>CM042874.1:2809741-3032241 GCA_023658055.1 Thaleichthys pacificus | reverse complement strand
GGGGAGTCAGATAGCTGAGCGGTTAGGGTATCGGGCTAGTACACAGAAGGTTGCCGGTTCGATACCCGGCCGTGCGAATGACGTTGTGTCCTTGGGCAAGGCACTTCACCCTACTTGCCTCGGGGGGAATGTCCCTGTACTTACTGTAAGTCGCTCTGGATAAGAGCGTCTGCTAAATTACTAAATGTAAAATGTATATGTGTGCTGACTTGTGCAGACGTACATGGAGGAGGAGGAAGAGCAACAGAGGGTTTAAGGGTTTAACTCAATTACGTAACGTAAGTTTACCAGCAGACACGCGACACGTTAGAATACCTCAGTGATCGTTTCAGACCGTCACATAACCGACCCAGACCTTCCCCAACGTACCTTCAACGCTCTCCTTCCTTCCATGCTTTCTCCCCCATGCTTTTTATCTTTCCTTAATTGGAATGTAAGGTTTTCCCATACCTGAGCATGCCATGTCAAGCAATTAATACCATAATACGCCTGAACGTGTCTCTTTTGGTCTGCAGGGCTCCCTGTAGTGATGAAAGGAAAGAGTGATGTCGGCTCATGTTAGTGTCATCCAGGTGGGCTCTCTCTCTCCTGCCCATCAGATCATTCTGCTGCCCAGACAGGGGGTGAGAGAGGTGAGGGGGGTGGGTGGGGGGGAGGTAAACATCTGAGGAATGCAGGATTGTAGGATTGTTAATCCATCCTGGCCTGTTAGCAGTGTTTGTAACGATAACGCCTGGCCTGATTGCCCTCTCTGGTCAGGCCCGGACCCACGGAGGGCTAAAACAACTGTGGAGGCCTGCGCAGGGGCGAGGTAACCCGCTCAAAGGCTCCAGCAGGGCCCACCTGCTGGGCCGAGCTGCCCTGAAGACACCCTCAGACCCCAGACTCACCCAGGGTTTCAGCTGGGTCTGGACGAGCAAGGAGATTAGCTGGGCTCTCTGTTTGATTTGTGTGTTTCTCGTTGACTTGGGCCAGGTTGGGCTGGCCTTTGAAGTTGGTGTTGGGCCCTGGGGGTAAGAGAGATAGGATGGTGGCCAGATCAGAAGATAAAGGGGATTTTTTAAAAGTGATTAGAAAGTTTTCTCCCATCTTTTTCTGTTTTGGTGAGAGAGTCTACACACATGACTGAACATAACCCCAACCCCTTCCCCAGTTAAACAGGACGGTATTTAGACAGCTTCCCTGATCCACTTCTCAGACAGTAACCATATCTTATCTGATCTCCTACGAATCAGCACAGATTTCTTCCGTAACTATCAGGGTGTTCAATCTTGGCTGAGGTTCAGGGTTTGGCCTTTGGGATGTCTGTAGGACTGGGGCTGAGACTAAGGCTGGGACTGGAGGCTCAACTTGATGGTTAGGGCTGGGCCTGGGGGTTGAAACGGGCTGGTTGGGCTGGGCCTGTGGCTCCTCTCAGAGCTGTGTCTGAGCCGTGGGCTGGGCCCGAGGAGAGGAGTCTGGAGCCTGACTGGGACAGGCTGACCTGGAGAGATTACAGTGCTGTGGGACTCTAGACCGTGTCTGTGTGTGTGTGTGTGTGTGTGTGTGTGTGTGTGTGTGTGTGTGTGTGTGTGTGTGTGTGTGTGTGTGTGTGTGTGTGTGTGTGTGTGTGTGTGTGTGTAGTAGGGGAAGGCTACTTTTTTCCAGACATGCCATGAGAGGGTGACACACTGCAGACTTTATACTACGGACTTTCTTCCAATATCAAATTAAGCTGAGTTAATTAATCAATTTAGCTGGGTGGGGGTGGGGGGTAGGGGGGGGGGGGTGGAGGGATGGTGAGGGTCTGGTGGGAAATAGCATTGATCCACTTTAAAGGAGAGTAGACGATTAATGCATTAATCTCCAAAGAAATTCTAGAATATTAAAATCGATTAGATTAAGTCCTAAAAAGATACAGCCATTGTTACAAAAGTGACTTCAGATGAAATTCACTGTGTTCCACTTTCTGTTTGACGCCACTGTGAAAAGACATTAGCCTCAAACCTGGGTATTTATAGAAACGTAGTACAATACAATTCAGCTGATTCAATGGGCTTAACATAGTGGCCGGTTTACTACAGTGCAACAAATGTGTGTGTTAACCATTTAAAGGCATTTAATGCACTTATTTACCACACAATGTATGTTTTGATATTCGGGAGTCAGGTGGCTGAGCGGTTAGGGAATCGGTCTGGTAATCTGAAGGTTGCCAGTTCAATTCCCGGCTGTGCAAAAAGACGTTGTGTCCTTGGGCAAGGCACTTCACCCTACTTGCCTCGGGGGGAACGTCCCTGTACTTACTGTAAGTCGCTCTGGATAAGAGCGTCTGCTAAATGAGTAAATGTAAATATTCAGTCAGATTTGTATCTGAGGATTTGTGGTTTGGGCCTAACACCGGTACACTACACAGTGTATTGATTGTCCGTCTCCAAACACTTGTCTTGGCTGCTGTACAGTTTGGAGTCGTGTGCGTTGGTTAGTAGCATAACTATCCTCACATGAGGGAAGATAAATTTGTAAGTACCTACCTCTTGGGTGATCTTGTTAGAGCCAGAGAAAATAGAATATCAACTCTCAAACACACACACACACACACACACACACACACACCACACACACACACACACACACACACTAATGCAGATTACAGGCCCCTCCTTCATCCTCTGGGTCCAGTGGAGCTTAGCTTCCCACCTAGACAGGGGTTCCTCCTGTCTCCTGCACGCTCACCTCCTCTGAGCGTCGCCTCTTTCCTTGTTCAAACGGCAGGGGCGCTCAGACACCCCGGGAGTTAAAACAAACGCGCCTTTGTCCCAACACAAATCGCGTATTGTTGGTTCGGCTAAGGTCAAAGTTGATCTAATTTTCTGCTTAGTTCACATTAAACAGCTATTGCATTATTTCATTTCCCACAATTGAGTTAGAGGAGGAGGAGAGGAGTGGGAGGGGGAGGTGGGGGGTGCAATTAATATATCTGCAGCAAAAGCTTTTGAACAGCGGTTTGCAGATTTAGCCCACAAATGCACTTAAAGTACACTTTGAACATGTTCTTACTCTACAAACTCCACTTCAGGAGAACATCTGACCACCTCGTCCTCCACCTTGTGCCAGAAAACTCCGACAACAGTATCTGAAAGACATTCCATCGTAAACTGTTTCAGGGAAACAGATGACCTTGGTACTGTAGTGTGGCCCTGACGTGTCAACATGTGGACTTGGGCCATCCAGCTTCCAGAACGAGACCTAAGTGTGCATCTAAGGTGGAAAGACAGAATACCATTGAATACCAAGGAGTCGGACTCGTAATCTGAAGGTTACCGGTTCGATTCCGGCTGTGAAAAATGACGTTGTGTCCTTGGGCAAGGCACTTCACCCTACTTGCCTCGGGGGGTATGTCCCTGTACTTACTGTAAGTCGCTCTGGATAAGAGCGTCTGCTAAATGAAAATGTAAATGTAATGTAAGGAAACCTACAACGCTAACCTATCTCTTTAATGAATTGACTCACAATTCGATTTAGTTACTTTATCTTTGTATACAGAGAAAAAAGCTAGTTGTTGTCTAGTGAGGACAGGCTGAGTAGAGACCATGCACAACAAATGCAATTCTGGTCTTTTACTATCTCTTTTCTAGTGGAAAACTCAATCACATGAGGAGAAAATAGATCAGATCAAATAAAGCTCAATGAGCCCGAGATGAGACAACACAGCGTCCAACAAACAAAGAGTGTATTCAGTAGGATTTTGACATGCATTCTACTCAGGCTCCTTTGTCACTGGACATGGGCCTATGAAACGACAGTTTTCACTCTTTCTCAGTATTGAGGAAAGATGAATCAGCCCTGAAAAGGAGTCGGTTTAAATCAGTTAATTTTTTTGTCTGTACTCAAAGTCCCAGCTCAGTGGTCATCCAAGGTCAAGGATGAGGGGGTCTTCTCCAGGCTCCCGCCAGCACACAACAGTTTACCCATAAACCTCTGCTCTGCGGCGCTGGGCTCCTTGGTGGGCAGGATGGTGGAGTCATGTGACAGGCTGTGTTGTGGGTCGAGGGGTTCTGCCTGTCTGCTTATCTGCCTGCCTGCCTGCCTGCCTGCCTGCCTGTCTGTCTGTCTGTCTGTCTGTCTGTCTGTCTGTCTATCTCTTTGCCTGTCTACCTACTTACTTGCCTATCTGTCTATCTGTCTGCATACATGCCTGCCTGCCTGCCTGTCTATCTCTTTGCCTGTCTATCTACTTACTTGCCTATCTGTCTATCTGTCTGCATGCATGCCTCTATGGGAGTGCCTAATCTCTTTGGTCCAGGTTAGAATTTCTCCAGGACAGTCTCTCATTGACTGTTAGCCTCTGTGAAACCTTAGCGTGGCATGCCTTCTCAATCTAATCTATCTCAGTATGACTACCTTCACACAGACCAGCCATGGGCCGGAGGAGCTGCGGGGAGCAAGGGGGAAGGCAGGGGGAGGTCTGGGGGCAAGGGGCGAAGGTGCGAGGGGGTGAGGGTGTGAGGGGGCAAGGGGGCGAGGGGGCAAGGGGGCGAGGGGGTGAGGGTGTGAGGGGGTGAGGGGATGAGGGGGCGAGGGGATGAGGGGATGAGGGGGCGAGGGGGTGAGGGTAAAGCGGGGGGGTAGGGTGAAGGGTGGATTAAGGTAGGGATGCCATCTCTTAGGTGTCTCTGTGAACAGTCCTCTTCAGGGCTCTGATGCAGAGAACACGGCTAATTGATTTATGGCGAAAATCTCATTAGTCCCTTTCTCTCTAATTGCATCTCCTCTTCAAACTAAGCGAGAGGCCTGGCTGAGTCCTCTGCGTCTCCCTCCCTCCCTCCGCCCGCAAGCTCGTCTCTGACACCGTTTATGTAACGCTACTGCTATATTAAGGGACTGAGAGAGAGAGGAGAGAGAGGAGAGAGAGAGGGAGAGAGAGAGAGTGAGGAGAGAGGAGAGAGAGAGGGGGAGAGTGAGGAGAGAGAGAGAAGGAGGAGGTATGGGGGCGTGAGCTGTTGAATACAGAGACAGTGTTTGATAGGCACAAACGAATCAAGATGCAGTTCCACACGCGATACCGCTTACCAACAGACACTAATTAACCATGACGTGTAATTTCACAGATTCAAAATAAAGTCAACAGTCAACGTGATATTTGTGAGGCATACAGCTATTTAGTCATACACAACATTATGTGACATGTTTGCTGCGATTCCTGAGATTTACATCACACATATACATTTTACATTTTGTCATTTAGCAGACTCTCTTATCCAGAGCGACAGTAAGTACAGGGACATTCCCCTGAGGCAAGTAGGGTGAAGTGCCTTGCCCAAAGACACAACGTCATTTGGCACGGCCGGGAATCGAACCAACAACCTTCTGATTAATAGCCCGACTCCCTAACCGCTCAGCCATCTGACCCCTGCCTCTGAGATGCAGATGAATGACATCCCGCAGTCACTTGGACTGAGATAACCCAGCACACAATGTCGTGTTGTGGATCGTAATGCGACCACTGATCTGTCTGAACGCAGACCAGAAAGCCCACCAGATCCTCCCTCTCTTCAGAGAGATCCAGTCCAGGTGCTGCGTGGCACAACTGCTGTCTACACAAAAACTGACAAATCACAAAGCACCCAACCTCAACTAGCACAGAACCAACTTTCACGGTTTTAACAGTTAGGCACACACACACACACACGCACACATAATTCTGTTAAAATGTCTATAATATTTAATTCATATGTGGCTCATTAAAGTGCAGTGGGTATTATGCATTCCTTTTCTAGCAGGATAAAACAGCTCTCAGATGTGGGAGCAGAACTTTGAAGTGTAGGCTCAGATGCAGGCCAGCTCTTACAGGAAGTCCTGATGTTTTAAACATGCTGTGTGTGGGACTAGCAAAGGTGAGCACCCCAAGAGGAGCGAAAAATAGCCAGCCAGGAATTTCGGGCAGTTGTGGGTACACACAAGAATCAAACCCACATCTGTACGTACACACACACACACACACACGCACACATACACTCAAACAGTGAATGGCTGAACAAACAATCTATTCCACAACTTTCCACAGCTAAGTGAAAGTGATTCAGGCACCCAAAAAAAGAAATAAATAAAAAGACCAGCAAGTCTCAGCGATGCCAGTTCTATCTGCTGATTTAGTGTGACGGTCAAATCTGTCATTCTGTCTTAGTTCCGTTCCAGACAGCCTATCTAATGATCTCAGTCTCCTCATTTCCTACAATAATGCAATAAAGAGCTCTGCAGACCAGTCAGGGACAAGAGAGTTGAGGATAAACTTCCTGTAATGTGACAACATTCTGTGTCGCGTTGACACGTCTAGTCGTCAGTTTAACTGAACGTTTTGGGACACATGGCAACTAAAAAAGACAGATGCTACATTTGAAATTGAATCATTATAATGCGATTTGTTTTATTGCGTTCGCCGTCCTTAAATTTAGCTGATACTTTTACTTAAGCGTGTCCAAAGATAAATAGGCCCTAACTCATTGTAAGTATCTATCCGAGTGGCATTAGACCAGGGTACTGAGAACTAGCCAGCACTGTGCCCCTGCATGGAGTTTGGACTGTTTATCATAAGTCAGCTTGTCTTATGAGACTGGAATCCTCTCCTGTATTTCCTTGTGTGCTTGCAGTGTCATCATACAATATCATTTACTGTCACTGATGTGCATTGAAAAACTGTTTTTTACGAGACTCTTCCTCAAAACATTTCCATTTTCCTCTCAGGTTTACTGTCAGTTGGCTTGAGATTTAGCTGATTGTTGTGATTTCACTGTTCTAACGCTGGGGGGGTCAGAGGTCGTAGAGGTCTGGCCCATTTCCAGTCTGCTGACCCGAGGCTTTCTGAGAGCAAGGTCCTGGTTAGCACGGGGAGCTCCGAGTTACCTGACTGGGTTTACTGGCACCAGAACACTGACCTGCTGATCCCTGAGTCTGCTACGCTTCAAAACAGATCTGTGTGTGATGTAGACACAGGGAGAGAGAGGAGGGAGGGAGAGAAGAGAGAGGATAGATTGTGTGTGTATGTGTGTGTTTATATTTGCATGTGTTTATGCGTGTGCGTGTGTGTGTGTGTGCAGGAAAGTCTTTGCAGTGGAAGTGAGTGTCATTGAGATAACCTGGGGGAATGTGCTGAGCAGGGTGAGAGGGAGAGCAAGCAGGAAAGTGTGGCAAGCCGTAAAGACAGGAACACACAACTGCTGCCCCCAAACTCACCCCCCTGCCATCTGTGTTTCTGCCACTGTCAGGCCTTCCTCTGACAAACACACACACACACACGCACACACACACACATAAAGGAAACGGCTCCAGAAAAGCTGATGTATCATGTCTTCCTCCACTAACTGAGCCGACACCAAAGCCAGGGAAGTGCGTGTCTGTGCAACACCTCTCTCCTCTCCTCTCCTCTCCTTTCCTGTCCTCCTCACTCCTCTCTCCGCCCGTCTGTCTCTGGGAAACCTGGTTCATTCCTCGCTGGTGCCGGGCTTCTGTGGAGAGCGTCTCTGGCGGAGCCATGACTCGGTGCTGTGTGGTCAAGGTGGTGCAGCTGCAGCTCACAGAGATCCAGATCCTCCCGGTAGGTCTGCTGCTGCTCTGACGAGGGCTTGACATGGGTGAAGGGGAAAGGGAGGGTGGGAGAGAGAGAGAGAAATGGAGAGAGGGAGACAAAAAGTGTGAGAGGGAGGGTAAGGGGACAGATTTGGGAGGTTTTGTGCAGTTAAAAAGAGTAACTAGAATGCATTTAGAAGTTGTTGATAGAGCATGAGTTTGTTGTTGGGTGCCAGGGCCAACGTGCTAGTACATTTACGTGTGTGCGTGTGCGTATGCGTGTGCGTGTGTGTGTGTGTGTGCGTGTGTGTGTGTGTGCCTTGCATGCCCCTGCGTGTGTTCTGCTTTACAACAGGCATGTTATTAAAGTAGGGCAGCCCTCCCCGACGATGGAATGAAGATTTTGTGAATCCCAGTTATCATTGACACATCTCATCGCTCAGCCTCTCTATCTAGAGCATGTGGTTACACTCATTCACAGCTCAGCAGCCTCAGCAAATCTCAGTAACTATCAGCCCATCAGGAACAACCAGGCCTGAGAAAGTTTCATCTTTCACTTTTTTTTGTTGTTGCTGCAAACCAAATCCCCCATCTCAGCGCGGTCATTTCTTAATGACAACAACCCTGACTAACAACCTGCGCAGAAGTGAAATCACACAGGGTTTGTCCTGAATTGACTTAGGCGTTTTTGGAGTAATCTAAACCCGATGTTTCATAACTGTGATTTTTTTCTGAAGTGAAAGGAGAACTTGGGCAAGAGTGAAACTAGTTACAGGAACAGCTGAGCCTGTGGAGGCCTGGCACCTGAGAGGGACTCCTCCTCTCTTCTCTCCTCTCTCCTCTCCTCTCCTCTCTCCTCTCCTCTCCTCTTCTCTCTTCTCTCTCCTCCTCTCCTCTCTCCTCTCTCCTCTCCTCTCACGCTGAATGGGTTCTCTGTGACTTGAGAGAAGGTTTTCTGACTTCAGAGAACATCTGCAGAGGTAAATGAGTTCCACCGGGGCCAAACTCTCTAAGACCTCTTCAATTTAGGAAATCAACAAGGAATGCTTTCGGTGAATATATTCTTTGATTTATATGTTTTTGAACTTCAAATCCTAATATCCATAGCCGTTGATGGTTTACCTCTAAAGGCAACGGTAAGAAAACAGTAACATGTTTTTGAGGGGGGTTCCCATGCAGAGCAACATCACTAGATTCGGGAATCTTCTCGTAATTTTTTTAGTCTTCATGTCAGGTTTAACCAGATAAGAAGCTTCCTAATCACCATGATACATGTTGTGAACGGGCCTTGATGCTGTGAAACGACAACGTCCAGGAAACTCCAGAGATCTTATTGGCTTGTTGCTTGATGGGTGTGTGTTTGTACATCAGTGCATGTACATGAAACTGTGTGTGTGTGTGTGTGTCTGCATCTGTAGGACATTCCACGGTCCAGTCCCTCAAAGGGGCTAAACGAAGTTAGAGAAAGCACAGCTGCTTCACTAATAGGGATCAAATCTGCCTGCTTCCCTCCACGCAGAGATGGGGATTAGCAAAACAAACTACACAACAAATTTATGTTCTGATTCAATCACTGGCATAGAGGAGATCTGTACATTCATCTCAGTACTGGATCTGCTGCTACGGCAGGATCAGCTTGACACACTCAAGCACATTCAGCTTGAACTCAACTGCTTGATGGGAATATTTTCGAACATGGAAAAGAAATACAGGCAGACTACTGTATTTGCGAAACAGATTGTAGTATAATACTGTGTATATCTTTATGTGAGAGGCCTTTTGACTCTATCTGAACAGCCGGCTAAAAACACCAAGGGGCTTTGACCTCTGGCTTGTCATAGACATTTGCTGTACAACAGCAGAGTTTAGATGTCGGCGATACAGATCATCTTTCTTCGCCCGCCGTTGGTTGTGAACCGCTGTGTGTTTCTCACACACACACACACACGCACACACGCACACACGCACACACGCACACACACACACACACACACGCACACACACACACACACACACACACATACACACACGTAAACACAGACACACACAGACACACACATACACACACGTAAACACAGACACACACACACACAGAGACAAACACAGAAACACACACATACGGAAACACAGAAACACACACATACACACACAGACAGGCACACACACAAGCTTTCATTGTCAAGTATGCCTGACTGACTAAAGCACCATTACTCTTGGTAACCACATTATCTCCTCTAACTCGTTTAGCAGCGTGTCTCCGGCGTATACAGTACCGAGTGAGAGAAAGTAAAACCAGGACAATGTTCAGCATGTCCCACAACAGCCCGTAGTGTGGTATCCCAGCATTCCTATCGTCCTCAGTGGAAAAAATGTTGATTAAGTAACAGATGTGTTATTTGGCCCTGAGCGGGCCTGACATGTCTGTCTGTCTGTCTACACGACAGGTCCAGCATTGTGGACGTTTGGAGCTATGTGGAGAAACCTTACGTGACAGAAACAGTGTCTGGGGACAAATGCGGTCCCGATGCTCCTGGCTCTTAGGAAGTCTTATTCCACGCTTAATAACGTGTTTTCTGTGCTAATGCAGACTTCTTATTCTCATTTGTGTTTCAGTGAGTTTATTAAAGATGGAAGATTTTTTAACAAGGTCAATAGGAGAGGTTTTAATGGTCAGCCTGAAGCTTCTTTTCAACACACGAGGATCTTTGTCTTCACTGTTGTAATGTTGCATGGAGCCTGATAACAGGAATTACTCCAGTGGTCAAGAGGCCAATCGTGGAAACCTCTTCATGTTATTGATCAGGCAAGGCCATTCATTAGAACGGGACATGGATCAGCAAGGTCGGGTGGTTCATGTGAAACTATGATAAATGATATGTGGTTGACATAAATTAATTTTATATTGTAACGCCACAATTAGCCTTTAGATTGCTACTGAAATCGCGTTCACAAAGACCAGTAAACTGGGAATATATATAATGATATATATATATATATATATATAACAACAATAGCCCCCCAAAAATAGTTGTAAATTCATCATAAACTCATTGACCAAAGTAAAACAAGGATTGTCTTTGTGACCCGTGTTAACATTATCTGTCTGTAGGTTCCCTTCCAAATTTAGCTGAAGACTTTATATTTAACTCCAAACGCCATCCCAGAATAGCGCATGTGAATTGTTTGGTAATTGACATTATAGTCAATGAATGAGAACAGGGGTCTGTGGAAAAAAATGGCCGACAGGATGTAAAAAAAAAGAAAAAAAAAAGAAAAAGCCTTTGGTGAACAAGAGCCTGTTGTTCTAGAACTCCAGAAGAGAAGAGGAACCCGATTGGCCGTTGAAAGACAGGGGTGGGGGTGGGTCCCAATGAATTAGGGATATGGGGCCAAAACTGCTGTCCTGTTGTGATAGGACCTGGGGTGATTTGATGGGTCACTGTTTGAAGTGATTACCACGCTACGTAACATAAAAGGCTAGCCGTCCGCTGGGCCAGATGAGCTCGTCTAGGACCAGAGTATATAAAGAGTGTGCTGGGAGGTAGGGGAAGACTCACTGAGCACACCACATCACCAGGATAGACATCACTACTTGGGATCCTTACTATTTAAGGTCGGTTTGCTGCATCAACACCACAACCAGATCCAGCACCCAACCCAACCCGGTCATAGGTCTACTCTCTCTGAGAATGCCACATCTAAATGACTGCAGCTACTACACCATGCGGGACACAGCCAGAGTTTCCAATGTAAGGACTTCTTTTCTTTAAACTAGAATTTCTCTACAGTCTTTCTTACACGTTTTTTTTGTTTTTTTTCACCTTGTGGAAAACGTATTCCACACTGAGGATGAATTGTTGCAGTGTTTTTTGTTGATGTGTGTTTCTGTCGCTTGGTTAGTGTGAGATGTGTGAGGTTGAGAAACAGGAAGTCCTATTGGGACATGCCGACTAGGACTCCAACTGTCAGTCATGTTCAGCAGTTGGTTTTAGTGGCAGTTGGTTTTGTGTGAGTCGAACTTGACATACCTAATCAATGATTTGTATCAGCAGAGGATTCATCCTGCTGCTGAGAATAACCAGATAAGATAACAACTACAAAAAGATAAAATTCACAATCATTGCTTTCCGTCTGCACTTACTCAGTGGCTGTGCTCAGCATTACAAGACTTAAAAACAGTTGTGAACTCCTCCGCTCTTTGATCATGGATCAGCATTTATCAAGCTTTAAACCCTTTCAGGGAAGTCCCATTACCTTTGACGTGTAGTTTTGCTTTGTGTGTCTGCATTGTGATGGAGATTTTAATTGGAACTCCAAGTTTCACTCCCATCAGTTGCTTAGTTTGGACTGATTGATTGACTCACCTGAGATCAAGCGCGACGGAAACCCAGATCTCCGGCCCGACAGCTCCTGGGTCTATGTTCTGAATGTTCTATGTTCCCGACTGCCTAACTTACCCCTGACTCTGTCCCGACTGCCTAACTTACCCCTGACTCTGTGCGGAACAGGTCCAGACTCACCTGGAGAACTCCAAGTTCCACTTGCACCAGAGCCAGAGCCAGCAGGTCAAGCAGTACCTGACGTTGGGTTCCAAGCTGGCTGGGGGCCAAGGCCAGGGCCACACCGCCCCAGGACACCCCCACGCCCCGGGGCAGCCCCTGGGAGCAGTGCCCGTCATGAGGAACGGACACATGCCCTCCATCAGCGACGGGAGCCCCAACAGCCCCGTCACCCTGCTCACCCTGGCAGCAGCCAGCCACGACAGCGAGGTGGGTGTCGCTACGTTCTCCGTCTTCCCTTCAGGGGGATCCGAGTGACCTACTGTTTCGTTTAGTCCTGAAGCGAGGACTATCTCATGTGATGAGTCTACGAAACGAGTCAAGACATACGAACGTGTCAAAATGTACGATGTTATGTAAGCGGGTCACTTGGATCTGTATGAATCTGTACCCCAACTGTTAGCTTCAACACCCTTCCCACCCCCAACACCTTTCTCTCTTCTCTGGTCTACTGATAAGTTCAGCCATTCCTGTTGACCCTGATGTGAAGCCTTCCTCTGAGGCTTGGTGCTGGTGTGATAGCAGAGGTTTCCCTCACCTCCATCGCGGTGGTGGTGCGGACAACGTCTGTCATCCAATCAGCATCCTCTCTCAGACGTCTGTCATCCAATCAGCATCTCTCTTAGACAGCCCCTTGTCCCTCCCTCCGTCTATTGGCTTGAAATAAAACATCTAGGGTGGATGACAAAAAGAGATGTTTCAAAATGACTCCAGTCCGAGGGCAAACTTTGATAATGTTTTTTCCTTAGTTTCCGATGGATGAAGTTATTGATGACCTTATAAGTCTTGAGTCCGGGTTCAATGATGGAGGCTTGGATTGTATGGAATCTAACATCATGATGCAAAACAATGTAAGTATGTCACCCTAATACACTTCCAACTGACAAAAGTAGTCAATGAAAACGTCTAGAAAGTTTACCGTACCGTGATGAGTGTGTGATCTCTTGATGTTTGCTGAAATGAGAGTCTAGTCTCTCATCTTGTTGACTCCTAAGGGACTGACAAGTGGAGAGAAGATTTGAAGTCTTTGAAGTTGCTTAATTACTTACACGTTTTTTTTTAAATTTTCTCTCAAAGAAGAAAAAAAGGGAACTTAGAAGGAACTTCCCCAAAAGAACTTCTGAGGTTCAGACTTGACTTGCTTGGGAAAGAAATCTGAGTCTTTGTCTGGGGGTCAGATTAAGTCCAGAGATGAGTCAAAGTTCATCTCTCCAGGGTTGGGGCTTATCCACATTTCTTACATTTCTCAACCTTTCTAACAATACAGATTAGGCAGTCCAGTGATGTCATTAAACATTGTGGCTGGCCAACTATCGACGACAGTGTGAGAATAGAGTGCTAATTAGTGTTTACACTAATCCTCTGTTTTCCTCTGCTTACTGCTGAAAGCCAGAGAGAGAGAGAGAGAGAGAGAGAGAGAGAGAGAGAGAAAGACAGAGAGAGAGAGAGAGAGAGAGAGAGAGAGAGAGAGAGAAGAGAGAGGGAGAGAATGAATAAAATGTAAAATGTGTCTGAGGCCAAAATAGATAGTCTATCCACCATGCAAGAAAACAACTTATTCAGTAGCAAAAGCGACATGTCCGAACACAAGAACGTAAAGAAGGCAAGTGGAAACAAATACCTCCTGTGTGATTTACGGCCTGGCTGGAATTCTGTAACTGTGAGCTGGACACATAACGAATCGATTGTGACAAGCTTATTACCGCACCTGAGCTAGCCAGAGAGGCATGCGTGAAACTAAGAGAGAGCGTGGTCAAACAGCACCATTGTGAAGTGTGAGAGAGAAAGACAGGCAGAGGGAGGGAGGGAGGGAGGGGAGGAGAGAGTCAGGAGAGAGAGAAAGACAGGCAGAGGGAGGGAGACAGGAGGGAGTCAGGAGAGAGAAAGACAGGCAGAGGGAGGGAGACAGGAGGGAGTCAGGAGAGAGAGAAAGACAGGCAGAGACGAGGTTGTGGAGGGGAGGGGATAGATGGGGTGATCGACAGTGAAGATGAGAGAACTACAGGAGAAAGGGAGAGAGAGAGATTTAGAGAGAGAGATTTAGAGAGGAGTCAGTGAGGCATTGGATTGGGCTAATATCCCTGTCCCTGTGGGCATGTTCAGAGATTATACCATGCTTAAATGGATCAATTCATTCTAATTAGTCATACAGTAGGATGCACGCTGTCGTTTCGCCGTGTCAACATATCCCAGAACACAGATGGGAACAGATCGGAGTGATTAGGAGCGCCATAGCAGTCAGGGGACTGTCGCAATCTTTCATTTTGATAAGCACATTTTTATTTTTTTCCTCCCAGTCCCTCCTCGTTGAGATAATGAGAGAGAGAGCTGCACACTGAGCACATACAGCATCTGCAAATATTGTAATAGATGCAGTTTGGATTTAGGCCTGTGGCACACACACACACACACTTATTTTCTTATCCATTTTTACACTCTAGGAGCAGGATTTCACACAGACACACTAGTTAAGATCGGCTTCGCCCCGCTCCGAAACAGTGAGGTGTTATTTGTAGTGCTTTCCCAGAACCGTGCGTGTGTCTAATCTGGTCTGTGTGTGTCATTCAGCCCTATCTCCACATTCCTCCACAGTCACAGAAAGGACAGTTATCTCTGGATATATGCATGTTTTCCCAGAAATGACAAGCTGGGCAGGAAAACAGTTTGTCTCTGTGTTTCTGGAGGGGGTCAGCTCCGAGACAGCGGGGGGCTATTTTGAACACAGATGGTCCCTGTGTTTGGGGGTCTTTCGTATGCAAAGGTCCTGATAATGATGATGGTGGTGCAGAGGGGCTCAGGGTCAGGCCGTAGCCCTGGAGCGCTTGTAAAATGTCAATTCTAATTTATGTTTCGTGGATTCCAAAAGGAGTGTCCTGTTAAATCTGACAAAACCATGCCCTGGGGCTGGATTGGTTGCCTGTGGTTGGTTGCCCCCCCCCCCCCCTCTTACTTCCTCTATTCCCCAGGAGCCTCCAATCGCACCTCCTGATGTTTCACATCACCTGGACAATCAGGGCTCCTTTACACAATAACAATTACCCATTTCCCCCACATGGATTAGTGAAGACTGTTTTTGACAAAGCTTTATGGCAAGGTAGCACACACCAGGGATGCCCTTTCACAGGAGTTTGAACAATGTGTGACCCTGGTTTGAGTGTGAGCAAGATGTACTGTGGGTTTTTTTAACATCCTCTCCTCCTCTCCTCTCCTCCTCCTCCTCTCCTCTCCTCCCCTCCCCTCCCCTCCCCTCCCCTCCCCTCCCCTCCCCTCCTCCTCCCCTCTCCTCTCCTCTCCTCTCCTCTCCTCTCCTCTCCTCCCCTCCCCTCCCCTCCCCTCCCCTCTCCTCTCCTCCCCTCCCCTCCCCTCCTCTCCTCCTCTCTCCTCCCCTCTCCTCCCCTCTCCTCCTCTCCCCTCCCCTCCTCTCCTCTCCTCTCCTCTCAGGTATCCCTCAGTGGCAGCATGCTGGACCTCTATGGGGGTGAACCAGGTATGAATGCCCCATAGGGCAGAATGACACCCACCTCATGCTCCACAAAGCTCACAGTTAAACAGGAGGTCACAAGTATGACCACACAGCATAGCGCTGATGACTTCAAAACAAATAAAAACATGATCACATTACCAATTTATAGTTTGAATATACTGTAGTAGGTCATAGAAAACCCGCCACATAATCTACATTTACTGCAACCCTCCCACGATAGTATGTCTCGTAGGACACAGTACGTATTTCACAACTGACTGGGATGCCGGTCTTGATTTGGTTCTTCTTTCCAGAAAATTCTTGATTCATCCGTCTCAGTCCTACCTGTCAGTAATGCTTTCATTGGCTCATTAATGTGTGAAGATTTAATCTTTAGCCCTGTTGGTATACATTTATAGTTAATGTACTGTCTATTGATTAGTCAAGGCCAGCTCGCATGGCCTGTAAGTGCCTGTCAGTTTCCCAATCTAGTAAATCAAATCGAATTAAGAGCAATGCTATAGAAAAGCCGACAAATATTAACTTTAAAGTATGTAAGTCGATTTTCTCGCTTAAAAATGCTTTGTTGAGGACTGTATCACCAGTGTGGCCAACTGTCGACGGCTCTGGTCCTTCTTCTCACCAGCCTGGGCTCTTTCATGGGGAAGAACAAACACAAAAGCCTCTGTGAGACATTTCTTATGAATGTCACGCATCAAGTAGAGCTAACTACTTTAGGAAATAGAAAAGATGGCTCAAGAACTCTTCACTCCAACGATAAAATACGAAAATGAACCATCTTTTTCATATGAATCTGCAGTGGGACAATAGGGCAGTTACACAGAGTTTAACCGACATTATTAAATCAACAGAGACAAATTGAGAAATCCAATCTCTGGTCCCAATTATGTAATTTGGAAGAATGTGAACGTGAATATGGAAGCCCGTGCGTTCGGAACCCTGCGGGAGCATCAGCAAATTTGTTAAGCTGACTTAATTGCGTGCTGACTGGCTTCAGACGACACACAGCTTTTCACAACGTAGCACAGAGGGGCAGGGCCCTGGCAGGCTCCGCAAGGTCGAGGACAGAGACACACTCTGACTGACCCCTGAGGGAAAACCACCCATTCAGTGTGTGTGTGTGTGTGTGTGTTTCAAGTCGATGGTGTGTGTTTCTTATCGCTGTGTTTCTGTGTTTTCGTGGCAGAACACGACACCAGGGTGATGGCTAAAGAGAGGCAGAAGAAAGACAACCACAACTTGAGTGAGTTTCTGTCCTACACCTTCTCCATCCATCTGTTTATCAGACACACGTGACCCAAACTAACATTTCCTTTTTCTCTCTCTCTCTCTCTCTCTTACAGTTGAAAGAAGACGAAGATACAACATCAACTACAGAATCAAGGAATTGGGAACTCTAATACCAAAGTCCAATGACCCGTAAGACATTTACATTTACATTTAGTCATTTTGCAGACGCTCTTATCCAGAGCGACTTACAGTAAGTACAGGGACATTCCCCCCGAGGCAAGTAGGGTGAAGTGCCTTGCCCAAGGACACAACGTCGTTTGGCACAGCCGAGAATCGAACCAACAACCTTCTGATTAATAGCCCGACTCCCTTACCGCTCAGCCACCTGACTCCTAAGAGGCCTTATAGACATGCTCTCTCTCCTATCTCTCTCTCACTCTTTCTCCATCCCTCTCTCTCTCTCCCTCCCCCTCTCAGTGTTTATCGTCATTAAAACAACAGCGTTCTCTTCCCCTCCATTCCAAAACGTCTTCACCAATCAGCCCCGTCTGGTCTCTCGGACAAGGACGTGTGGAGCCTATAGCAGTCTGAGCACACTCTGAACGGAGCGCATTCCTAACGACCACTTGAACACTTCTCCCTCTCCCGTCACAAGGACGTACTCGCAGTGCTATTGTTACCCTCCAGTCAGCGAGAGACACTTGTCCTCTTCGTCTCCTCAACCCCTGAACTCGACGACGTGGAGAGAAGGGGGGTGGGGGTCAAATGGAAAGAGGAAAACTAAGTTTGGAGGCTCGATTGGCACCTGGAGATGGAGCACGGGGAGGTTTAGAGCTCCAAGCCGCAACGCAATTGAACTCTGGGTAGAATTTAAATGGAAGGTGCTGTCTGTCTCCGTGCCATTAGAGGGAGATAAAACACATTATTAGCAGCGATGGAGCCATTCCTTTTCACCGCAGCTTCCTCCTCTCAGAGACAGGGAGGGGATCAGACGAGGCCTGCTGTCAGGCACCTCAAGTCCAATTCCCTTCCTTTTTTTTTTTTCTTCCCTCATCTCCTCCACACCTATTTTTATTCAGGGATTAATTTTAACCACACAACGAGGCTTCCGGAATGGCCTTCCCACACTCATCGCATGCTTAACTATTCTATTTAAAAAAACCATTCAGAGGTGATGTCATGTCCGAAGGTGAATAATTACCCATGTAAATCACTGTTCCTTACCTCTCCGCAGTGTAAAATAAAAAGGCTGGGCCTGAGCCGTTTTACTGATCCTATTCCGCTGTGGTTGGGGTCTGTGTGATATGAAGGTTATCTTCTTCTGTGTGGTCCTGCAGTGACATGCGCTGGAACAAGGGCACCATCCTGAAGGCGTCGGTGGAGTACATTAAATGGTTGCAGAAGGAGCAGCTGCACGCCAGGGAGCTGGACACCAGGCAGAAGAAACTGGAGCAGGCCAACAGGAGACTCCTGCTCAGGATCCAGGTACACACCTGCCTGCTACACGCCTACAGTACACACACACACACATATACATATACACACACCTTCCTCTGTTACACACCTACAGTACACACACACACACACACATATACACACACCTTCCTCTGTTACATACCTACAGTACACACACACCTTCCTCTGCTACACACCTACAGTACACACACACACACACCTTCCTCTGCTACACACCTACAGTACACACACACACACACACACACCTTCCTCTGCTACACACCTTCAGTACACACACACCTTCCTCTGCTACACACCTACAGTACACACACACCTTCCTCTGTTACACACAGTAGACACACACAGGTACCCACTGTTGTCTACCGCACAAGTACAGTACACACACAGGCAGACACACACACACAACCTTGAACCCCCAGTGAGTCTTGACCCACCAGGCTGGGGCAACCTTTCTCGTAGAAACAGCAGCTAAACTTAGATCAGCTCCCACTGTTCCAGTCTATAAGGGAGAGGAATGCTTAACTTTACAACCCCCCCACCCCATGTTCATACACAACATCTACAAATTGCGCCCCCCCCCCATCCCGCAAGCACACCCCATGCTACCAGCATTGCTCTGTTAAGCAATGCTGCAATTTGTTTAAGCTGTGTGACTGGAAGAGCTCCATCACTGTCAGAAGGGAGGAGGGAGGAGAGGGAGGAGGGGGAGGAGAGGGAGGAGGGGGAGGAGGGGGAGGAGGGGGAGGAGGGGGGGAGGGGAGGAGGGGGAGGGGGGGGAGGAGGGGGAGGAGGGGAGGATGGGAAGGATGGGGAGCAGGGGGAGGAGGGGGAGGAGAGGGAGGAGGGGGAGGAGGGGGAGGAGGGGAGGAGGGGGAGCAGGGGGAGGAGGGGGAGGAGGGGGAGATGCGTGGGCCAGCGTCGTCCCTCTCTCCTCCAGCAGCATGTGGATCCTCCTCTGTGTGTCCACAGCCCCACTGTGTTAACCACACCACTGACCTGCCACACACTGATGGATGAGCCCCACGCACTGTCATGTTGATAGCACAAACCCCTGAGGGTGTGCTTGTTCTGGTGCAGGGGGGCGTGGGGAGGGGTGGGGGCGTTCTGGAGTTAACACAGGAGCGGGGGGGGGGGAGTCGCTGATGAAATGGGTTACCCTGTTCTACATGATGGTGGTGCAATTTAAACTCAATCCATCATGATCCACCTAGAGACTGGGAGTTGTGTTTGTGTGTGCGCAGATGTGTGTGTGTGTTTGTGACACGTTTCAATACACACTCCCTGAACTCCTCAAACTCCACAGAGGACAAACAGCGGCAAAGCAGATGCACAATCATCAAATATATTTTAGGATGTTTATATATATATACATATATACACACACGTGCGTGTGTGTGTGTGTTTGGTGGTCTCTGACAGCCTCCTAACCGGCTGTGTCTCTGTGTTCTCCAGGAGTTGGAGATACAAGCCCGGGCCCACGGTCTCCCCAACATGGCCACCGTTCTGGGGGGGGCCGAGGTCTCCTCCCACCTCGTCAAGCCACACCCCCAGGACCCCCCAGGCCCCCCTCTACCAGGAGGACATCAATGGAGAGTACCTCCAGCGGACGGCTGTAATGCCTCCTCTGGCCACGGGGGGCGCTTGTAGCGGGAGCGGATCAGGGCGCGGACGGCTCCACCACGTTCTCCGACCCGCTGTCCCACTTCACGGACTTCTTCAGCTCCACGCTCAAGGAGGAGCACCGATTGGACGAGATCCTGATGGACGACCCCCTCTCGCCGTTCGGCGCCGACCCCCTCCTCTCGGCCGCCTCCCCCGCCGCGTCCAAGGACAGCAGCCAGAGGAGCAGCTTCAGCTCCGACGACTGCGACGACCTATGATGACCTCTAGGTGACCTCACGCCGACCCCAGGTCAAAGGACATACAGTAGTGGACCCCCGACGGAGAGGGTTGAGGTGTGATGTTCATTACAGACTAGCACTAACACACACACACACACACACAGCCTGCTGGAGGGGGTGAATCTTCACGAACAGCCAGCTCCAGACCACAGCCCTCCCTAACAGGCAGCACCAGACAGACACACCAGGCTTTGGACCTCCATGTTGGGACTTTGGTCCAGAGAGCAACCCGCCTTCTAGGGCAGCCAGACAGCGTCAACCGGAAGAACCAGACTTGTGATAAAAAAAGGGAGATAAACAATCAATCAACCCATTGATCGATGAACCAGAAGCTTGCTCTGCGAGGACAGAACTTGCAGAACAGATTCAGACTGTGGTAGCTGCGCATTGTGACATGCGCCATCGCAATACGTCACATACGAAAAACCCATCCTCCGAAAATCCATTCAACAGGATTACTGTATAAAACAGTGTTAATGAAAAGGAAGATATTCTATGTTTTTGATGTGTGCCATTGTTTTCATACAGGACGATGAGGCAGCATATTTGTTTGTGGTTGTGCTATGCTACGTGTCTGATCCTATGATGGCTACTATCTTCAGAAGCAAAACTGAAATGATAATATAAGTATTAGCCGAAAGCCTAACACATTTGTTTGTCTTTAAAGTATTTTTTACAAATGTCAATGTGTTTTAATAATCCATATATCCCTAAACAAATGTATATTACCTAACATGTTATCTTTTTTTATATTCTTATTGGGGGTTGAGGATAATAAAGCTCTCGTTTTGATAGATTTAGTTTTGGATTCTTCTCCTGGCCTCCACCTCCACCTCCACCTCCACACACCACCTCCACCTCCACCTCCACACACACCACCTCCACCTCCACCTCCACCTCCACACACCACCTCCACCTCCACGCACCACACACTGCACTGTGACTGCCTTACCTTAGAAACCTTACACCACTACCGTACCTTACATTTACATTTAGTCATTTAGCAGACGCTCTTATCCAGAGCGACTTACAGTAAGTACAGGGACATTCCCCCCCGAGGCAAGTAGGGTGAAGTGCCCTTGCCCAAGGACACAACGTCATTTGACACGGCCGGGAATCGAACCGGTAACCTTCAGATTACTAGCACGACTCCCTAACCACTCAGCCACCTGACTCCACCTGACTCCACCTTAGTAGCCCTACTACCACACAACAGCTGTATCTCTACTCTTAACGTGGGCCCTCTACACTCTAAAAGCTCTGCACAGCCTCTACTTAGTTCAACCCTTACAACTTCTCTATCGTAAACGTTTTTATAGCCTACTCCTTAAGGAACACCGGTCTAAGGAAGCCATGCACTTTTTCTCTTCTGTAGTTTGGTCCAGAGTATGTTGGGACTAGACTGGGGGGTCAGAGAGGGGGGCCAAACAGGGGGCTGGGGTCTCTGTGAGGGGGGGCAGGGGGACGGGGGCACAGATGAGAGACAGAGTAAGTGTGAGAGAAGAAGCGATGATAATTCTGAAGCCTGTTGAGGGCTCTTAGAGACATGATGGAAGGGTTTAGCTCACGGAGGAGAGAGGAGAGGAGAGGGGGCAGCTATGTAACTACCTTGTGTCAAAGGCCAAGAAAGTTATCCATTCTGCCACTACCCCCAACTCTATTTGACTAAAAGTTTTACAACTTGGACAACTTTGAGTTTGTTTATAGAACACCGAATGATCTCAGCTTGTGAGAGTATTGTGAACTGGGACTTGGTTGGTAGTTGCTTTTAGTGGATTATTCTTTTGAAGAATTATTTCATCAACAGATATTTTTGTAAGTCTTATGCATTAATAATACAACAAGCACTTCAAACTTTGAAAAAAATTAAAAACACACCATGTCAATTCCTCTGAGTGGCTGGGCTGTGTTTCTCATCAAAGCTGTTCGAAATTAATGTTTTAGACTGTTATTAGCTTGTATGTTTCTCTCGTAATGAAATCGAAAGATTCCGCTTGCATCTCTTCGAATGGCTGCAAAATAAAATTGAACCACCCAATCATTATCAAATATAGACACTTCAACTACAAAGGACTCAGTGATGTTGACTGGTAATTGGCCAAAGCAATTACAGAAGGTAAATATGGATTTTCATTATGTAGCTGGGAAACATGAAGGGTGTATAAAGAGGGGAAAGAAAGTTGGCGTGACTGAAATTAATTTCCAGAAGGTTCTCTTTACATTCTAATGTCTATTTTCTTCTCAGCATCATGCGCTGCTAAAATACTAAATGCAAATACGCCAAGACGTTAAACTATCTCAATGATAAATAGGGATTTATTGGAGGTAAACTAATAACACAATTAGAACTCATGTCGTCTTTGATAGACAGGAGAGTGTTTCCACGATGTCCAGTGTCTTGCCATATCAAAGGCTGGTCATGGTTCGAGTTCAAGGGTTCTGCAGAAGGGCTTCAAAAGAACTCTGTGGTCCGTGTGAGGCAACTGTGACATCAGCACACAGAACGTTTATTTGGAACATCACAGTTCATCACACCAAAAGTTCTGGAACCTTCCAGACTTGGAAAGTCTTCACCAGGATAAGAAAACTAAGCTATCAGATAACACTATAATGTTGGTCACACAGCAATTCATACATTCATAAATGAGGATTACTCTAGAGAGGAAAAACAGATTGGCCGAGGTTACCATATACCAGAACCTCATGAAACACTGCTTCTAATGGCCTGTTTGACATCACAAGCACTAAACCATGACCACTCTCCCTTAGACTGCCAGAGACAGTGAGCGGAGGAGATAGAACAGTCTGTCCAATCCTGCTGACTTTCACAGTCTTGTCTACCTTCAGTCTAGCTACCTTCCTCGCAACGTGACGGTGTAGTATCTCATTCCACCAGCAGGTGGCAAAAGTGAGCTGTACAAAACTCGTCGGAAGCACCAAATTCACAGAAAGCCAAATCACAGTCCTGTACACCGTGACAAACAACTGTGGTTGACTCGTCTCGCTAGCATCACTGAAAAACAGTCATTTGTATTCAAGGATAGCACCCTCCTCCTGTTTAAATCATTAAGACAAACCGATATCATATATGAAGTCATTCCAAATTGCGTGGATTTCATTTCGACTGTGGACGTTATTGAGGGTGGTGCTGTGCAGTCCTCCATCAGCCAGTAGAGACTCAAAAACCTAATCAGGAAGTATTTGCTGCCCCCCCCCCCCCCGCCCCATTCCACCCCCCGGCCCTCGCTGACACACAAGGTGAAGTGCTGTCACCTGTACATGCTGCCACAGCAGCTGACGGGAGATACAATGTTGTATACTCACGCCTGCCAAGCCTGCCATGACAACTTTTAATCATCTCCTGGTGACTCTCTTTAGTACACACACACCCACACACACATACATACACACACACACACACATACCCCCCCCCCCCCACCACACACACACTCCCCCCCCCCCCCCCCACACACACACACACACACATTCCCACATGCGCACACACACACACATTCATGCAGATGTAGAAGTGGACGAGCACACACACTCACACATATACATACAAAGGTGCTCACACACACACACACCTCTCCCCTCACCTCGCTGGCACACATCAGTGTCGTAGCAGCAGGGTGTAAGAGAGAAATATCATTTACAAACACTCCTTAGCATCTGGACTGTGACAAGGCCTGTGCACAAATTAAGTATAAATTTGACTGGGAATAACAATGTGACAGTATGCTCCAAACATCATGTGCTAGAGCTATTCTCAGCCTGGAGACTCACATTTGCCTTGTGTGTGTGTGACAGTATGAGAGAGGGAGCGAGAGAGAGAGAGAGAGAGAGAGAGAGAGAGAGAGAGAGAGAGAGAGAGAGATGGGGAGAGATGGAGAGAGAAATGGAGAGAGAAATGGAGAGATGGAGAGAGAAATGGAGAGAGATGGAGAGCGAGAGAGAGATGGAGAGAGAAAGAGAGAGAGATGGAGAGAGAGAGAGATGGAGAAAGAGAGAGAGATGGAGAGAGAGAGATGGAGAGCGAGAAAGAAAGAAAGAGAGAAAGAAAGAAGAGAAACAACAACTAGATGATTGTGAGCCAGTGGTTCGACAGAGTTTCTCACTCTGAACAAACACCAGATTTTTCCGGAACTGATCCCAGGTCAGCTAAGCCTCCTGCAGACCTGAACTCCTGAAACGTGAAAAGCTGGACTGATTTACGACCTGCAGTTCAAGGCTGACGTCATGTTGCTAGCATTGTACGGCGTTGACAATGTATCCCATGATCCTCGGGGGCCCGGCCTTTACGAGAACCACACCCTGACTGTCGTTTGACAAACTCTCACGTCATATGCCAGCAAAACACACACACACCCACACACACCCACACACACCCACACACACACACCCACACACACACTTAAATAACAGAGCCTCTGCCTGCCTCCACATTAACGACGGAACACAAAAGAAGTGAAAAATAACCAGCTGTTTTTTTCCCCCCATTTTTTTTTCTTCTTTTTCTCCAAACGCTATAAAATTAATGCGATTTCCAGAGTTTTTATGAATTGAACCATATGCCAAAAACATAACTTCAAACAAATTGACTTCCAATTATTGGTGCGCATGCTTCCAGATGTTCAGCAGATGGGGAAAGATAGACCAAAGGTGACCAGCTTTGTTTTATTCCTCAGTAAAGCGTCGACACAGTTGTGTGTGTTTCACATCACCAGGGAGGTGCCACAGAGGTGGGGTAGAGAGGAGGAGAGAGGAGGAGACTGAGGAGAGAGGACAAGAGGAGAGGGGAGAGGAGGAAAGAGGAGACAAGAGAGAGGAGATGACCAACGAGGAGAGGAGAGAACAGAAGAGGAGATGAGGGGGGAGAGGAGAGGAGGGGGGAGAGGAGAGGAGGTGGAAGAAGAGAGAGGACAAGAGGGAAGGGGACAAGAGAGAGAGGAGATGACCAACGAGGAGAGAACAGAAGAGGAGAGGAGGGGCGAGAGGAGAGGAGCACTGGGGCCCAGAAACTCCCCCCCCCCCATCTCCTTTAGAGGAAACCCATGTAGACCCCTCCTTAAATAATTTCCGGCGGTCTGTGGAAGCCACTACATTTGAATCGCATCATTAGGACACACACACACACACACACACACACACACTCACTAACCTCGTATAATCTGTCTGACCTTGGGGAGACAACAGGTTGGTGACTGAAGAGGAGCGCCTTCTGATTGGTTTGTAAATCAGAACGGGAGCGACAGGTCCGGGCCGGTGATCGTTACCGTGAGAACATCCCCCCCACCCCCCCCGGGTCCCCCCCACCCCGCCCCTCTAAACCTTCTTAACCCCCCAGGGAGCATACAGCCAATCACATGCTTAGAACGGTCAAACAGCTGCATCTATAGATAGCGTGTTATAGGTGTGTGTGTTGTTGAGGGACGGGGACCGTACTTGTGTCGTGGGGGCAGAATCTCCGTATTCATTCTCTCATGTGTTGTGTGCTACGCCCACTCTAGTGATCCAGCCAGCCAACCAGCTCGCGAGATGAGAGGTGAAGGGACTGCTGGGTAAATGTCACGTCTGGGGCGGGCCGGGTATTTAGGGTGGTGGAGAGAAGGCGGATGCGGGGAGGTGGGGGGGGGGGAGGGGTTATGGGGGAGGCGTAGATCATTACCAGAGTGAGATAATTGGCGCTGCGTGAGTGGTGGTGTTTGGGCGCTCCGATGGGCATCTCTTCTACATTATTCATCCCTCTCCTCTCCCCTCCTCTCCTCCCTCGTTCCTCCCATGCTGATGCTAGGCCTAAGGAGCACCTCTCATCTATTATAGATGGGTAATTGTTTATTAAATGCAGACCTGACCCTATTATGCCTATTACCCATGTGTGTGGGTTGGACTCGGCATCCTGCTACAGACTGGATCTGAGCGTCCCCGTCACGGGCCCGCTGGGCCGGCTACGACGCAGCCCGCTCGGACCACAGACGGGGGCCAGACGGGCTCCAGACGGGGGAATGAGGGAGAGTCGAGGGAGAGAGGGAATAAAAGATAGCCAGCCAAACGAGGAGAGAGGGAAAGGAGGATGATGAAAAATAAAAACCAATGCCCATCTCTCTTCTCCGCCTGGAGGACGGAGAGATGGAGGGATGGAAGGATGGAGGGATAGACAAAAGAGTTAAAGAGGCTCTTTTCCTCTCATTACACTGAGTCTTAATCTCCCCCTGCCCTGTCCTGGCCAATCCCTGCTGCAGGCGTTAGGAGAGCAAAGCTCCACACCAGGACCTGGCTCCAAAGCTGATTCATTACCTGAGACCTGACTTTCTTCCTGCCTGCCTGACTGGCTGACTACCTGACTGACTGCCTGCCTGCCTGGCTGACTACCTGCATGCCTGCCTGCCTGCCTGCCTGCCTGCCTGGCTGACTACCTGCCTGCCTGCCTGCCTGCCTGCCTGGCTGACTACCTACCTGCCTGCCTGCCTGCCTGCCTGCCATGCCATGGTACTTTAGTAGTTCATGGTAGTGCAGCTGGGCAGACACAAGGTCAAGCGGCCACTAGAGGTCAGTGTTGCTACAGAGTTCACAGGGGGTTTCTCTCTCATCGGCAGCAGACTTGGGCCACGCTTAAAGCAGAAGCCAACGTTAACAAAAGGGATAGGGGACGGAAAAATATCATTCAGGTGATGGAAATGAATCGAAATGAAATGATTAAGTTCAGTTAATTACTCTGTAGCTTAGGCAGATCAGCTTAACTTTATATCCAAATCATTATTTCGGTCGCATTGAAGATTTCCAGGAAAGATATTTAGCCAACATGTTCTTAAAAATAGTGTCGACTGGCGTGCATTTAGGACGGTTTGAGTAGAGGAGAAATACACATACTCGTTGTTATGACGACATAAATGAAGGAGCCTTTAGATATTATGAATGTTTAAAGAAATAGATGTAAACATGTGAAACAGTTGGGATCCAGGCAGGATGGAGGGTTGATCTATATCGTACGTGTGTTACAGGTTGTGTTCGTCACTGAAAATGACAGGGTTGGCAGAATGAGAAAAATCTTAAGTAGGAGATTTATTTTTTTTGTAAATTTTTTAAATTAAACTATTTATTATGGATATGTGTATTCTACAGTAGCTTCCACAATAAAGGTGTGTGTGTGTGTGTGTACAGTACTGTATCACTCTATGTATGATTAAAGCAGCAAGCTATCAGGCTGGGGTGAGACTTTAAGATGATCATTAGCATGGAGAGTTAATTGGCTGCTTGTCAAGAGTTGTGTGTTTCTATAAGTGTGTGTACGTTTTTCATAATTTTACAATAGTTAAATAGTTAAGTTTAATTAGAGATAAATTAAGTAAGTTAAACTATTTCAGAACTTAATTGACAACATATTCATGTTTTTTATTAGACACATTTGTATTTTAATCAACCTGTTATATACTATAATATATACAGAAGAGAATTCAATGGAGGAAACAACCGAATAAAACCAAAAACAAATGTACAATTAAATCTCTGTTTTTACTGCAGGGATGCAAGGCAGCACATGGAAACGAAGGCAGCTCCACAACCTCTGCACGTGCAGTAAGAACCATCTCACACCACACGTCATACTGTACAATGGAACGACTGAACTGATAAGTGGAAATTAAATGGGTAGAGGAGAAATGTGAAAAAGAAGGTAGAGAGAACAAGAGAGGATAGAGGAAAGGAGAGGATAGAGGAGAGGAGAGAGGAGGAGAGGAGAGAGGAGAGGATAGAGGAGGAGAGGAGAGAGGAGGAGAGGATAGAGGAGAGGAGAGGATAGAGGGAGGAGAGAGGAGGAGAGGAGAGAGGAGGAGAGGATAGAGGAGAGGAGGAGAGGAGGAGAAGAGAGAGGAGAGAGGAGAGGATAGAGGAGGAGAGGATAGAGGAGAGGAGAGAGGAGGAGAGGAGAGAGAAGGAGAGGATAGAGGAGAGGATAGATGAGAGAGAGGATAGAGGAGAGGAGAGGATAGAGGAGGAGAGGAGAGAGAAGGAGAGGAGAGAGGAGGAGAGGATAGAGGAGAGGATAGAGGATGAGGAGAGAGAAGGAGAGAGGATAGAGGAGGAGAGGAGAGAGAAGGAGAGGATAGAGGAGGAGAGGAGAGAGGAGGAGAGGAGAGAGGAGGAGAGGAGAGAGGACAGAGCAGAATTGTAAAAACACCTTTATCTCAACTCCACTTAAAACCCAGGCTGTATTGAGAGAACAACAGAAAGAAAGAGAGAGATAAAGAGAGACAGAGAGAGGTTACTAATGCTCCTCTAATCAGCAGTGCTGTGTACAGCTACCTGGCTGTCAGCAGGCAGACTGCCTCAGTGTGGGAGCTGGGTCCATGTTCATGTCCAGATTACCCTCCCTCACACCCAGAGACAACACGCCACAAGGCCAGGCAGACACACCACTTGACAGTGCTCTGCTCCGGGTGAAACAAATACAATGTGATTAAGGAACCGTGAGATACACACACACATACCGAGACACACACACACACAGACACACACACACAAGTTATATACTCTACACTCTCATGCAAAGTGAATGCATAGCACATACACACACACACACACACACACACACAAATGGACCTTTGTTACTTGCCACGCATCCTAATACCCAGAGAGTAAAATACCTTCTTTTTTTGCATTATGGAATTTGTCATGTTCAGTTGGAGCTGTCACCGTTAGAGCAGAGTGCACTAAGGTGTGTAATCTGCTTTTCTACACATCAATTATGATGGATATTCCTGCTCTGGGTGCCTGGGCTCCCTCACAAGCCTGCATGGAGGACAGGCTGCTCTGGGTGCCTGGGCTCCCTCACAAGCCTGCATGGAGGACAGGCTGCTCTGGGTGCCTGGGCTCCCTCACAAGCCTGCATGGAGGACAGGCTGCTCTGGGTGCCTGGGCTCCCTCACAAGCCTGCATGGAGGACAGGCTGCTCTGGGTGCCTGGGCTCCCTCACAAGCCTGCATGGAGGACAGGCTGCTCTGGGTGCCTGGGCTCCCTCACAAGCCTGCATGGAGGACAGGCTGCTCTGGGTGCCTGGGCTCCCTCACAAGCCTGCACGGAGGACAGGCTGCTCTGGGTGCCTGGGCTCCCTCACAAGCCTGCACGGAGGACAGGCTGCTCTGGGTGCCTGGGCTCCCTCACAAGCCTGCACGGAGGACAGGCTGCTCTGGGTGCCTGGGCTCCCTCACAAGCCTGCACGGAGGACAGGCTGCTCTGGGTGCCTGGGCTCCCTCACAAGCCTGCACGGAGGACAGGCTGCTCTGGGTGCCTGGGCTCCCTCACAAGCCTGCACGGAGGACAGGCTGCTCTGGAGGAAACCTGTTTAGTAAATAATCACACATGCTGATGCTGGCTGGCTGGTTGACTGGCTGGTTGACTGGCTGGTTGGCTGGTTGACTGGCTGGTTGACTGGCTGGTTGACTGGCTGGCTGATTGACTGGTTGGCTGACTAGGTGACTTGCTGGGAGATGATTGGCTGTATGGCAGATTGTAGAATACAGATTGAGTGCAAAAGTGCCTGTTTGATTATTGAGTGTGTGCATTAACATAATGACTGTCAGTGTGTGTGTGTGTGTCTGTATGTTCACGCAAGGGAGAGTGTGTGGAGAATTCAATCAAATTTGAAATCTGTACAACAGTCCTTACTGGGAAAGATCAATATTATTCCTAACTGAACCAATGCACATGCCAGAACTCCAAACATTGCTTGAGAGTGATGGGATTTTTCCAAAGCAGGGAGACTAAAAGGAAATATTTACATCTTACAGGGTGTCAAAACAGTGAAAGTTTTAGAAACTATTTCTCACAGTCTGTCACTGTCTATAGTATGTCACTAATGACACAGGCATTTCTCTCTCTTCTTTCTCTGTCCCTGTTTCTAGGCTCTCTCTACCATTCCTTTACCTTGAAACTCCACCTCTCTCTGTTTCTTTTCTTTGGGAGGGTGAGGGCAGGAGTCAGGTCTGAAAGGGAACTGCATGGTTACCGATCCTTCTCTCTTCCTCCTTCACCACCTCTCTCTGTTCTCTCTTCCTCCTCTCATCTCCTATGTCATTACCTTTGTCTGTCTCTCTCGCCCCCTCTCCCGCCCTTTCAGTCCCCCCTCCAGATGAGAGGCAGGGCTGTGAAGGGGTCTCTCGGGCAGACAGGCAGACAGGCAGGCAGGCAGGCAGGCAGGCAGGCATGCAGGCATGCAGGCAGGCAGGCAGGCATGCAGGCATGCAGGCATGCAGGCAGGCAGGCAGGCATGCATGCAGGCAGGCATGCAGGCAGGCATGCAGGCAGGCATGCAGGCAGGCAGGCATGCAGGCAGGCAGGCATGCAGGCAGGCAGGCAGGCAGGCAGGCAGGCAGGCAGGCATGCATGCAGGCATGCAGGCATGCAGGCAGGCAGGTAACGCCACCCACAGCCAAACAGCAGGTCCCGCTAGCTCTCCAGTCCTCCCACCTGTTAGACCGGTGCTGTTTAGTGTGCGGAGAGCCTCCCTCATCTGAATGGGAGCCAGGGGAGATCCACTATGTAAACACTATACTGTTGAGAGAGGAGAGAAGAGTCTCTGTGCAGCTCACAGGAGGCACAGCCCTGTACAATACAATACTGCATGGGCCACTTTTACAGCAGGGCTGAAACTGTGGAGCAGTAAGGGAAAGATAGAGCTGGAATGGGAACCATTCAGCCAGACATTGGACGTTGCAGCCAGGCCGCGGTGGAAGCAAGGTCTCCATCACCATCAGAATCAGAATCAGGTTCTGATTCTGATGGTGATCACTCTGAGAGTGTGTCTTCATCTGACAGGAGAGCAGACAGGATACACCCCCCCCCCACACACACACACACACACATACACACACACACACTGCCTACAAGACTAAATACAGTCTCTGTCTGGTGTACTCTTCGTCCCTGGATCCCATATTTCAGTCTGAGAACGTTTGGTAGAAGAAGCATGCCCTCCAATTCTCTTTCTTCTGCTCCCTCGCTTCTACTGGACAGACATCCACAGCTAAGACCACAGAGACGTCTCCGTAAACAGCTCGTTAGAGAGAGAAAGGAAGAGGGAGAGAGATGTTTCACTCCTGTCAGGATCGATCCCATCTTGTTTTGCCAGGTGGAGCCTGGCTGTGTTCTGATCCAGAGCAGCTGGCTGGCTCTGATACGGGTTTAGTCTGAGAAATCAGCCTGAACAAACAAACAGGTCGTAAGCCTGGCAGGAGCAACTGGCTACATGTATCTGCCAGCTATTAGGGGTCCAAAAAAAAAAAACGGGGAGAGGGAGGTTGTTAGGGATTGAGAGAGAGAGAGCGAGAGAGAGAGAGAGAGAGAGAGACACAGAGAGAGAGACACAGCAAGAGAGAGAGAGAGAGAGAGAGAGAGAGAGAGAGAGAGAGAGAGAGAGAGAGAGAGAGAGAGAGAGAGAGAGAGAGAGAGCGGCCCCACTGCTTAATAAGCCAGATCATGTGTCAGAGCCAGAGTATAAACAAGCAGCATCGTTATTCATTGTAAGAGATGACGGCAGGTTTAAGCACCACACCTGCACCAGAGGTCAACCACAGGAGACCAACTCCCTCCTGGTTGACCCCCACGGAAGGGCGTGGGCCAGCCCGCCTGCATACCTTAACCCTCCAGGGAGATACCAACCGCAGCTTGCAGGTGACAAGTGGGCTGTGTGAAGGATGTTTTGGTGAATGACCTGACAGATGTACCCTGTCAAACCAACCCTTACTTAACAAACACAACAACAAGCCGTCACCAGCAGATCAGAAACTTGAATCGCTTCACAACCATAATAAAATAAAAAAACACGTCACAAGCTCAGTGTCTGGAGCGACGGCAGCTGAATAAGACTTATTCTCCACACGCAGAGACGTGTACACTGGCAACACATCCTGTAGAAAAGATTCTATTCTCCATCAATCCAACGTGAGCCGGGAACGAGATGGAAAATAGTGCTGCGTTCAGCAAGTGCAGGGTGTCGGAGCGCGTGAGGCTGGCTGCTCCTGCAGCGCTGCCGTCTCGGGGGAGCTGCACGCCGTCACAAAGCACGGGAAGGCTTTAGTGTTGACGACATCGGAGAGAGAACTGCACGTATTGGAAAGAAGGCTTGATTTGGTGGATTGTTTTTCTGCTTGAAAACGCCAGCGAGAGGGAAGGAGGGAGAGGTGAGAGAGAGAGAGAGAGAGAGAGAGAGAGAGAGAGGTGAGAGAGAGAGGGAGGAGGGGTAAGAGAGAGAGAGAGAGAGAGGGTAAAAGAGAGAGAGAGAGAGAGGGTAAAGAGAGAGAGAGAGAGAGAGAGAGAGGGTAAGAGAGAGAGAGAGAGAGAGAGAGAGAGAGGGAGGGAGGAGGGAGGGAGGGAGGGGAGGGGAGGGAGAGAGGTGAGAGAGAGAGGGAGGGTAAGAGAGAGAGAGAGAGAGAGAGGGTAAGAGAGAGAGAGAGAGAGGTAAGAGAGAGAGAGAGAGAGAGAGAGAGAGAGAGAGAGAGAGGGTAAGAGAGAGAGAGAGAGAGAGAGAGAGAGAGAGAGAGAGAGGGTAAGAGAGAGAGAGAGAGAGAGAGAGGGTAAGAGAGAGAGAGAGAGAGTAGCAGGGTTGTTTGCCTTGGCTCCACCTGTTCTGAATAACACCCACTAACAGGAAGCTGGTCAAGTTAATGACATCAGCACACTGAGCCAACACAAACCCCGACGACCTGATGTAACCTGACAATCACTCTGGTTCTGCTGACACTTACAAACCCATCAGCTCTGAACGCCAACATCCCTGCCTGATTACAATGGCTGCCTGTTCCTGAGTGGACCCCCCCCCCCCCCAGAGTATCGCCCACACCAGATACACCAGCAAAAGTTAAGAAAGTTCAAGTCTTTTTGGGAAATAGTACTAATTTGAATATATATAGAGTCTAAGTGATGTGTGAGGTATTTTCCGGAGGGGTGTGTGTGTGTGTGTGTGTGAGTGTGTGTGTGTGTGGGTGGGTCTGCTGCTTCTCCTGGCTGTGTTCATTAGCTCAACAGTGTTCCCTCTCTCTTCTCTGAAGCACTGCTTGTGGTGTTAATCAGCTTTAATTTCAGACACCCCCCCCAGGCCCCCCTCTCACTCGCCTTTCCACCCCCACCAACACACATCATGCCCCTCAGCTTGGTACAGCTCACCCCTGGACCCTCCATCTTCCAGCTCCGTTCCCTTCTGGCCCCTGCTCCTACTCCCCCCCCCCAGGGGTGGCTCACCCCTTCAGTCAGCCACCCCCTCCCAGTGCCAGGCCTGCCCCCAGCAGTGGCCCCCCACGCCCCCTTCCCTCCCCCAGCCAGAGGCCAGCTCCTCCCTCCTCCCTCCTCAGCCCTCCTGGACTCTTCCGTGTCGAGTTTTACAGTCATTTCTGAACACGCACATGTTTACGTTGAATCTGTGTCGTCGAGTAGCTGTGCGTTTGCTTTACTGTTGACTGAAAATCCTTGTGTGCTACATCCAGATTATCGGGCTTGGGATTTATAGTAGGAGAAAGGAGATCATTTGCAAGTCCGTTTTTACACACTTTACCCAAAGGCCTGATCCTGTGAGGTCACATCCTGTTTATGGCCACGCCCACAGCAGGGTTATTCCAGGAATGAACTGGATTTCAATCAGCCTCTCGGCTCTTAATTGTCCTTAATCACCGTTGAAGGTCATATCCTCTCCTCTCCTTTTCCTGCACACACAGGAAGCTGTCGCCACTGTGAATCAGTCGTTGGATGTCTAGGAGTTGCCCCAGCAACCGTGGCCCAGTCAGCTCCAGTGACTACCCAGGGCTAAACCCGTCTATTCATTCTGAATGTGTAATTTAGAGAGGAGAAAGGAGTGAAGCTGCAATTAGGTGACAGGTCCCTTAGCATTCACGTATACATTTATCAGATGGGAAACTGAACATTATCAGTTAAATATAGACATCTGTGCTTGGACCTTAACCCCCTGAAATTACACAATGCATAACACACAGAGAGACACAGACACATAGATGTAGAGACACACACACACACACACACACACACACAGAGGGGGGTGGGAGAAGGAGGAGGGGGGGAAAGCAAGAGGAAATATGAGCCATAAAAGCAGAAGTGATCATCCGTTGGAATGTGTGTGCACGTGTGTGTGTGTGTGTGTGTGTATGTGTGTGCGCACGTGTGTGTTCAGAACAGTGAGAAGGGCTGAAGGTCACTGAGACATTGAGGCAATCACTGTAATGAAAACAAATGAGAAAGAATTGAGAGAGAGAAAGATAGAGAGACTGAGAGAGAGACTGACAGAGAGACTGAGAGAGAGACTGACAGAGAGACTGAGAGAGAGACACAGAGAGAGAGACAGAGAGAGAGAGACACAGAGAGAGAGAGACTGAGAGAGAGACTGAGAGAGAGACACAGAGAGAGAGACAGAGAGAGAGAGACACAGAGAGAGAGAGACTGAGAGAGAGAGAGGCAGAGAGAGAATGAGAGATAAACTGAGAGAGAGAGAGAGAGAGAGAGAGAGAGAGAGAGGGAGAGAGGAACCCTGGTCTCCATCACTGTACAACATTGCTCCACACAGCACCCTGCTCCTCTCCTCCCTAAACCCCACCTGGGTGTCTCCTGGGGAGGGAGGACACACAGGGATGTTTATTCAACACCAGCAGGCCTCTGCACAGAGAGACAGATTACTCCACATCCCGAACTGTCTCCGAGTCCCACTGCTCCTGTAGATCAACAAGGATTAGAAGCTTCAGGACTGTGATATAATATGATAGAGTATGTATCCGTATTAAATGTATGTGTGTGTACAGTGTGTGTGAGGAGACAGAAAAGAGGGAGAGAGAAAGGGTAAGAATGGGCGAGAGAAATGATGGCGTGAGGCCAGAGTCTATGGGCCTGAATGTGGTGCCTTAATTAACAGCCGAGCTAATTAATGAACACTTGTAAATCAGAGGGGGGGAAAGACAGGCTACACGCCCCCACCGCGGAGCTCTGCCACAGCCCGTCTGCCAATCAGCACGCGGCTGGCGAGGGCTCCCTGCCAATCAGATGAGAGGGAGATCATTGAGACATTAGAGCTGATCAATAAGCCGAGGCCTGGGCGGTGCACATCAACCCCTCCCTGCGGAACACCGCCTCAGGCAGGGAGGGGAGCAGTACAGGAGAGGGAGGGAGGGAGTAGGAGCAAGAGAGAAAGGGAGAGAGAGAGAGAGATAGAGAGAGGAAGAGATAGATAGAGGGAGAGGGAGAGAGAGGGGAAAGAAAGAGAAAGAAAGAGAGACTGCATTCCTCTGCGCTGCATACTGAAGATGCATTCTGACATTTACAGCCCACACCACTTACTTTAATTAAGACGTTATTGTCTTGTTCTATTGAACCCTAACTCTCTCGGTGGGTAGGAGGCAGCAAGGTGAGCAACCGAGGGCCTCTGAGCTGCTGCAAGTCTCCTGCTCATCATGGACTGTTCTGGAAGAAGCACAACCCCTCCTCTCAAGTCCCAGACTTGAACATTACAGACACACTGATCCATAGAAAACATCGAGTCAGCCACGGAACACAGGAACACGGAATTGGAACCGGAGAATTGGAACCACAGAAGCAGAATTAGAACCACACAATGTGAATTAGAAGAGGCTTAGCGGTACGGATTTGGATATTTCGCTCACTCCGTGACAGATCAGAGACTCTGCAGCCAGCCAATCAGATTGCTGACAACATCTTGTTATGCAATCCTGCCAGAGCGACAAACAACCTGAGTCAGCATGTCTGCCTGCCGTCGCTGTGCTCAGGGCTGGGCCGCCGTAAAACCTGCTGCTCTGGTTCCCATCAGGGGGGGATTCCAGCACTATCAGGCAGTGGCAGGCCGCTATCAAAAACCTGCGTGTGTGTATTTGTGTGTGTGTGTGTGTGTGTGTGCTGTGCTTGTAAACAGCGTCTGCCTGGCAGCGCTCCAACACCTCCCTCACCCTCTAGCGGAGCAGAGTAGCGCTGACACTGATCCTCTCTGTATCACTGCCCCCCCTCCCTCCTCCCCCCTCCTCACCCGCCCACAGCCCTAATACACCCTTCAAACACTCACTTCAATCTATATTTTATTTGCGTGCTACTGAGTCAAGTGTATTTATGTGTGTGTGTTTGTGTGTGTAGACTGACATCAACAGTGTGTGTGTGTGTGTGTGTTTGTGCGCTTTTCTTCCCCTTGAGTGCTTTCCGGCTGCATCTTCTTTACAGCTTGTTGTTGACATGAATCCCTTTAGCCCTTAACAGGAGTCAGTCTGAGGGCTTAGCAGCTAACCAGAGACATTGCTCCCCGTGCCGTGCACTGCACTCCACCCATAATGCACTGCTCCTGCTCCACTACACCAGGCAGACAGGCCAAGACCAACATTATTCAGGAGGTCAGCAGAGACAGAGAGAGAGAGAGAGAGAGAGAGAGAGAGAGAGAGAGACAGAGAGAGAGAGAGAGACAGAGAGAGAGAGAGGCGGAGAGAGAGGCGGAGGGAGACAGAGAGAGAGGCGGAGGGAGAGAGAGCTTGTGCTACAGCTTGAGGCATGGACAGTGGGAATTTGTGTTTTCACACAACCTCTTTCCTGATGCCAACAGCCGGTGAAGAAGACCCTAATATACAAGATAGCAGTCTAACCCCAGACATCCTGCCACCCAGAGAGAAGACCTGTTGCTATCAGGGTGCAGTGGGACACCCTGGCTGGAGTTTCTAGTGTGTCAGCCCCCCCCCCCCCCCCCCCCCACTCACACACACACAGGCACCCACCACCTAAACAATGGTAGTCAGAAGCAGATGACGCAGTGATGATAAACATGTGATACCATGTGCCTTTCACACCCACTCAATCTTGAAGAGGACGTTGTTTAAGAATGCATACAGGATCCCGGGATTTTGCCAGAGGGGCTAGAATCGATTTCTTGTGTTGATACCGGCTTATTTTATTTAAATGGCCACAGAGGACAGAGAAAATAAGGAAAACAAACGTTCAAATGCTGATTCTAATGACAAGCAGTGTCCCCAGCCAGGTTATGAAAGACAGCGCAGAGAGACACTGAGATGTTTGAAGGTTCTCCTTCAAAGAGGACTCTGGGATGCTGGTGTCCAGGGACTGCTCGGATTAATTGAAGTTAATTTTCTGGGATATCAGTTTGCAGGGCACGTGGGAGAGATTGATAGTCCCTCCTGCTCTCCTGAGAGTTGGAGAAAGAAAGAGAGAGGGACAGACAAGGGAGGCTTGGAGCAGGAGAGGGGGAGAGGTGAGAGAGGAGAGAGAGAGGAGAGAGAGAGAGAGAGTGAGAGGGTAAGAGAGAGAGAGAGAGAGAGAGAGAGAGAGAGAGAGAGAATGACACTCTTCCTTTGCCGGATGCCGGTTGTCTCAAGCTTTTATCATCACAAATCAAATTATAAACAGGGGGGGGTGTAGAGAGGGTGAGGACAAGGGGAGGGGTGGGTGAGCATGCTGGAATCTGGCTGTTGGTGATTTCCATAAGATTAATTAGGCTGGCTGACCAGAGACTGGGGGGGGGGGGGGGGCTGGCTGAGGTGGGGGGGGGTGGGGGGCACTGCTGGGTGAGAAAGGGGAAGTCATTTGGACAATAGGTAATTAGTGTGAGCCAGGGATTCTCAAAGGCACAGGGAGGACAGAGTTAGCCTCTCTTCCTCTCCTGTCCGCTCCTCACGTCACTTCTCCCCCCTCCCCTCTCCCCTCTCCCCTCTCCTCTCCCCTCTCCTCTCTCCTCCTCTACAGGCCTGCCTGTGATGTGGAGGGCAGCGTGGTGAAGCCAGCATTTAATTAGAGACCCTTTGATGCCCACAGGAGTGCCAGGGCCCCAGGGCATCCTAAACACTGACTGACACCCAGCCCTCTGCCAGGCAGCCAGCCCGCTCCCAGCTCGCCAATTATAGACGCACCAAGCTGCGAGCACCGCATAGCTTAGCCACGCCCCACGCATGCGCACACACACAGAGACCTCCATAACACCCAAACAAGCCAAGCCCTCTTTTGGTGTTGCTCTAAATTAGCGTTTGGATGAAATGAAGCCAGAAGTGGCCTGGAGGTTGCACACACACAACCACACACACACCTTCATATCATCACACACATCCACAATTACCAGGTCACACACACACACACAAACTCATATCATCACACACATCCACAATTACCAGGTCACACACACACACTCATATCATCACACACATGCTCCAAACTGACCTCTCCACCTCCAGGACTTCCAACCAACCTACGCACTTCCTAAAGCTAAGAATGAACAGTAACTTGAGGTGGACGATGACAAACTGAGCAGAGACTCGTAAGACAAGATGCCTGACAAGAGAAAACACACATATAACCACACGCACACAATCCCATACATAATCACACACACACACACACAATCCCATACATAATCACACACACACACACAATCCCATACATAATCACACACACACACACAATCACATACATATTAAATCACACTCACACACACACATTATCACACTCTCGCACACAATCACACCCACACATGTAATCACACACACAGTGAAGGTGTGTCTTCTGATGCGCCATCTGCAATATTAATGTTGGGAGGCTGAATAAGTGATGCGAGTACGGCAGCTTTGCTGTGTTGCAGCGCGCCGGGTCTATTTTTAATGTGCTGGGAAGAGACTGACACCACAACATTTTACAATGCACCACTTGCTGAACAAACACTGAGGCCATGAATTATGCAACCACCACTCTTTCATCCAACACATGACACATGTTTAGTAAACAAACTGCTTACTCCTTAGCCTAACAAGATGTTTCTGTGAATAATAGATATTCAAATGTGCTCTCTTGTCACAGAATAAAGAAGAAAAGTTGTGTAATGTTGTTATATTATTTACCATGTTTACCTCCAAGGGCTGTACTCTCTTCACAAACAAACAACACGCAACAGGAACAACATCAGAGGAGCGTCTGTTGTTCTTTCTCAGATAGATCTTGAGAAAAACAATTTATTTTGCATAACAAAGCCCTCTAATAAATGTATTATCACACTTTGAAACATGTATTCCTCTGACGTGTCTCTCTCGGAGAGAGGTGGTTGCGTGATAGCGATGTGACACACCGGTGGGAGGATATCTGAGCAAAGAGATTCTAATCAAAAATAATAAATATTTTATTTTGGAAGACAACGACACTCGCTGATGATGTGTCATATTTCCACATCTGTTAGTCTTAGATGGTAATGTTCATCTATGTAACAGTCTCCCATGTAGTCAGTTCAGGGCAATACAATACAAGTACAGGGCTAGGCTGGGTGGGGCTTGTTTGGACTGGACTTGACTGGGCCAGGCAGTGTTATGATGCAGTTTTAATCATGGATCTTGATTCTGTAATGACTTGACCCAGCCTGGCTCAGCAGACAGCATGTGGCCTGTGTTGTGTTTATTGAGGCTTCTGTGGAACACTTGGACATGTCGATAACCCTGTTTGAACACAGCTTATCTTCATCAATAAAGGAGTCAGACAAACAGGAAGCAGCACTAATAGCAGAGAATCAAGACCAGGAGACCTGGTGGTTCACTAGAGGACCATTACCACACACACACACACACACACACACACACACACACACACACAACACACACACACACACACACACACACACACACACACACACACACACACACACACACACACACACACACACAAGCACTATCCAGTAATGCAGCTCATCTTTACCCCAAAATATCACATAGTCCAGAGGCAAAGGTTACCCCCCCCCCCCCCTTACACACAATACACACATTCTCACTCCCCCATCTTCACACAGATCTCTGCTTCCGCCCCCCCCCCACCCCCACCCTCACCTCCCCCAAAACCTCACACAGGCTCTGAACCTAACCCTCAAAACCAGAGGGTCTCCCCTCATTAACCATGCAACACCTCCTCCCCCTCATCCAGCCTTCACACACACACACACACACACACCCACATACACACACGCCTGCCCAACTCTGTATTTGAGGGCCAAGGATCTTTAAGCACCTACAGATGGTCCTCTCATTACCCAGCTCACACCCCCTCCCTCCCTCCCTCCCTCTCTCCCTCTCTCCCTCTCTCTCTCCCTCTCTCTCTCCCCTCTCTCCTCTCCTCTCTCCCTCCCTCCCTCCCTCCCTCTCTCCCTCTCTCCCTCTCTCCCTCTCTCCCTCTCTCCCTCCCCAGTACACATGTTACACGTAAAGATGCCAGGCCGCTTTACTTCCCTACCTCTCTGCCTCCCTCCCTCCCTCTCCAATCTCCACACCTCTCTCAAACTGCCTCCCTGCCTCCCTACCCTGCCTCCCACCCCTGCCTCTCTGCCATCCAAACTCCCAACACATGCTGATGTCAGGCTGCCTCCCAACCTCTCCTAACTCGCAAGTGCAGAAAACTTGGCACGAAACTTGGCACGGCCTCGGCTCCTTTCGCTTGGGTCCACGACAGCTGTCAAACATTACAGCCGAGCTCTGCGGCTGGGAGCCGGGCCGGGCCAGGCAAGGAGCTCAGACGCTGAGCCCTGATGGCTTTATTACAGATGACAAATTGGGGCCCTCTTAGAAAGCCAGTCATTTGGCCTCCTAATGTAATTTGTCACTGTTTGCCTGAGTTTACTTTGGTGGTCACCAACAGTTTTATCATCACCAGACCCTGAGCTATAGATGTAGTCCTGTAGACACTCTCAAGTCTCTCTCCTGTTTTGAATCTTACCAGTGCATCATAGTTACTCCATTCATTACCTATTTGGCATGAAGGGATTGACAGTTCTGGTCTTTCATCATATCTAACTATATCATCCATCCTTTGTTTCCTAAGTGGTGTGTGAGAGGATGGAGGGAAAGAGGGAGGGAAGAGAGGAGAAGCAGATGTCACTAGTGTCGTGTAGTGGTAACTAGTGTAGTGCCCGTGGAATGTATTTTTCAGTTGGTTGCTAGCTCTAGTTAAATAGGTAGAATGTGCTTTCTCATTTCCCTTTTTTCTAATCAAATAGCTAACAATGTGCTGAATGACCTTGTCAATTTGCCAATTCTACAGTTAGCCTAGCTGGATACAACCCCTTGTGTGGGTAGCTAGCTAGCTATTGTCAGCTGCTGAAAGCCAGACTATATACCTAGATGTTTTCTTGTGAAATCCGTCCTATATGCAGATGTTTGTGTCTGAGGTCTTGTTACTGTGTTTTCGACGAACGACAGTTGCGAACGGGCTGAACGCTAAGCGGCGAATCCGTTTAGATATTTTATATTTGTTTGTCGCAAACTGACAATACACAGACACAGACAGTCATTTGCGGAATTCTTTTTTGATAGCATTGCAGCCCCCCCCCCCCCCCCCCCCCATTCTCTGAGCAGAATGGAAGAAGCCTGTCAAAAGACCCAATCAAAACAAGGTTTTCTCTCAAGGTGGAAAACGTAGGCGTCATTGATGAGGCCGTTCTCATGCTGAAGCCATCACCGGCCCAAACATCAGACTCGTCCTGTCAGCAGCTGCTAGCCATTATCACTGGTTATACATTCTGTATATCAACAAGGAAAACATTACCTAAAGACTTCCATATGTTCTGAACACGCCAGTTGTGTGTGGGGAATGCTAACTGGTTTGGGTTCAGTTTAACGTGATCCGTTAGGAAGATGACGCCGCTCTCTCGCTCGCTCTCTCTCGCTCGCAGCGCATTTTCTTCCTGGAAAACAGGAGATTGAGGAACACATGGCAGAGAGGCGTGCGAGTGCAATAACATTGACTCTGGAGATCACTAGCAGGCTGAGCTGGCCTCTATCGGGCACTCTGCTCTGAGCCAGACAAGCCTCTACTACACTGTGTGTGTGAGTGTGTGTGTGTGTGTACAACTGTGTGCCTATGTGTTGATTTGCAATTAATCCTAGTAGCACATCTGCAGAAATGCACTCACATGTGTGACTGTATCGTGTGTGTGTGTGTGTGTGTTTGTATGTTTGTGAGTGGTGCTAATCTATGTGTGTGTGGGACCTGTTGCATCTTGGCAGACAGCGTTGGCAGAAGCCCAGGATTGCCTATTAGGGAAGCATGCCAACACAGCAGCAGACAAACAAGGCAGGCTAGCCGCGCGCCCCCTCTCCCTAACATTGTGTTCCATTAAGGCTTTAATGGCTGACAGTTGAGCGCTAAACTGTTGTAAACAGCCCTGACTGCTCTGCGAGGAGCCCTGGGCAATCTGCTGGCAGATTAATGAGGAGGGGCGCATCGCCCTGCACTGGCACCATGCCAGCCTGCAGCTTCAACAGGTTGTCAGATAAGAGGGTGAGGGTGGGGCTGGGGGGGTGGAGGCATGCGTGTGTGGGGTGGGTGTTGGGAGGGCTTGGGGGTGATGGTGGGGGGTGGGGGGCGGGGGGGTAGGTTGAGAGGAGGCCTGGGTGGGGTGGGTGTTGGGAGGGCTTGGGGGTGATGATGGGGGTGGGGGGCGGGGGGGTAGGTTGAGAGGAGGCCTGGGTGGGGTGGGTGTTGGGAGGGCTTGGGGGTGATGGTGGGGGTGGGGGGGCGGGGGGGTAGGTTGAGAGGAGGCCTGGGTGGGGTGGGGTGTTGGGAGGGCTTGGGGTGATGGTGGGGGGTGGGGGGGTAGGTTGAGAGGAGGCCTGGGTGGGGTGTAGTAAAACTAAACGACACTTCCGTCACAACTACCACCACTAGTCAGTCTACAGACCTGCTCACCACAGTCTCCAGTCCCCATCAACCCTACTCTCACCCCCTCACCCCTCACTCCCCCCCCATCCCACCCCACTTGTCTAGCCTTTACACCGCAGACTGCAGCTGCATGGAGCTTGGAAACGACAGCTCACATTGAGCAGGGCTGCCTGCATGTGGCACAGAGCCAGAGCCAGAGAGGCCTTCGGCTCAGCTGGCTAATTCAACCAATAGACTGTGTGAACAACCCCTGGCCTCAAACCGCCCCCTCCTCTCACTTCAAAGCAGCTTTATTGGAGGAGAGATTAGGCTGCACTTAACCCCTAATGAGACATAGGAGAGGTAGAGTACAGGCTTTATCAACTGCAGTTTTATGTGATAGCTTCAATATGAGGTAGTTGAAGGAGGGGAGGGATGGAGGGAGGGATGAGGGAGGGAGGATAGGAGGGAGGGAGGGAGGATATGAGGGGCTTATATGAAAGCAACCTTCTGTCTGAGACCAAGACACAAACCACACCACTGCACAGCTTCCTCCTCCCACATTCATTCTTCTCTCACCTTCTCATTAAAAAAAAAAACTTTATCTCTCACCCCTCCTCTTCTCTCTCGCTCTAAAAAACAAACTCACGTATTCGCTCTTGTCTACTCTCGCCTCCTTCCCCCCTCCTCACCCTCTTCCCCCCCCCCCCCCTCTCTCTCTCTCTCTCTCTCTCTCTCTCTCTCTCTCTCTCTCTCTCTCTCTCTCTCTCTCTCTCTCTCTCTCTCTCTCTCTCTCTCTTCCCCTCCTCACCCTCTTCCCCCCTCTCTCTCTCTTCCTCCCTCTCTCTCTCTTTCCCCTCCTCACCCTCTCTCTTCCTCCCTCTCTCTCTCTTCCTCCCTCTCTCTCTCTCTCTCTCTCCCCCCCCTCCTCACCCTCTCTCTCTTCCTCCCTCCCTCTCTCTCTCTCTCTCTCTCTCTCCCCCCCTCCTCACCCTCTCTCTCTTCCTCCCTCTCTCTCTCTCCCCGTCTGTTTTTTTGTTGCAGAAATAGGCCAAGGTAACTTGCCAGGCTTTCTCCCCCCAGAGGTTTGTGTGATATTTAACTACGGCTACAGTGGCATTTACTAATTTTATATGGGCAGAATTTATGTCAGATTCTTATTCAGAGAGAGCCGAGGAGAGCAGCAAAGGTGCCTGGTCCCTGTCCACTGTGTATACAGTGATATTAAGTGAACTATTCACAACACGTACTGTGACATGTCCATGGCTATTTTGTCTATAAATCCCCTGCTTTCCCCCCTCACGCCACAATTAGAGCATAACCCTAGCATTTGGAGAGGGTGACCTGGAGTAGAGGTACACACACACACACACCCACACACACGCACACTCAAACACACACACACACACAAAGAGCCAATTTGTTGTCCGCTCAGCTCACCTTTACTGCAGTGTGTCCTGTAAACGTATCGCAGCACCCAGGGACCATACTGCTGGTGTGACAGAGGACTCACACACACACACACACACACCCGTGTACAGACACACACACACACACCCGTGTACAGACACACACACACACACACACGTGTACAGGCTCACTCCGTGCGTTGGCATAAGTCACAGTAGACCCAGGCAGTAAGACAGGGAGTGACAGTTCTGTTATCTCACTTCTGACCTCGTGACCTTTGCTTATGGTGATTCGCCTGGCTGGAATTTCTCAAAGACAGTCCTTCTTAAAATCAAATCATAACGTTCAAGCCAAGTCAAAGTTACAGGGCGAAGAGAGAGCGAGAACAGGAGAGAGAGAGAGAGAACAGGAGAGAGAGAGAGAACAGGAGAGAGAGAGAGAGAGAGAGAGAGAACAGGAGAGAGAGAGAGAACAGGAGAGAGAGAGAGAGAACAGGAGAGAGAGAACAGGAGAGAGAGAGAACAGGAGAGAGAGAACAGGAGAGAGAGAGAGAGAACAGGAAGAGAGAGAGAGGGAGAGAGAGAACAGGAGAGAGAGAGGAGGAGAGACACTGTACAGGGAGAGAGTGAAGAGGGTGGGGTAGCGGAACGATAAAAGAGGAATGTCTGAATAGGGGTTCAGAGGATTGACCCGTGGGGCTTAAAATCAAATTGCGACGGTATTGTATTCCCTCCCATTTCCAGTACGGGGAGTAAGCTCCTTATTGATACACATGATGAGCCCACCCACACCTGCAGATCATCTCACTCACTTCAGGACAGAACAGGCCCTCCTCCATCCATCCCTCCATCCCTCCATCCCTGAGCTAAAGCCAAATCCCCTGGGTGGGATTCTGTTTCCTCCTGACTCTGTCAAATAATTAGCTTTTGGTCTGCATGGTGGTTAATCAACTGCTGCTACATATGCAAAAAAAAAAAAAAAAGGAGAAAAGAAAGAAATGTATTCGTTTTTTTTTTTATCCTTCTCTTCTCTGGCAGCGGTGAGTTACTTTCATCTGAGCAGAAAGTCGCTGATGGGGACTTTTCCGATTTCTATAAAGCTTTATGTATCGCAGATTGCTTTTTAATTGTGTGTTTAGTCTGGACGAAGCCAGATGACTGCTCTTGGCTGTGGCTTCGTAGCAAGGCTGCTATCAGAACAAACTGTTTCTCTCTCTCACATAAACCCAGGCGCGGCGAGGCAGAGGGCATGTCATGTGCGGATTTTGTCTAAATAAACCTGTGGTGTTTTCTCCTTGGATTCCTCAAGATGTAATTGTCATTTGTAACTGTGAGCAGCTGCTTGTGTCTCATTACCTTCCTCCAACTCACCCAACTATTACAACACCCCCCCAAGAATAATAAACGAATAGTTCCGAGAGGAGCAGACAGAATGCAGGCTGGATTCTTGGAGGGAATCTGACAAAGCTGTTGTCTTTTCAGCGTGTGTTTTTTTCCACCGAGGTCCTCCGTGAGTGTGTGTGTGAATATTTGGGAATAGGTGAACTGTGCAATAGTTGTAAAGTGTGAGTTCATGTGTTAAGTTATCTGTAATCTTGATAAGAATAAGAAGAGGAAACAAGTCGTTGTTTTAACAATACAGAGTTCACCCTGGTAAATGAGGGCTTGGAGACAAACACCCGAAAGCAAGTGTTAGATGAACAGAGCCTGTCAACACATAAGCTTTTTCTTTCTCTGCCCCCCCCCTCCCCTCTCTCTCTCTCTACATCTGTGTGTGTGTGTGTGTGTGTGTGTGTGTGCGCATGTAATTTGTGGCATCAGTGAGGGTTCTAAAATATGTAGTGTTAATTTTGAGCCTGACACGTCTGAATGTAGCTGCCTGCTTTTTTCTGCTACAATATTACAATTACCAGGTTATCACAACCCCAAAACTGTTACATCTGCCATGTATGTTACTTTTCTTTGGAGCTTATTTTCTTTTCTTAATGCTGATTGGCCACTGTAAACCTAAAGAAAATACACAAGATATTTTTTTTTTTTTTATAAACTTTCTTGCATCTGCCGAGCCAAACTCTCCGAATACCGAGACACATCCACACACATAACACACCTTCTCATCCCAGGTTATTATTTTTTCATCCACAAAGAAAGGGAACATGAATAAAAACTGAAATGCTAAGCAATGAAGCCTTCTCTGCGCCTCACAAAAAGAAAGAAAAACAGGCACCTCTCGTTCTTTCATCCTCCCTCCCTCCGTCCACCCGACATCTCTAATACATGAGTATAACCAGGGCCTGGTGTTGTGGAGGAGGGCTGTACACACCAACAAAGTCATCTATAAAACATGCAGGCACACCGTTCAAAGCTATGGTAAACGCACCTGACATGGAGGAAAGGAAAAAGAGAGGGGGAGAGAGAGAGAGGGGGGAGAGAGGGAGAGAGAGGGGGAGAGAGAGGGAGAGGAGGGGGGAGAGAGAGGGAGAGAGAGGGGGAGAGAGGGGGGGAGAGAGAGAGGGGGAGAGAGAGAGGGGGAGAGAGGGGAGAGAGAGGGGAGAGAGGGGGGGAGAGGGGGGAGAGAGAGGGAGAGAGAGGGAGAGAGAGGGGGAGAGAGAGGGGGAGAGAGGGGTTGTGTATGTTTCAATACAACTCAGTTAAAAAGAGAGTGAAAACCGAAATAATTAAAACAGATGAAGAAAGAGCAAGAGAGGTAGAGAGAGAGAAAGAGAGCGGCAGAGAGAGAGAGAAAGAGGCAGAGAGAGACAAACAGTGTGAACTGAAGAAAGAGACTAAAAGAGAGAAATCAGGGCACTTGTTAGTGCCAAGGAGCAGGAGTTGTGCTGTAGGAGAGCAGACTGAGGAGAGGGGAGGGGACTCCTCATGTATGATAATATGTGCCAGCTGGAACACTGCAGGTGTGTTTCTGCTGGACTCCTCCCTCATCACCTCCTCTACCACCTGGCTGCCAACAAACACATGGTCCTCAATCCATACCTGCACACTCCCCAGGTGATCCTGCATGGACAACATCCTGGCTGGACACACACACACACACACACAGTCTTTGTTAACCAATCTTTACTGTGTATGTATGTGTGTGTGTGTGTGTGTGTGTGTGTACGTGTGTATGCGAGTGAGAGAGTCAAAATGAAAGAAATAAAAAGAAAGAAAGAAATAGATAAATAAATAAATACAAGCTGGTGTTCTCATAAATTTTAGATCACAAGCTATTGATTGGGGAGTGTTTGAAACTAAACAAGTTATATCCATGCCCTAGAGCACTGTACATGCACACAGTAATAATTATTTATGACATGTTTGGCGGACGAGGCCAGATGAGTTCTGGCATAATCAAATGTTTTCCTCTGTAGGACTTTTGTTAATCTACTGGGCTACACACACACAGAGAGAGACACACAAACACACACACACACTCACACACACATGGATGCCAAGGCCAAACAGAACAGTCTCTTAATGAGGCATGGATGCTTTTTAATATTGTAAGTGTGAATGAACCCTAAAACAACAGGTGTTTGAGTCAGGATCTATAGTTCATTTAGTTCTGAAGAATGCTAAACAAGCTCTACATTTCCGTGTCGAACATTTTCTGTACTGACTACAACACACAAATAAAAAATATTCTAAATTAAAAACACGTGTTTCAAATACTTAATAAATATCAATTAATTTGGAACACCTAGAAAACATCGGCTGTTTAGAATCTCCAGTAGGTTTTTCGTTGTTTGTATAAAGAAAAAGTATTGAAACCCAAACAAAACTGAACTCCACCATGCCCATGTCAAAGGGGTAATTACAGCTCTCAGCACACAAGATGATATTTGTTAAATGTTTCAGTCATCAAAGCCAAACGTGATTGGATTTGAAATCACTCAGCAGAGCCCAATGTGTGTGAGTTTGTGTGTGTCTGTGTGTGTGCTTGAATGTGTGTGTGTGTCCAAAACTGTGTGTGTGTGTGTGTGAGAGAGAGAGAGAGAGAGAGAGAGAGAGAGAGAGAGAGAGAGAGAGAGAGAGAGAGAGAGAGAGAGAGAGAGAGAGAGAGAGAACGTTCGTCTGCCTGTTGAGAAAGTTGAGTAGATGATATCACGTTTCAGACGTTCATAACTGTCATCAGCGTCATAATGCTGTTGAAGACTGTCAGAAAGAGAAACAGAGGGAGATAGTGTTTGAGCGTGAACGAGAGACAGAAAGAGAGACAGAAAGAGAGAGAGAGATAAAGAAAAAGAGACAGAGAGAAAGAGTAAGAGACAGAGAGAAAGAGAGAGGTATAAATCTGTTCCTCATTCTGATAAGCCTCGGGTAACATGGGCAGAGGCTTGGTAGTGACAGGTGATGCACTTCACATTTAACAGGCTTACACACCAGTGTGTGCACACATACAAACAGCCCTGTAAGTAGCTTAGAAATCAATGGCCTGCGAGCCTCCAAGAAAGCAGGAGCCCTCCCTCCTTTATTTCCTGAAGTGTCGAGCCGACAAGCGCTTAGACATCCCTAATCCATGTTTAATATCAGGAGAGGAGGTGCCCGGGCCAAAATAGCATCTCAGATTCCAATTTGGAACAAATAAAAAATTGAACAGTAATGAAATACTGATCAAGCTTGTTGTGTACCTAGCTGTGATCTCTGACACCATGTGTGATGGTGTTGTCCCCCAGGGTGTGTGTGTGTGTGTGTGTGTGTGTGTGTGTGTGTGTTGTGTGTTCATGACAACAGCTGAAAGGACAGGAGAGTGGAATCGAACAGGAAGCCCACAGGTTCTACTGGGGGGATCAAGACCCTTCATGTCGCATTATCAGATGTCGACTAGTGCTGTGTTATCTGAAAACACGCACACACACGCTCTTCAATACACACGCACACACACACACACTCACACACACGCTCACACACAGGCTCTCCCATACACACGCACACACGTGTGCTGTTATCTTTCCATCAGTAATGAATACCGCATCTTCGACTTTCCCAACTCCAACATCACGTCCTCAGTTTAGTTCCCACCACACGCTGGATGAACAAAAGGAAGGGGGGGGGGGCAGGGGGGGGGTGTACAGTGAGTGGATCCTCCCCGATTTTTAATTGTGAGATGCAAAGTGAAATGGCGGTGTTCTGTGATAGGAGGCTAAGTGTCAGAGGGGGGAAGAGGAAGGGATGAGAGGGGTGAGGAAGTGTGTGTGTGTGTGTGGGAGGGTGGGAGGGGTGGGAGGGGTGGGAGGGTGGGAGGGTGACAGGCAGAGTCCCCAAGGTGCTCTGCAAAGGGAGCCAGATAAAGGTTCCCCCAGGGACGTTTTTCTCATTAGCTCTCAACCACAGTTCAGTAACTGTGTCGTGTCAGCTTACCGTTTGTCACCACGCAAGAGAACATGTCACTCTCCATGCTTTGGTTGCTTTATTTGGATATGTCACCTCACGAGACAAATTATAAACCTCACCTGCATTCAAACTAAAGAGCTCAACTGACATAGTTTAGTTTACACTTTAGACTGTGATACGACAGCAAACTCTGTGTGCGATGGTTATCGTTACACTGCTGTGAGGAGTCTGGAATAGATGATGGGAAAGTGTGTGTGCGTGTGTGTGTGTGTGCGTGTGTGTGTTGATGCTGACAGCTGTGACATGAGAAAGAGAGATTTGTTTCGTCTGCTTTGGTGTCAGGTTAAACTGATTCACTGGTTCTCATTATTTACAGACAAATAGAATCAACACTTTAAAAGATCCATCACTGAACCATGGCCTGTGTAAGAGAGAACCAGATATTAAAACAGCAGATTTGGATAGGAACCTTTCAGTCCTTATCTGCGTTCAATTGGTCTTGCCTGAGACAAACAGGATCATCTTGTGACCGGTACTGTCTTTGCTGAATCAGTTATCTCTCTTTACAACACAGTCTGCTCCAACAAAGCAAGAAGCGCTTGTTCAAACAAGGAGCAGGTTTAGGACGTTTTTATGCCTCTGGTTGCCACATCCATCCTCGCAAACAAAGAGAGGGTTATGTGTGTGTCACCGTGGAGACAAAACCTAGACCAACGATGAGGGGAAAGTAAAGGATTAACGTGCAGAGGGGTGAGGAGGAGAGGTGAGGAGAGGGGAGGAGAGGTGAGGAGAGGAGTGAAGAGGAGAGGGGTGAGGAGGAGAGGTGAGGAGAGGGGTGAGGAGGAGAGGTGAGGAGAGGGGTGAGGAGGAGAGGAGGAGTGAGGAGGAGAGGAGTGAGGAGGAGAGGTGAGGAGAGGGGTGAGGAGGAGAGGAGAGAGGAGGGGTGAGGAGGAGAGGTGAGGAGGAGTGAGGAGGAGAGGTGAGGAGTGAGGAGGAGAGGAGAGAGGAGGGGTGAGGAGGAGAGGTGAGGAGTGAAGAGGAGAGGTGAGGAGAGGAGTGAGGAGGAGAGGAGGGGTGAGGAGGAGAGGTGAGGAGAGCAGAGGGGGCTAAAGGGGAGGACTCCTCCTGAAACAAAACTGCAGACACCACAAACGTGGCCTTTCAGGAACTGACGACACGCAAGGCCTAATGATGGGAGAGACAGAGAGACCATCCTCCCTGGGTGTCTCCCATTCGGCATTACAGTCAGTGCCCCAGTCTTCTCCTCCCTCTTCCCCTTATCCTTCTCCAGTCAGAAACAATGAATAATAGAATATGAATACTATTATTAGCAGTCATAGGAAACCCACCTATCCCTAGTCCAGCAGCGCCGGCAAAGCAGTGCAAGAATCCTCTGAGAAAGTATATTACTGATGAGCAACCCTCCCTCTCTCTCCCTCTCTACCTCCTCCCTTCCTCCTCTCATTACTTCTCCAGCGGTCAGGGGTCAGAGGTCAGGATCTCTCCCTCCCCAGTGGTCATTTAGCCTTCTTTAACACAACAAAGAATGCAGATGACATCCCTGTTGTATAAAGAGGTTACCGAGTCCTCGTCCACAGGTCCTCTGCGCTCGCTGCATATTTCACAAACACCTGAAGCCCGGACGGCGTCCTAACTGGAGGGGTGACCGGGGGGGAGCACACCTCTCCACTGCAGTTACCTCCTCACCACGGAGGAGGGAGGAAGGGTTCACCCTTATGGCAACCTTGGAAATATCCCTGCCTACGAGTGTTTAAATACCAGGCCTCTCTCCCCGTTTCCTGACGGTTTTATTATAAATATTGAGAGGGATGAGAGGTGAAAGACTTGGGGGGGGGGGGGGGGGGAGGAGAGAGAGAAGAATTGTGGAATAATCTAGTCCATATATAGAGTTGGTAATGAACTTGAAGCAACACGGACAAACCTGCAGAGCGGCTGTGTTGATATTTAGTGATGTACTTCTGTACATGATGTACTTGTGCTTTGGAGATAAGTTCAAGACTTGGACCGTAAAATCTTTGCCCCAAACTCCGAAGTAAACAGTCTGTTGCACCCCATCACAGCACCTGCCCCCGGACTCCACAACCCCCCAAACCAGAGATTGTCTTCCCCTTACCCAGGGGCACCTAGCTACCCACTACTGTCAGACAGACCACCCCATCCCCTCCACCTACAGGGGTAGAACTGGACCTGGTCAAGCAGAAGAACTGCAGGGGAAAGATCTCGGAGCATTCCAGAAGGCATGTTCTAGAACGCTCATCCTCAGGAATCTGATCTGAAGTCTGCGTGTGAGCCTCGGGGGCCACGCTGGGATGTCACCATCGCCATGGGAACACTCAGAGGCACAGAGGCAGCTGAGAGGACACTTGAAACTGGGACAAACCCTGTTTTCTTTTTTTTTCCGAGTGAATACCTCCAGAACACGACACAGAGACAGAGAGCAGTGTTTTTATGTAGTCAGACAGATCTGGAGAATTCAATGTCGTCTCCATAAAGACCAAAATGTTCTCTTTTGATTAATTTGGTGTATTCATCACAATGTGTAATTATGTCCTGACTAAACAGCATAGGCTGTCACACCACACTAGATACTGCAGGCTTCAAAGACTAACCCTGGACTCTGACTCTGACTGGAGAGAGACACGGGCCCCACACAGAGAGCAAGACGACAACATACTACTATTAGAACTCTTCTTTCTCATTTGAATTAAGTTATTTTTAGAGACAGAGCTTTGGAGCTAAAGAAGAGAATGAAAAAAAAAACAGAGAGAAAGAGAGGAGTCAAAAGAGGAGATATTTATGTAAATTCAAATAACATATTCTTTATTATCTGGGAGAAATAATGAAGGACTTATAATGTGTTCCTTGTAACAATGAACTGGTTGGAGGAAACTTCCCCCCCAAACTCTGATCTAGTAGAACAATGGCTGTTCATGGGACAATTAAAACAGAGAGCAGAAGGATTCTGCTGGATGGTGCAATGAGCATTAACGTCCTTTATGGGCCGTGCAAATGGGGCCTTTTATTAGACATGAACAGTTTCAACTTTAAACAAGAAGAATCCCCTCCCCTGTTTCTCTTTCCTTCTCTGTCATCATCTGTTTCTCTCTCAGTCTTCTCTTTTGCCATGCACACACACACACACACACACACACACACACACACACACACACACACACACACACACACACACACACTCACACACTCACACACTCACACACTCACACACTCACACACTCACACACACACACACACACACACACACAATTTAAATACTTTATTTAAGTCCACCCATTGCAATACTGCATTTAAACGCACACCCACACCCACAAATGGCGTACCATGTTTGTGTAAGCGTGTGTTTGTGTGTGTGTGTGTGTGTTTTAAGAGGAGAGGTTAATGCAGATCCGGGAGAGATGGCAGCGTGGGGCCCCTGGTGACAGAGGAGAGAAACGAGGAGTCATGGGATTTCTCGTCTGCCCTGCGTGTCCCCGTGTCTGAGGCGTCACACTGCCTCCCCCGGCAGCAGAGACGGCACCGTGACCTTCACACGACCTCCCAGTCATCACTCCCACTCAGATGCTAGCTAATTAGCGACAGCCTGGTTTTAGGCTTGGATTCACCACCGGCTCCAGTAACCGGTCCGAAGACTGGCACCGTAGGACACGACTGCTCCCGGCTAGAGGAACCACACGCTGAAACACTGTGTGTGTGTGTGTGTGTTTGTGCCTGCGTCACATTTTGAGCGCACAGTGCAGAGCAGAATCAAGCTCTTGAAATGCTGTTCTGTGTCAATGGACCACATACAGAGAGACTTGAGCGATGCATGATCTTGGGGGGGAATGACGGCAGGGGGAGGGAGGGAGGGAGAAATGAGGGAGGGAGGAGGGAGGGAATGAGGGAGGGAGGAGGGAGGGAGAGAGGGAGGGAAGGAATGAGGGAGGGTGGGAGGGAGGGAATGAGGGAGGAAGGAATGAGGGAGGGAGGAGGGAGGGAAGGAATGAGGGAGGGAGGAGGGAGGGAAGGAGGGAGGGAGAAATGAGGGAGGGAAGGAAGGAATGAGGGAGGGAGGAGGGAGGGAGGGAAGAAATGAGGGAAGGAATGAGGGAGGGAGAGAGGGAGGGAGGGAGAGAGGGAGGGAGAGAGGGAGAGAGGGAGGGTGAGGAGGTGGCTGTCCTTCCTGACAGTCAGCAGCCTGACATGGTGGCGTCAGACATTTAAATGATTCACTGTCTCTTTCACTCTTTTCAAGTTCTCACGATCAACATCCGCTTGAGTTGCCTCCTTTTTTAAATGTAATGCTCACTTACAAAAAGAAAGAAAAAAGAGGTGGAAAAATATAATATGGCAATTTAGCTAAATAATGACAGCACTTTACTCTGGGCCGCCTACACTGGCTCCACTGGCGAAGAAAGCTAATAATTCAATTTCCCTGTGCCTGTAATTGTCACCAATGTACCTAAAGGTCATATCCGTCATAGTGAAGACAGGAAGGAGAGAGGAGAGAGGAGGCAGAGAACGGGGGCAAAGACAGTTGGGGGGGAAAGAAGGGAGAGAAAAGAGAAATGTGGGGAGGGAGGGGAGAAGGGAGGGGAGAAGGGAGGGGAGAAGGGAGGGAGGGGAGAAGGGAGGGAGGGAGGGAGGGAGGGGAGAAGGGAGGGAGGGGAGGGAGGGAGGGGAGAGGCTGGGTGACATGCTCTCAGGAGCCGTGTAGTGAAGGAGGAGGAGGAAAAGGAGGAGTGTTGCCGTGGCGATGGAAGCGCGGCGAGGAAGGAAGGTCTTCCTCGTACGGCGGAGGATCACAGACCGGCGTCAGATAGGGATGTTTGCTGCTGTTCCTCCTGGAACACAACAGGAAGAGGGGAGGTGGAAGGTCTGAATGATGGACGGGGCTGGGCAGGGGTAGAGAGAGAGAGAATGGAAGAGAGATAGAGAAAGTGATAAAGAGGGAGAAATAAACAGAGAGAGAGAGAGAGAGAGAGAGAGAGAGAGGGAAAAGTGAGAGGGAGCAAGGAACAGAGAGAAAGAGAGAGATAGAGAGAGAGAGAGAGAGAGAGCTGGGCTTACAGACAAAAAGAATCAGAGAGGTAAAGAGACAGCGATGGAGAGACCTGGCAGAGAGAAAGAGAGAGGGGTGACAGGCAGACCGAAGGGAGGGTGGGAGAGAGAAGCCAAGGCTTTGAAGTAATTGACTAATACAGTAGCCCGTATTAAAGTCACTGAGTGCCACAAGGCAGCACACAGACGCTTGACCCTAAGCCACTTTAGAGTCATCTAGTATTCAATCCAGCGTGTAATGACTGCTGGAGCTGTCAATCCTCCAGACTGCCTCTCCATCTCCCTCTCTCCTCTTCTCTCTCTCACGTCCTGCTCTCTCTCTCTCTCTCTCTCTCTCTCTCTCTCTCTCTCTCTCTGTCTCTCTCTCTCTCTCTCTCTCTCTCTCTCTCCTCTCTCTCTCTCTCGCTCTCTCATCTCCTTCTCTCTCTCCTTCTCTCTCTCCTTCTCTCTCTCCTTCTCTCTCTCCTCTCTCTCCTTCTCTCTCTCCTCTTCTCTTGCTGTCGGTGCCCCTGGTCCTCCTCTCCTTCTATTTTCCTAACTCTTTCTTCTTCTTCCTCTACGCCTCTCCCCCCCTTCCCTAGCCCTCCTCCACCTCCACCCCCCCCCCCCTCCTGCCATAACGAGGAGATCGAGGGATGAATACAATAAAGGAGAGGATGAAGAAGACCTAAACGTTTGGGGTGTTAAAGTCAGGGTGTTAAAGTCAGGGCTCACGGTGTATCTGCTCAGAGTCTCCTTCTCTAATCTGCACCATCCAGGGTCGAACCCTAAGCCATCCTCACCCAGCCCACCCCAACACACCTCCCCCCCCCAACCTGGGCCCACTCCTCGAGGGTGCTGGGGGGTGCATGGGCATGCAGGCCCAGGGACTGGGGAAAGTCTGCCTCCCTGTCACAATGGCTGTTTAATACTGATGACTGTGGAGCGTGCAGAGGTGAGAAGGTCAGGCTGGGTTCTCTGGGAAGGCATCATTAAACAGAGCCGGGAACCAGTGGTGTGCTCAAAAACCTCTCTGTTACCTGTGATCAATAGGCTTCATTCTGAGCGGTACAACGGGCAGTCCATTATGATGAAAGGAGACTAGAGAAGAGGAGAGGACGTCAGAAAAGAGGTGAAGAAAAGAGAGGAGAGGAGAAAAGCAGAGAAAAGAAGATTTCTTTCCAAAAATACTCCAAACCAAACTGACAGCAAACATTCTGTTGAGGATAACAAGAGCCAGACAGACTACACAATAAGGTCTGCAGTCACTCCACTCCACCCCTCCTTACACCTGCCCCCCCCCCCACCCCACCCACCCTCCTGCCCCTCCACACACCCCTGCCCCCCCCCCCCCCCCCCCCCAACTCCTCCCAGAAAAGAAAGGCACCTGTCACAGTGTTTGAGCAGAGAGCCTAAAAAAACTGGACCCTTCACAACAGTGTCATTGCCATTCATAATAGGCACCGGCGTATAAAGAGGACCATTAGGGCCCCAACCTGGGAGACATTAAATCATTCTAAATCGCTGTAACATCCCATTAGTGTCAGCGGTGAGACCACATAATAGTCTGTATTATAGAGATCTCCTCCGCTACGACCATCACTGCAACACTGGACCTTAGCTGGGAAGGGAGCAGGGGAGAAGGGAGGACGAGGGGGGGGGGGGAGAGGAGAGGAGAGGGGAGGGGGGGAGAGAAGAGAAGAGGAGAGGGGGGGAGAGAAGAGGAGAGGGGAGGGGGGGAGAGAAGAGAAGAGGAGAGGAGGAGGAAGAGGAGAGGAGGAGGAAGAGGAGAGGAGAGGGGGTGGGAGAGAAGAGGAGAAAGAGGAGAGGGGGGGAGAGAAGAGAAGAGAAGAGGAGAGGAGGAGGAAGATAATTCTCCTGGCCTTAGTCAGTAGAGGACCTCTGGTCTGCAGAAGATAGTCCCTCTAGTACCCACCAATGAATTAGACATGATGCAGACAGCCAGTCCTATTAGACAGGCACATAATGTCCCCTTTAACTCTGCCTGTGGAATACATTGTATATCGTTTATCCTCAGTCTGGCTCACAAAACATATCATCAAACATTATTCTGTTCACAGCTGTTTAATGCACACCAGCCATCCAGCCACACAGAGGCCCACTGGAATGCCGTTTTTTCTGCTATTTTTAAGGTGTATCAAAAGCATTGCACACACCAAGAAGTCAAGAAGGCTAATTAATCGTGTCAACAGACTGGTGATATATTGAGCTTTTTCGAACACCAAGAGACATTGCGACGATGCCGATCATTCCAATCTACATTACTGATGATCCATTGTTTCATTAATGGTGGATCTAGTTAAAAGACAGGCACAAGCCCATTTATAACAAAGTCCTTTCAGAATAACTGCAGGTAAAATATGTATCTCCATATCTACATCTCCATCTCTATTTCTATCTCTCCCTCTCTCTCTCCCTCTCCCTCCCTCTCTCTCCCTCCCTCTCTCCCTCTCTCCCTCTCTGCCTCTCTCTTCTCCCTGATGATAAATGGCTCCTCTCGTGGACCCTGGGCCTGGCCTGTGCGTTCTTTAAAGGAACAATGCCATGATGAATGGATTAGCGCCAAAGCACCAAGCAAACAGCTCCTCCGCCCTCTGTAAGAAAAGCTTCGTCCAATGACAGTTGGGGGACAGCGCTGACCCGAGGAGGGGCCTGTGGGGTACGCCCCCCCAGAGGGCCCGGTGATGGAGCGAGGATGGGCATTAGGGGCAAGATTAAGTGTCCCCTGCTTCCTCCCTCACTTAATTATACATGCAAGCCCCCCGCCCCTCCCCCTGCCCCCCCATACCCCCCCCCCCCCTCTCTTCCGCTCCTCAGAATAAAGCCTGGGTTCTTTTGTTTCAGCGTCGCCTGACACTTGGACTGCATCATTGGCTGTCTCACCTGACAACCCCCGGCCACGGAATGAAATCCCATTGGCCGCATCGCCCCTGTTGGGGGGAGGGAGAGAGAGAGAGGGAAAGAGGGAGTGAGAAAGAGGGGGAGAGAGAGAGAGAGAGAGAGAGAGAGATGAGAGAGAGAGAGAGAGAGAGAGAGAGAGAGAGAGAGAGAGAAAGACACACGGACAGATACACAGAGAGATGCATAGACAGACAGACAGACAGAGATGGAGAGAGATGGAGAGAGATGGAGAGAGAAGGGGAGAACTGCATGTTCAGTTTTCATTACGCTGGATGTCGAGAGGAAGAGAGGGGAGGAAGGATAGACCTGTCAACCCCTCGGTCTCAGGAGAGAGAGGAAGCCTTCCTCAAGATGTCCCACAAGTCAACTGACAAATACGGAACCCTGACAAAATATACATCTGCCCACTTTAAACAATGGCTTATGAATAAACAACATTTGGCCATCGTGCTAATAAATAAATCACTCGGGAGGGGAGGCCACATGGAGGGTGGAGGGTGGAGGTGAGCTGGTGTTACTAAGTAGTATTACTGTCTACAGTGCAATAGTTCTCTACTACTAATGAGACTGCTGTGGCAGCGATTGTTTAACCTTTGTGTAGCATATCCTGAGTAAAAAAAAAAAAATGTTGTTGAAAAAAAGGCATTATTTACAAAGGCGTGTTCAGGCATTGCCCAGGCGTGCCACCCCTGGAATCTGATTGGCCACCCCAGGTGTCACTCTGCTATCTTTACCTATTATCATTATTTGGCAGGACTTTGATGAGTAACCAACCTTATATGGGACTATTACTCATAGTAGTCCCCTCAATATACAGTAAGAATCTTACTGTATATTGAGTCTTAAAAAAAGACAAAAAGTTTAGAAACTTTTATTGGAAAATATTTTTTTACCTTTAAATCCGTTATTTCTCAACTTTCTTTCAAAAATATTTTAAACCTTTCAAAACTTTTTTCAAAAATATTTTTCAACCTGACGATAGCTATCAAAATCTGTGAACTCTTGTTTCCAGGTTTTAAAGAAAAGGTTTTGAAACTTTTGTTTAAAAAATATTTTCAACCTTTGAAACTGTTATTTCTTAAACTTTCTTTCAAAAAGATGTTTTAAAACCTTTAGAAAATATTTTTTTAACTTGAGGGCTGTGTGGGCCTTGCCACGAAATGCACCCCCTGCTAACTTTGACTAGGAAAGTGACAGATGTCTGAAACCTACTGTGGTGACTCATACTAGTCCCCTCAATATACAGTAAGAATCATTTTATGCTGGGATATACAGAAACAGAAATTACAGGGGGGGAGGAGCCAGGAAGGTATGAACAGCATGAATATCAATGACATGATGGGTTTAGTGCCACCTGATTGGCTGAGAAGACCAGGAAGTAGTCCCATACTGTGGTCGACTGAACTGTACAGTACAATATAACTAAACACAACACCACACACATCCTGGCAAAGTGGTCCAACATGTCACAGAGAACAACCTGCCAGCACACACGCACACATACACACACACACATGCACACTACACACCTGCTCGTACACACACACACACACACACACACACACACACACCACATACACACCTGCTCGTACACACACACACCACACATACACACACACACACACACATGCACACATACACACCTGCTCGTGACACACACACACGCACACATACACACACACACACATACACACCTGCTCGTACACACACACATGGTCACTCACAGTTACACACACATACACCCTGCTCGTACACACCACACATGCACACACACACACACACACATACACACCTGCTCGTAAACACACACACATGCACACACACACACATACACACCTGCTCGTACACACACACAATGCGCACACGCACACACACACATTACACCCTGCTCGTACGCACACGCACACACACCACACACGCACACACACACACACACACACACCACATACACACCTGCTCGTACACACACACACACACAACCACACACACTTAGCCACTAAGTAAAACAGGCCTCATTTTAGGCATAGATAGGAAAAAAACCTGAATAAAGAACTAGACTCTTAGAAGGGTTGTGTAAAGGACAATGTCAATTATTCATCAGCCAGAGGGCCTGCTGCAGCTGTACTCATCTTGTTATCTGAACCTAACGAGGGATGCTGAAATATGTAAAGGAGTAGAGGAGGAGGAAGAGGAGGAGGAGAGGAGGAGGAGGACAGGGAGGAGGAGGAGGAGGAGGGAGGAAGAGGAGGTGTTGGAAGTGACGTTTTGTGTTCTGTCCTCAGACGTCTGTGTCTGATACTGTCCCTTTAGCGTTTCACGTGGATCATCTGTCATTACTGCGTTAAAGGAGAATCAACGCAGGCAGTGTTTCACAGGCAGTGTTTCACAGGCAGTGTTTCAGGGGCAGTGTTTCAGGGGCAGTGTTTCACAGGGCAGTGTTTCACAGGCAGTGTTTCACAGGCAGTGTTTCACAGGCAGTGTTTCAGGGGCAAGCCAGGCCTGAACGATCCCTTTTGCTGAATCCATCACAGTACCACACATTCATTCAAATTGACAACAAACACAAATTCAACTAACACTGAGGAGAAAAAAACAAGAGAAGGAAAAGCCAACCTGCACCCGCTCTCCCGCGCTTCACCGGTCGGTGGTGAAGGCCTGTGGATCCACCTCCAACAAGCCCAGGAGTGAAGCCCAGCGTGGGGGAGCTTTAGTGGGGTCAGTCCTCAGGGCTCTACCTGGTGGGTGTTAAGATTCCCTTTAAACACACAGCAGAGGTGCGTCCCACCCCCCCTCTGTCTCCCATCAATATGTAATCAGCCAAGACATGGAGCCCCTTACGTTAGCTTAACTTAGCTTCCTGAGGTACCGTCTCTCTCTCTATCTCTCTCTCTCTCTCTCTCTCTCTCTCTCTCTCTCGCCCTCTTTCTCTCTCTCATACACACACACATACTTCTTCTGTCATCTTAATCAGAGATGACATGTTATCTTAACTACATTAGTGAAACCACAGGTTTGGAAAAATCAATAATCAAACTGGCTAGCTTGTTATCCAAGCAGAGGCATAGTGAGTACATGGGGTCAGGCATGTTTAGCTAAGGCTAAGAGGAAAGTTTACTGAAAAAGTTATAAGCCCCTCAGTTTCTTATTAGACTTTTTTTGGCAGAAGTGAAGACCTGGAATCCCTCTCTAAATATTGAGAGGTTTAACCACAGGATGTCATTTTCAGAACATAAAATTCTATGCAATTCCAGCATTAACATTTATGCCCAAAAGCCATCTATTATTAAATATAATTTGAGAGTGATGAGCTGAAAGTGACAGTAATGGTGCTAACGAGATTGATATACTTAGACTCAAACTTAGACATGCTCTCTCTCTCTTGCACACACATGCACACACACATTTATACTGTAAATACACATAAAATATCGGGGGCGGTCTAAACGTGAATATTGACTGTGACAAGGCGTCGAAAACACTAAATAGGTGATAGAATTTCAAAGCAAATACATATTCATGCATGGTGACAATGAATGATGATAATGACTATTCTTGTGATTATGAAGTGGATTTATGATTTATGTACATAATGATACAAAGTATGATCACATTCCTCCAAACTAATCCTCTTTTTCATGTATAAGTTACTTTGGTTTTGTTCAATGTGAAGAAAGTACCAATTAAATTTGAAAACATTGATTGCTGTAACAACAATAAGAATCTGTAGATCTAGTATACAGACAGCTGCCTCCTTGCTGTGGAAGCCATGGGCAGCACAGGAGCATATGCCAGATCAATGAAGGAAAATCTATTAGAATGTGTTTGCATGTATGGATCGACATGGATCATCAACATCATCGACCCTCCTGGTTGAGATGTTCATGCAGCTGTGGGCTCTGCCTAAACTTTGCTCAAGCAGCCAATAACCTCAGTCATCATACCACTTTGTGTGCATAATATTATCCAGGATAGTCAAACAGCCCCCCCCCCCCCACACACACACACACTCACCCCAAACACACACACACAGCAAATAAAAACATGCCGTCAACCATTTGTGATTTTTCGTTTATGAGTTCCATTCCAGCATTCATCAGGAGTAAAAGTGTCTCCAGTTAAATGAGGAAAGTCCTCTAAAAGTTTTTAAAACAGAGTCCATCCCGTCTCCTGACTCTGGATGACTGCAGTCAATTATGGATGATGAAGTCAAGGTAGGGCTTGAGATAAGGACACGGCCTCTTCAGCAGTCACATGTAATTACCTACACACAGCTGCTCTGAGGTGTGTGATCGCTCTCTGACAGCACACACTCATTGATGACCTTCCCACTGAAACACTCGCTGGTCAGGTACACACACACTCGCGCCGCGCCCGCGCAAACACACACAAACACTCGCACACGAAGACTCTACTGTAGACATCACACACACTCTTGTCCACACAGACATGACTAAGACAGAGGGCACACCCCCCATGCATGCCACACTCACTTACACACACACACATTAATACATCACCTCAGACACGAGCACACACACACATAATACATTGCCTCACGCACACACACACACTGACACACACACACAGTCCAACACACGCACACGCGCGCACACACACCTCGCACCCCCAACCTCCCAATCTGCCAGCCCCAACATCTCAATGCACTCTCTGACACGCGGCTTTCAAATACAAGCTATTGACAAATCATATCGTCAGTCGCAGAGCTGGTTTCACCCATCACTCACAATCAAGAAGCTGTCACTCCCCCGCTTTGTAGGGCAAGAAAAATGACTCCTCATCTCTGTGGGGGTGTGGGGGGGTGGAGGTGGGGGTTGGGGGTGGGGGTTGGTGGTGGGGGGGCTAATTTGACACAGCTCGCTTGGCTTGCCATAATTGCTCTGTCACTGTCAGTCCTTGGGAGGGCCTCGGCGTACAATTTGGACGCAATTACGCCGGGCGTTTACCGGCGGCCATTACCGGGCGTCCGTCTCCCGTCTCTGGCCGGCGTGCCCGGGACCGCCATGGCTCATCACGCCGCCGCGGACCATTAATGAACACTGTTAGCATTTCTCTTCAAGTCCCCCCCGACGCTAATAAACAGGCAGTGTTCCATGAAGGAGCATCGGCGTCCTCGTGACATGATATTTATTGTCTGGTGGTGTCTGAGGAGGGAGGGGGGGGGGGATGTGGGGTGAAGGGTAGAGGGGGTGAAGTGGGGTGGAGGGTAGAGGGGGTAAGGATAGGGAGGTGGAGGCAGGGGTGGATGTGGTATGAGAGAAAGGAAAATATAAAGAAAGAAGAATGGAAACAGAGTGAGAGAGAGTGAGAGATTAGGGGTGATACAGTATAGATGTAGAAGTAGAGGTATCATTTAGCCAGGTTTCCAGACAGGAGTACACAGAGACAGAGACAGAGAGAGAGACAGAGAGAGAGAGACAGAGAGAGAGACAGAGAGAGAGACAGAGAGAGAGATGGAGGTGGGCTGAGGTAGTTCCTCAGCTGTGTGACACCTGTTTCAGCCTGGCTGCCTGGAGGAGGACTCCTGGGGTGACTTAATGGCATCGATGTCCTCTACCGGACACTCGTTTCCTCTCCTGGCCTCTGGGTGGCCTTGTGACACACACACACTCCAGATAGAGCACACACACACACACACACAATGGAGCACACACACACACAATGGAGCACACACACACACAATGGAGCACACACACACACACAATGGAGCACACACACACACAATGGAGCACACACACACTCTCCGAGCCTCGTGTGACACAGCAGGGGGCATCTTGGTTGGAGGAGTTACCCTCTTCATGGGAACTCTGGCTGTGCTGGGCTGTGTCCTAGGAGGAGGTGATTATACCCTGATCACAGGAGTCAGGGCTGTCACACACACACACACACACCACTCTCTCTCACACACACACACAGGCACTGCACACACACAAACACAGACGCACCGCTCACACACACACATAAACATGCACACACACAAACACACACACACGGGTGTGAATGGAAACACATGCAGACACACATGACTCATCCCTGTGTACCATCTCTCCCACCTCCCACCCTGGAGATACCAACCAACCACTCTCAATTCCACAAAATGGCTGCTCATTAGTAATCCAGGAGACAGCCAGGCACTTAGCCAGGGTTCACATCCGAAAATCATTTATTTATATGGTTTATAGGGAGCCCTGACTCTCCACCGGTGTAGAGAGAGTGTGAGGATTGTGTTGGACTCTGTTGGATTGTCTGGAGACGTGATGTTGTTAGGGTTGAAAACCTTGGTTTATTTTTCATCAAGGCATTGATCTTAATAATGCTGGATATTACTTTGCTCCAGTGTTTATTATGAGGGTCTAATATATGGCCTTTCATGTCTCATTGCACACACACGCACACACCTACACACAGCTACACCAACGCACACGTACACACACACACAGCTACACGCACACACACACACAACACAAATAACCCCCAGGAACAAAGTAAGACTTTTCATGTCTCAGTGGAGATATGAGCTGGCAACATACTAAGTGTTTGGTTGCTCACAGAATAAACTCATTAATTTACTTAATTATTCAGCCCTATCATTTCATTCCACCAGACTTTGTGGAAATGTTCAATGAAGCCAGGGAGCAACACAACATTTATGTTCTCCCTATCACATAATAAACAAACACGTTAGGACGCACCAGAGGCTGATTAAAGGCTACACCACCGCTTTCTTCTCCCCGCAGATGAAATACTTTCAGCTTCCTTGTGACAGCTACAGCTTCTCAGAAACACTGTCTGTCTGTCTGCCCGCCTGTCTGTCTGCCCGCCTGTCTGCCCGCCTGTCTGTCTGCCCGCCTGTCTGTCTGCCCGCCTCTCTGCCCGCCTGTCTCTCTGCCCGCCTGTCTGTCTGCCTGTCTCTCTGCCCGCCCGCCTCTCTGCCCACCTGTCTGTCTGCCCGCCTGTCTGTCTGCCCGCCTCTCTGCCCGCCTGTCTGCCCGCCCGCCTGTCTGTCTGCCCGCCCGCCTCTCTGCCCGCCTGTCTGTCTGTCTGCCCGCCTCTCTGCCCGCCTGTCTCTCTGCCCGCCTGTCTGCCCGCCTGTCTGTCTGTATCCCTGCCTTTTTCTATGCAAGCCTGTCTGCCTCCCTGTCTACCTGCTTGCCTGCCTGTCTGTCTCTCTGCCTGTCTCCCTGCCTGCCTGTCTCCCTGCCTGCCTGTCTCCCTGCCTGCCTGTCTCCCTGCCTGTCTCCCTGTCTGTTCTAAGGGAGTGAGGCAGGTAGCAATAATTAAAGCCCACCAACAACCTGAATAGATTAATACCTCCTGTGTGTGTGTATGTGTGTGTATGTGTGTCAGCAATGTGCCACTGCACATCCAGACACGCTTTTGTTCCTCTCTGATTATAATTTTTTTGTCTCTTGTACTATTGTGTGTGTTTGCATGTGTGCGAGTTTGTGTGTGTGAGTCAGAGAGCTTGATAAAGCGATGCAATAGTGATGTGGAAAGCTGTTTTTCCTCTTTCATGGCACACATTTCTTATCTCATGAATATAAATTAAAAGTTTCATGCCCCTTCTATTTTCTCTGTTTTCTTAGTGATTACTGCTGGGAAACTAAGGGGCGAGGGCGCAGTCTTCAATAGCCTTTTTTTTTTACTTGTGTTCTCTGAGACTGGTGGTCACTGGTCAGTGACACAGAAGACAACCAGGGATAAGTTCCCACAACCCGCAAACACGTACTGCACAGTGTCTCAGAGGTGATGTCTGGAACCTGTAGCGACACTACAAGACATAGTGGTGCACCTTAGAAGTGATGTCTTACATTTACATTTAGGCATTTAGCAGACGCTCTTATCCAGAGCGACTTACAGTAAGTACAGGGACATTCCCCCCGAGGCAAGTAGGGTGAAGTGCCTTGCCCAAGGACATAACGTCATTTGGCACGGCCAGGAATCGAACTGGCAACCTTCAGATTACTAGCCCGACTCCCTCACCGCTCAGCCATCTGACTCGTCTTGAACCTGTAGCGACACTAGCAGACGTAGCGGTGCGCCTTAGAAGGTTAGCAGGGTTGGAAGCATGTCTCTCTGGGCTGGAATACTCACTAAGGCTTTAAAACAGCATCACAGGCTGCAGCGGAGCCCTGCTTCCAGAGGGTTCTGCTATCAAATACGTTAATACACTGAGGTGAAGAGGTTAAATCTCACTGTATCCCTGTTTACACTGACGGCCTAACAGCCGGAGGGCAAGGCCATTCATACAGCCTCTCTCAGGCGTCTGAACTCTGACAGAGGACACATAATGGCTTCGTAGATTATTTGAGATGGAGCTCTCTCCCACAGACCACCATAACATTTACCATATCAGACCATTTGCTCTCTGCCCCCCCCCCCCCCCCTCCTTGTTGACCCCCCAGCAGTGCATTTAGCCAGGAGTTGGTGCTCTTGTCACACTGGATGAGGGTGTGATTAAGGACACACACACACACACAAACAAAAAAAGCACAAACACACAGATATCCAACCGCACACACAGCAGAAGGCACACACACACGCACACACACACACAATCTCTCGCCTGCTGGGGTAAATCCCATTATTTGGCCCTCATCCCGGAGAGTGAATTGAGAGTCAAGTAGGATGCATGTTGGTAACCGCAATGAGATGACCGCTGCTGGGAAGCTGAGAGAGGGTAATGCACTACCATAGTGTGCTGGAGAGCATCTAAATAAGCAGGTCTAAATGGGAGCCTGGCGCTAGGGCTGGGTTACAGCTGCTTAGCAGTGTGGAGCTGGGACCACCTGAAGCTTAATGTGTGTGTGTGTGTGTGTGTGTGTGTGTGTGTGTGTGTGTGTGTGTGTGTGTGTGTGTGTGTGTGTGAGATGATGTCTGTTTGCCTCTTTGTTCTGCTGTGTGAGTCTATGTACGGTATGTACCAATATACTTTTTTTTCACTGCGGTGGCCTGATTCTTTACTCTCACGCATTACAAAGACCTCAACGTCACCACTGGTTAGTCTGGAGCTTTAGACTACTTCTTGATCTCTGAGACATTCCTCCTTCCAGAGAGTCTTAGTGGAGCCAAACACCAGGACGTTAGCTAGCGACAGGGGAAAAAAAGAAAAACACAACCAACTCTAGAGCTGTCAGCCTAAGACACAAACCAGAGCTCCGGATCTCTTTTCTAAATAAAATAAATGTGTAAGGCAGTGGCACTATGATAACACAGACACGGGAAGAGGACGAGGGCGCAAAGCAAACCGAGAAGCCCTCGCAACCAGCCCTCGTAACCCGTCCTCCCCAACCCCTCGTCCTCCCCAACCCCTCGTCCTCCTCCCCTCGTCCCCCGTTCCTCAACAATGCCAGTCAACACAGTGTTTTTATTCATGAAACATTTATCTGCAGCGCTGTCCGTCACCGTCAGCGAGGCCCGTCTGATCTACGCCAGATCCCGGTCTCCTGACAGGAGGGGTCGGGCTAGCGAGTGCCGCCGCGCAGGAACGCTAGCTGAGCCGGTCCAGAGAGGCCTAGATATATCCCAGCGATAACTACAAACACAGCTCTCTTTGTTCCCCAAAGTACGAAAACAAGGCTCTTCGCTGAAGCGGCTCGTGCTGCCTTGGGTCCAATCACGGCTCCGTTATTTAGACTTCAAACTCGGCCTCTGTGTGTGGAGCTCGTCTCCAGCTAATAGCTGCTAGCATGACTCTGTTAAGCTGCTTGTTTGAGACATAAATAATGCATCCAGGCATCTTGACTTGAGTGGAGGAGAAGAAGGTTGATGGTGATTGACACCGGAGTTTGTTGTAGCCTACCTGGGAAGTGTCTTGAAGCTCACCTTTGGATGCGTCACGTCAGGTTGAATATTACGTGTGAACATGATATTTACAACGACAAGCAGCCCCCCCAAACACCCACCCGCCCCCCCCCGAACTATTTTGGGGCGTCTTGGTTTTTTAGCGGTATCAAAGTAGGTAGAATCGACCATTTAACACCGAACCAGAAGAAGAGCATTCTCTGATAACTCCGGTTCCTGACATCATAACAACACCTCGCCCCCTCCCTCAACCTTTTTCTTAATTCATTGATTTCAATCAATCAAGACTAATTAGGAAGTCTCCATACACCCTTCCCTGTCAAACGCGAATATGATAATGGCATGGCCATTTAGTGGTCTTTCATCCTATGTGGAGCCCGTTAATACATAATGACACACTCCACTGAGCCACAGGGAACATGGAGGAGGCCAGGGAGAGCAGGAATAACCTGCTGCTCCTCACTGACAGCCTCCTGGTTACACATGCACCAACACTGTCTGATAAATACCGATAGTAAATACCAGTATTAAATACTAACGTGGTATACTAGGCCTATGCGTCCAAATCATCAATTCGGTCCTACATCGTTTAAAGTTGAAGATAATCTAATGAATTTAATAATAATGAAATGATTAGTTTTCCAGAGTTAGCCTATTTACGTGAATGTTATGATGACAAAATGAAAACATCTGAAAACGAAAGACCCGGTCTTACAGCATGGAGGCAGTGTCTCTCTCTCTCTCTCTCTACCATAATCCTCCCTTGGTGTAAGGCTGCACGAGAGAAATTCATTTTACGGCTGTCCCCCCCGCCACCCTCACCCCCTCACCTCCCTCCCCCCTGTCCTCTCTTCGCAGAAATTAGCACTTTGAATGTCTGAGAGGAGGGAGCTAATAGCTGGAAGTCATACTGTATCGCGTGTCTCCTGAACGTGCCATCCTGCACCCCGTGCCTCCCCTGAGACACGCCCCCCCCCCCCCCCCCCCCCCAACAGTTCAGAACCATAAATCACACTTCATTTTCAGTCAACCTAACTTGACAATGGGCACAATATTGAAGTTCAACACAACACAAAAGTTGCAATGTCAACATAGCTAGACTAATAATGCCCTTTAATTTAATTCACAAAGACACAAGGTTGTAGCCATAGAGCATTGCTGTCTAAAACTTTAAGTAAAGTTTTCCCTTGAACTCTGAAGACAGTTTCTCGGACTACATTTACGGTTAGATAACAACACTGTCTCTCTCTCTCTCCTCTACTTTGTTGTGAGGCGAAGAGGAAGGAGCTGAGGTAAACTTTGGTATTTGTTAGGGAGTCGTTCATCTCCCCAATGATGATTATTTGATCTTGTTTGGTTCATTATTCATCTTAAGGGAGCCTGTTGTGACTTGTGGATAAATGCCATATGAAAGCATTGTGAGCACAGGATGTATCCACACTTTCATCCAAGCTCCCCAAACAGATCAATTAGTAAAACTAAACAGTAAATTATTAATCAGGTTGCTTTGTGTCCCGGTTCCGTCACGATAAGAAAACAGTTCATTAGAGAGGAAAAACAAGCGGTGATTGAGAGGGCGCATAAACCAAGCTGATGCAGTGTGAACATCTAAGAAGAGAAGAGAGAAGAATTATCAAGCGTGTCCATCATCCCAGATACTCCCCCCGCCCTCTGCGTCTCCCACAGACCCCAGACCCTCAACATGACGTGCGTTCGTAAAACAGGGTCAAGTAGAGAAGTTCAATGTCATTGTCACCATATACGTCGCCAGGGGTGGGTGCGTGTGATTAAAATAACACAACCTGTTCTGTGTCACGGAGAGCAATCAGACTGTATTTGCAAAAATATTCAGATCAGATGAATTTTAATGAGGTGTACACTCGGGGGGGATACATTCACGAGAGCGATGGATGGAAGGATGGTGGAAGCCAGACCCCTATTTGCCAGGAGACAGCAAAGTACATAAAGTTTTTTTTATTATACAGATGAAAAAAAAAGAGAGATCCAAATTCAGAGGTCCACTCGCTGTGCAGATTGCTCCGCTGTTCTGAGTTGGGCAATTTGAATAAATTATTCTGGGGAAAAAAAAGAAGAAAAAAAAATCACTCGGTGGGTTCATTTTGTGCGAAATTATATTTTCGCTGGAAAGGTTAATTTTGAAGGGAGCTTGAATGGCTGGAGCTGAGGGAGAGAGAGAGCGAGAGAGAGAGAGAGAGAGAGAGAGAGAGAGAGAGAGAGAGAGAGAGAGAGAGAGAGAGCGAGAGAGAGAGAGAAGCGAGAGAGAGAGAAGAGAGAGAGAGAGAGAGAGAGAGAGAGAGAGAGAGAGAGAGAGAGAGAGAGAGAGAGAGCGAGCGATCAGCCAGTATTGAAAAAGAGGAGCACAGTGGAATAAGAGCATTGGAGAAAGGAAGGAGAAGGTGCAGGGGAGAGGGAGGAGGTTGAGGCAGGAGGAAGGAGGGAGGGAGGAGGTTGAGGCAGGAGGAAGGAGGGAGGAAGAAGGGAGGGAGAAAAGAGGAGGTGGAGGCAGTTATTAAAAGCGATTGCATTTCCTACAGGATGTCTCAGGAGAGTAGAATCAGTGGAGATGTTAAACCTTGCTTGACACCCCAGTTGGATAATTGTGGGTGTGGGAGCTAATCAGCAGAAGATGTCTCCTCAATTTAAATCTTGTCAGTTAGTCGAGATTAGGCCCTTCTGTCCCGGCCACCATTAGCTTTGTTGCATGTCAATGCGCCAGTGAAGACGTTGGCCTGGTCCGGCAGGGGAGGCAGAAAGGGGGGCCGTGCCCCCGTAGATACCAGCAGATTTATTCAAGCTAAAACCAGTATGGCATTTTCAAGTCAAACCATAAAAAAAAAACAAGGGAATTTATGCAGGCCTTTTGAAATTGCATTTGTTACCACTGACCTAACCGGGCACCCGGTGGAATAAGCAATGCAGCTCAGACACACAGAGAGAGGGAGAGAGAGAGAGAGGAAGAGAGGGAGAGAGAAGAAAGAGAGAAAGTGAGAGAGGAAGAGAGAGAGAGAAAAGAGATGTGTTCCAGATTTTTGGGGTTGAAAAGCATTTCAGCAGTTCCAACAGTGCTGTACACAGTGAGGAGAGGCAGGGCAGTGAGGAGAGGCAGGGCAGTGAGGAGAGGCAGGGCAGTGAGGAGAGGCAGGGCAGTGAGGAGAGGCAGGGCAGTGAGGAGAGGCAGGGCAGGGGGGTGAATGGGGACTTGGTTCTCACACACACAATCAAAGAGCAGTACAATCCCAGCGCTGCAGAGGAAAAGCCATTAAATATACAGATCTGTACGTACTACTGTAACGCCACTCATCTCTCGCTCGCCTTTTAAGCTATGAATTATGGGATGGATGAGGGCAGAAAGGAAATCACAAGATCCAGACGTTCACGCCACAAATGACTAATAACATGTGACTGCGTGATCTCATTAATAAGAAAAGAAGGGAGTGTAATTTTAGCCCCGGCTGTCTTTAAAGGAGGGGGTCTAATTCAAGAATGTGCAGTGAATTTTACAGCCTGGGTTTGCTTGGCGTAGAGCCATGGCTCTGTGTTCCCCTGTGGTAAATATTTGTAACAGATTTTTCCTGCAGGACAAAAGCTCCTTTCAGAGCGTGGGTCCTGTAACCCTGGAGTGAACGAGGGGTCAGGCCAGATAAACAACACAGACCAGCCAAGATCACCGACTGCTGAGAGGCTTGGGCTGGGCTGGCTGCATACCATACCTCTCCCTCTCTCTCTCTCTCTCTCTCTCTCTCTCTCTCTCTCTCTCTCTCTCTCTCTCCTCTCTCTCTCTCTCTCTCTCTCTCCCCCTTTCCCTCTATCTTTCTTCCTCTCTCTCTCCCTCACGCTCCCTCTCTCTCTCTCTGTCTCTCTCTCTCTCTCTCTCTCTCCATCTAACTGGCTGAGTGCTGACAGATGTTTAAGCCGGGGCTCAATGGAAAGGAGACCCCCCTCTTCTCCTTTAGCTCTTTTCCATCTCTTTCTACGTTTCCTTGTCTAGTCTTCTTCCATTCTTTCAACCTGCTTTCTTACTTTTTACAGTATAGGTTATAGGCCATACAGTGTGGATTCAACGGATTCTAGTAACTACCTAGACTTAAAGTAAACAACTAGCATTCATAATAAAACACTCATCCATCACCTCCTCCTGGTTCCGTGAATGACAGACGAATTGTAACATCTTCCGTTTTTCCCCCGGTTTTGCCCGGTATCACGGGCAGAATGAACCCCTGACATCGGTTTGTAGCACCACAACTAGCCTGTAATTATCAGTTCTGACAAAGCTGCCTGCCTGCGGCCTGGGGTCGGACACCCCCGCGAGCACCTCTCACGCTCGCGTCAGGGTGAGACGTTGTGGAAGCTCCAGACATTCGCGACTCAGATTAACGTCTTCAAAGCCGGCAGCAGCAATAACGAGTTCAAGGCCCCGGTTGCGTATGCCGGCAGGCAGGTAGGCAGCCGGTAAACAGTTGTTACCGTCTGTTTTTCTCGAGCGCAGACAAAGCCTCTCTGTGTGAGAGACATCAACTACAGCTGGGCCGAGCTGAGAGAGACATCGATCCGTAGCCGCGCACCTCGCCTCCCCTCTGAGCTTTCCGATAACCGCCTGCTGCGGACACTGTTCCTGCATCAGCAGTCTGGCAAGTGTGCATGCAGCCTGGAGGTCTATTTAAGTTCTGATTGTTTGTGTGATTTTTTTAGATAATTGTTTTTTATATTTTTTAATATGAAAAGCAGTCATCTCTCAGATATATCCTATGCATCAATACAGAATATCTCTAAATTGATGTTTACATTTTTTTAAGCCTCTAATTCATAAACGTCGTCAGCCAAAATGCTCCACGGTTGAAATATATGAACATTTATTTACACAAATTATATTTATATTTACACAAATAAAATTGCCCTCTTTGTCTTTTCAATTTGTGTTTTGACACATAGGTCTACTATTAATTCAATATGTTAAATACAAGTAAAATCAATGCAATGTTTGTAATGAGCAGGATGTTAAACAATTCAAACAGAAATATAAGAGGTTGCCGTTTCACCTCTAAGATCTAATAGTGGCTTAATCATTAATTATTGATAAGGCTGGCAATTGATTGGTTAATCAGATAATGTAATTGAAAAATGAAAATCATCAGACTTGAGTGAGTGTCTGCCATACGCCAACCCACGAGGGTGGGGGGAGGGGGGGGCAGTAGAGGAAGTGTGTGTGTGTGTGAGGGGGGGGGGGGGGGGGTTCGATCTTGGGGGATCACCCCAACGTAGAATTTCATCATTACTGCCACACTATAAAAGCAGAGTGGTGATTAAAAGGACTTGATTGATTTGGCTCTCATTGGAATTAGCCGTCCCTGTTCAGTCACAAGAGTGTGTGTGTGTGTATTCATGTGTGGACATGCAGACGCGTGTCTGAGAGAAGAGCAAGAGTGTGTGTGTGTGTGTGTGAAGGAGAGCCTGTGTTTCCATGTCGTCAAGAGGTGGCCCCACTCCCCCAGTTTTCAATCCTCATCCGACTGCACTGCGAGTGCACACACACACACACACACACTCCCCGCTCCGTGCTCCATGCTTAAACCCACCCAGAGAGAGACACACACCCTGCCGCATGACACTAAAGATATTGATTTTACTATCCAGTGCAATGAATGATGGTCCTCAGCCAATTTCTGAATTTCGAAATGAGTTCAATACTAATCATGATAGTGGAAGTGTTCTTTAAACTGCTGGAGTTGAGAGGAAATGACATGGAGGAGGGAGGAAGTGAGACGATTTGTGTTTTTGTGGCTTTGGGAAAAAAGAGGTTATGACTTACGTAATGCCATGGGTGAAATTAAATTAAGAGCACGACAACAGAGTTAACAGTATGAAGAACTACATTTTACCTTCAAATACAATTACTCTTATTTGATATTTTATCAACGGACTGCGAAAAAAAAGAACAATTCTTATTTTATTTTTCACAACTCACAACTTTACATGAACTAATCCAGCTATTTTCATGCATCATTTTTTCACTTTTATGATGCAATTTTCTATATACAGGCTCACAGCCAGCGTGCTCCAATTCATTCCTGTATTTCATGCTTCATAAAGATAGAACTAGTTCACATTCTATTTTGCGCCGTACAAATCGTCTATAAAAAAAAAACAGGCACATAAATATTTAACATGGACTGTGTTTGGATGGAAATAAACTATTGATGTCAAATTAAACAACAGATATGCAGAATATCTGTCTACACAGGCTGTTACTTCTCTACCTTTTTCCTTCAATAAAATCTCTTGAACAACCATGCTAAATATTGCAATGTTTTGTGTGTCTGTGTGTGCAACTGTGTGAGTGTGTGCATGTGCACGTGAGCACGTGTGTGTGCATTTAGTATAGTCATGTGTTTCTTTGTGCCAGTGTGTGTGTGTGTGTGTGTCTTTTATTTCGGCACAGGGGGGTGATATGTGTTAATCAGGAGACCTCCACCCTGTGGAGGTGTTAATTCTACCCCCTGTTAGAGAGAGAGAGACAGAGAGAGAGAGAGAGAGACAGAGCGACAAAGGAAGAGAGAGCAGAAAAGGGAGCAATGGAGAGAGCGAGAGAGGAAGACGGAGAGAGAGAGAGAGAGAGAGAGGGTAAAGAACGAGAGAGCGATAGGGAGAAGGAGTGTGTACGAGAGAGAGATAGACAGATAGGGAGGTGTAGATTAACAGATAAAGGAAGGTCAGCCAGATACACAGCCTCAATGTTCTCCTGCTTGTCAAATGGCTGGCAGGATTAGACTGTAGCTCTCTCCTGCATGGAGGGGGGGGTCAGAGGTCAACCATTTACCCAGTCCATTGGTCTCTCAATCAGCCCTGCAGGTAGCAGCATCTGCATAACCACAGAATCTGCATGCTTCTCAGGCCTCTTCAGTCCTGAACCCCCAGCCCAGCCCACCTGCAGCCTGACACCGTGGATTACCGCAAGCAACTCTCACAGGGGATCCAGGCATAGAACTCGACTGGGCTTTATAGGGAACTACGGAAGCATATTGTAAAAACAGGCGTGCTGGAATCACCGACCATCTTTGGGTTCTAGCCGTATGAATCTTATTACGGAAGACGTTTTCTGTCTTTTCATCGGTTTCCTGAAATTACGAGATGAATAGGATGAGAGGATCTGCAGGTAAAAGAAAAAAAAAAAGGGAAAATGCATGAAACATGAAACTCTGCAAATTTGACTTATAACAAGCAAAATTACACCCTGCTGTCATTTAAATTATGGTTGCCCTCTATAAAGGTGTCTTTTAGGTACATTAATTGAATTCGGCACTATTTTCCAATAATAATCTGTAAAGTTCAGCCGTCCATCCTTCAGAGCATCCCGCAGTGTGGCAGAGGAGGACATCTCTATTTCAGTGGCTTAATTTATTTTCATGATTCGCTGATAATGACTGCCTTGCCGGCTGTACATCAGAATTAACCTTCATTTCACTGAGGTATATTACGATGACAGTCCCCGACACATTTCACCTACACAAAGGGCATTCTCTCCCTCTCTCGCCACACGCTCCGTAATCATCATGGGCACACCAAGATTGTTTGATAGCCGATTAATTTTCACAGGGAATCAAGTGGCCAACTCTTTTCTCCCCCTCCAACCATCCATCCCCCAACACACACACAACACACCACACACACCCAACACAACAATAACGGCTGGCCTACTTGCACACCAATGACGTTTGCTAGCAATTATGTGTTTTATTTAATCTTTCCTTTAACCCCCCCTTCCCCCCCTTCCTCAATTCTAAATTGTAATTTTCACAAACTACCCCCCCCCCCCCCCCCTTATTCACCCCCTCCTTTATTTCTGATATTTCTGGCCTGGTTAATTTATTTTCTTCTATGCCAACATAACAAAAGTCTTGTAGATTAATCAGAGACATCAAGCGGGTGAGAAAGACAGAAAGAAAGATGGGGTGGGGGGGGGGGGGTGGGTGGAGTGGAGTGAAAGAAGGAGAGAGAGAGAGAGAGAGGCTTCTAATTTCTATGCAAGCCATTAAGAGTCAGACATAAATTCCGCCATTTGCTATGGTTTCAGTCAAAAGATTTCATCAGGGACCCGACATCCCGTCAGAAAGCAGCGGTGTATCACTTCTGGCTTGCTCTACCCCTCATCAGCTCTTTGTTCTTACGCTCTTTGTAGGACCCAGCCACTAAAAAGAGCCCTGCGCAAATGACAATAATAGATTTGGCTAAGCAGCGCGACAGCACCCATGATAGCCTATTTAGAGGGAAACCGAAGCAACATTCAATTTATGGTATTAACCCAGGCACATGCAAAGGTTGGCAAAAAAAAGTGATTAAGAAATTACGGAATTGGTCCTCAGTGCTTGAAGTATTTTCATTTTTTTTTGCCTCTCATTCGTCTGTCATTGACATGGTGTGTATAATGAGGGGGGTTTGATAATTAGAATATTCCAGAGAGCAATGAGGGAAGAGAAGACTGCTGGAGATGAGGGCAAGAGCCATGCTCTCCCTCTGGAGGTCTCTCTCTCTCATCACTCTCTCTCTCTCTCTCTCACTCTCTCTCTGTCTCTCACTCACTCTCTCTCTCTTTCTCTCACACTCTCTCTCTGTCATCTCTCTCCCTATCTCTCCCTTTCTCTTACACACATTCTCTCTCTCTCTCTCTCTCTCTCTCTCTCTCTCTCTCTCTCTCTCTCTCTCTCTCCTTCTCTCACGCTGCCTCTCTCTCTCTTACTTACACTCACTCTCTTTTCCTCTCTGCCCTCTCGTTCTTCATTTCTTTCACTCTTCTCGTTTCCTCCAAGCCCATTGTGAGAACAGACAGAGCTAGACATGGTCCAGGAGTGTGTGACTGTGTGTGTGTCTGTATGTATGTGTCTGTGTGCATGTGTGTGTGTGTGCACGCGTCACCGATCCCAAGCCACTCTGCCTGCAAATAAATATAATCAATCCTCCATTTACATACAAATAGGCTTCTCCCTCTCATCCTGGTAATCTGTGTGCCTCTACACACAGGAAAATCACATTCTCCCCCATCCGCTATTTCATATTTATCGTCAAGATGGCTTATTGATAGTTTTTTTTCTCCTTCCCCTTCCTTTATTTTTTATTTTTTCTTGGCAAATTTTCCACTTGATTTTATTAGCGGATATTGAAGGCATGTGTGCCTGACGAGGCTCATCGGCGTCATGACGACAGCCCAGAGACCAGGAGGGCTGTTGACATTGTCACTTCTCCCTCATCACCGCTTACCACTGCTTACCGCTCACAGATGGGTGTGTGTGTTTGTGAGACACGTGCGTGTGTGTGTGTGTGTGTGTGAGTGTGGACAGGACGTGGCGGGCGTGTGTGATGTCAGTAATGCAGCTCATTCACCGTGTCGTGTTGATGGGCTGGCTGGCCCCCGAGAGCCCGCGTGTCACACCCACTTAGAGCAACACCCTCCATCACACTGATCAGAAGACACTCATCCCTCTGACACACCACTCAGAGAGAGAGAGAGAGAGACAGAGAGAGAGCGAGAGAGACAGAGAGAGAGCGAGAGGGAGAGAGAGAGAGAGAGAGAGAGAGAGAGAGAGAGAGAGAGAGAGAGAGGAGAGAGAGAGCGAGAGAGAGGGATGACCTTCTTCCTGAATGCTCATGCAGAGTGGAGGAGATGGGGTTCAACAACGTGTCTTTAACCTGCATCAAACAGCTGTTCCATCATCATGCACTGTAGCACATGTGGCCGTCAACATTGACATCAGAAACACTAAACAGTGAAACAATTACTTTAGTATGATGTGCAGGACATAGGATGATTTATACAGTATAATGTGTAAGGTATGTTACTGTAATATACTTGTAGTGTATGCATTGTTTACTTACAGTACAATTGACTGATATTTTACATGTTGTAAAATCTATTTTTTTTATTAGGATTGAATATTTCTTATAGACTTTTTTAAAAACTTTAAAAAAAAAAATTCTAAGATACTTTTAAGGAGATACGTTCCTTAACGCATTGGCCACAACAATATGATTCTAATGAAAACCTGTGGCCTGGATGCCAAGAGCAATAGGAGAGAATGTAATGTATCCTGCAATACTGTTTGTCTTGACTGTTTTGAGATTGCAGTGTTTTCATAGCTTAGTGATTTTTTATTTGTATCCTCAGTATTTACAGTGCAGATTTAATGTCATTCTTAAAGGGCAAAATGAAAAAGGTCAGTCTACATAAATATCCATATATATATAAACGAGCCTTCTGTTTCTGTGTATTTATGGATATTTATGCCCTTGAATGACATTCTTTGTACCATGAAATATCTCAAAAATCTTGACTTTGTGTCAAGCAGTTTTCTTCCTGAGAGTTTTCTGTTTTTGTTTGAGGCAGTGTGTGCACAGATCTGAAAAAGTGCATTTAGTTTGTAAAGAATGTGCTCGAGCGACTGAGAAAAACTGTAAACTAAAAACAGCTTGAAAAGGTTAGCATTGCTGGCGTGCAGAAGGTAGACCTGTCTTCAGAGGAGAGCATGCAGATGTTTGAGACAGAGCTGTGTCCTCTCACCCCTCGCTGGCCTGTTATTGCAGTTAATAGCTGTTATTAAGTCATTAGGAGGCGGAGAGAGACTCTGAGCTCTGCTGCCCTCAGACACAGGCCCATCCTGATGCACCAATCATTTAAACACTGACCCCGTGGTAAGAGACCACTCTCCAGAACAGACCTCCCATGACCATCTGCCTAGAGGGGTTGGCGACCAGACCGAGAGACAGACAGACAGGCAGGCAGGCAGGCAGGCAGAGAGACACAGAGACAGAAGACAGACAGACAGACAGACAGAGAGACAGGCAGACAGAAAGACAGCGAGACAGACAGACAGGCAGAGAGACAGGCAGACAGAGAGACAGATATTGAAGAACACCGTGGGGAGCAGTTTGTCTCTGCTCTGACCATCTTGCCCTCCAGCAATCCTTCGATCTGCAAAAACGTCCCAAATTAACTAAAACTGTCACTCAGGAATTACAACAGGCTGAATCCTGCAAAATATGTTATTTGAAGTTTTCATTTCAGTCAAATGTATGTGCATATGTTTATATATATACTATATACTGCATAAAAAAAAAAATATATATATATATATAAACTTTATATCTAATTAAAATGATAACTGCATTCTCATTTTTCAAAACTCTCCATATCTGAGGGCCAATTGGGATGAGTGGGATTTTTCTCCCCCACCCCCTCCCCCCCTCCTCTCTCTCTGTCTCTCTCTCTCTCTCTCTCCCTCTCTCTTCTCTCTCTCCCTCTCTCTCCTCTCTCTCCCTCTCTCTCCCCTTCCCTCTCTCCATCCCTCCACTGTGGCTCACTGAACTGCTCCTACAGCAATATCATATCATTACCATCCTCCCAGCTGAGCTTGAGCCAGCCATTATCATGCCGCATTATTAATCTTCTTGTCTTATCAACTTGCAAATCATAAACCATCGAGCCTTATGGCATGGTTTTGGGTCTGCCGTTATTCATTTTGTAGGTCTACCTAGCCTCGCGGTCTTTCTGCTCACCTGACGATTGTCACTCTCTCACTCCTGCCCTGGCCCCTGTGGCCCCCACTGGATCACGAGAAGGGAGGGAACCAATCCTTTCTCTTTTCCTCCATCTACTTGATTTCTCTCTCTCTCTCTACCTCTCTCTCTCTCTCTCTTATATATATATATATATATTATATATATTTGCCCGTCCCTCATGTTCTTTCACTATCTCTTTCCCATCTCTTTTCTCTCTCTCTCTCTCTCTCTCTCTCTCTCTCTCTCTCTCTCTCTCTCTCTCTCTCTCAGTTTTTTATCCCCCCTCTCTCTCTCTCTCTCTCTCTCTCTATAGAGCGTGGCTTTTGAGAGGAGGAGACAGTGCAGGGGATAAATGTCATTAATGGAGGAGAATTATCATCCCAACGCCGAGAGGTGACCTCCTTTTCCTGACACGTATGTCCAAGCCAGTCCTGTCATATTCATATCCCCCCCCCCCCCCCCCCCCCCCCGCAAGATTGGTATTCTGGACGAGAGAGAGAGAGAGACGAGGAGAAGGAGAAGAGCAGGAGAACAGAGGAAGGAAAGTTTCTTTAAAGAGACACCGTTGACCCCAGATCCTTTCTCACTTTTCTGAAGGACTTAAATATTCATGTGGTTGAAAATGCTGGGTGGCTAATGCTATGCTATTTGAGGAAAAATATGCGTTAAATAAGTAGCCTACGTGTCTTGTGTTTGTATGTGTGTTAATTTTGTGGGATAGATTTGTGTCTGTGTGTGAGTATGAATGTGTGGGTACTAATGTGTGTGTGTGTGTGTTTGAATTAGCATTTCCTTTGAAAACTTTGCATGATGAATTACCTTTTTTCCCCCTTAGCTCATTAAACACCATACAACAGGTAGTGGGCATTAAATATTGAATAGAAGACAAAATGTTTCAAGTGTACTCCTTGTGGACTGAGTGATTACTGAGATCATTCATTTAACATCTGCTAAAAACAGCCTCTTCTCAACTTCATTAATATCATTTTGCCTAATTTTCAAATATGCTCTCATATGTTTGATTAAATCATTGGGAATTATTTAGAGTAAAACTTACAGGATGTGAACTCAGAATCGACCAATTAATAATGTTGGAAAAAAAGACCACTCTGTCAACATAGATGACGGAAGATATTCTCACACTTCACTAAGATTTAAAAGATTTAAAGTGTATAGTCGGCAGTTGAAACTTCAAATAGAACTTCCTGGACATCTAGAGTATAAGAGGCATCGTTATACATACATGGAGAGGTCCTCAGTATTAACGGCGGGTCTGGATGTATTTTAGACCGACAGAACGACGTGGCAGACATTATAATTCGTGAGCTTATCAAATCCATTTTGCAGGCTTTCCTCCATCTTTCTCCTATCAGAACTAGAGCCCAAATCAGCTTGGTTACACCTGCAGAACACTTCTAAATAATGAAAACAGGGTTTTTAAAAAGAAGACACCGCTTTAGGACAGAATGATGATTATAGGAGTGCTTTTTATCGGTGTCTTCGAATCTTGTCGGAGGTACGACGCAGGAGGGCCCCGGGGTGAGAGAGACGAACGGAAGCATCCAGAACACTTCTGACCCAAAATTAATTTAGAGATGAAAAATGCTGACGCTTCAACTAGACAGGCAGGCAGTAAGGCAGTTAGGGAGGCAGACAGACAGACAGAGAGGCAGAGAGGCAGAGAGGCAGGCAGATGTACAGATGTACATCTGGAAATACAATCACACCCTAAATTGTATTTCCATCTAGGGCGTGAGCATGGTTAGGATTTCAACTCTATCTTCTCGTGTCCTGGTGTCGTGTCCTAGTGTCATGTCCTTGTGTCTTGTCCTAGTGTCCTTGTGTTGTGTCCTAGTGTGCTGGTGTCATGTCCTAGTGTCATGTCCTAGTGTCCTTGTGTTGTGCCCTAGTGTCCTTGTGTCGTGTCCTAGTGTCCTGGTGTCGTGTCCTAGAAAGTCCCCTCAAAGCTCAAGGCGTGGGGTCCTGAGATTTCGGATTCAGTCATAACCGCACAGGAATGTACATGTGTGCATTGCTTAAACACACGGATGGATAGGTAAAGAAAAGGAAAATTACGATTGAGAGAGAGAGAGATGAAGGAGATAGAAAAAGCAGGCGATAGATAGATAAATAACAAGAGGGACAGAGAGAAAGCGAGAGAGGGAAAGAGAGAGAGAGGAGGACCTGTACATGTTTAACAGCATGTGTCCCATTCTGTCATGCTCCTGCTATGCAGAAGCAGGCCATGAGTGAAAAGGCAGAGTTTTTATGCCTGTCTATAAATTACAACGGGCTGGGTTGATGAGGAGTGAAGGGGAGAGGAGGGAAAGAGTGAACAGGAGAAGAGTGGAGAGGAGGCCCAGGTCTCTCACACACACACACACACTGATCTTGATGACGGTTATCCTGTTAGGCTCTATAGATAGACCACTGGGCTTAACACACACACACACACACACACACAGCCAGCGGGCTTCGGGGGCCCGCGCGCGTCTCCTCCGGTGAGGATTTGCATTCCGCTCCTGGCAGGTCGACCGACAAATTGCCCCGGTAGCCACGGGAGACAGTGGGGAAAGGGGTAGGAAGGGGAGGAGAGGGGGGGGTGGGGGGGGGGTTGGGTGTGGGCGAGGGGAGGGGAGGCGCTCAGAACCTGTGCCTCTCTGTGGAACCGATCCTGCCAGGCTCCCATTTATACCAAGGGGAAGGCCGAGGGGAGCGAATACTTTCACTGTCTTCATTCAGGTTTGCAGTCAAGGCTACGCCAGGCTCTACCAGCTAGGGCTGCTACCACCCTGGACCTTCCTTGGAGCCTGGGAGGACTGTGTGTGTGTGTGTGTGTGTGTGGACCTTCCTTGGGACCTGGGAGGACTGCGTGTGTGTGTGTGTGTGTGTGGGGGGGGGTCTAGGAGACCAGTCCAACTCCTCCCCGCCCACCCGCAGGATGCTCCAGGCCAGGAGCCTGAGGCTATCGCTTACAAATCAGCCCTCCTTTCCCCAATCAAAGATGGGGATGCCCTGGCCCCCAGCCTGCTGCTTCTTACCGCCATGAATAATGCAGCAGAACGAGGTCGTGGTGCCAAACGGATGCTGCCCAGTGTGGCGTCTGGAAGCCTGGCAGCCCCCGTCTCCCTGCCTCGCTCCACACCCCTACATCTCAATCTCTAATCGACTGATAAAGAGAACCAGAGAGTCGAAGGAAAGTGTAGAAGAAGGTGTGGGGTGGGTGGGTGGAGGGGGGTGTGGGGGTGGGGTGGAGGGGGTGGGTGGGTGGGTGGAGGGGGTGTAGGGGTGGTGGGACTGGACCAGCAAAACGGAGGGGTAGATAGTTTATCCTGCCGATCAAAGTGATTTTAAAACGTGTGGATTTTTACATTTAGGTTTATTAAAGATTAAGTCCCAGCTTCGGCCCCATGTCCAGTGCTGGCTCTTGACTAATTAGGGCCGCTGTGGAGATAGGTGGTGAAAGCAGCAGTAATTGAGCTAACCCTGAATGAAGCTCTGCTCATGCTGTATTTAGTAGACACTTCCTTCAAAGGGGTGGGAGTGAGAGAAGCAGGCTGTGTCATGCCCACTAAACAGCTCTGCTGGATGAACTTCAAGAAAGGAAGAAAAAAAAAGTTGAAATCCTCCAAACTACCCCGTCAGCTGGTCGGGCAGCGGCGGTTCAAGCATGTGTGTGTTTAGACAAGTATGCATACGTGTGTGTATGCTTTCTTGCGTGTGTGTGTGCGTCTGTGTGTGTGTGTGCGCGTCTGTGTGTGTGTGGTTTGCCAGGTGTTGGGAGGGTAATTAGCGGGAGTAATGGGCATACATCCGGCTGGTCAGACACGGTGCCCTGAGAGCGTGCTCTCTCACTGTAGCAAGGCAAACGTCCTTTTGATGGCATCTCCTGTGAGTCTGCAACACGGGGGCTCAAATCATTACCTGGCCTAGCTGTGCACCCTCTGCTTCACCAGTACCAGTCTGCCAGTCAGAGAGAGAGAGAGAGAGAGAGAGAGAAGGAAGGAGAGAGAGAGAGAGAAGGAGAGAGAGAGAGAGAGAGAGAGAGAGAGAGAGAGAGAGAGAGAGAGAGAGAGAGAGAGAGAGAGAGAGGATGAGAGGGCAGTAGCGGAGCAGCTAAGGGCTAGCTGGATGAACGAGGGATGAAGAGTGGGAAAGGAGGCGGGAAGAGGGAGATAGGAGTCAGTGTGAGAGGGAAGGAGAGATCATAGAAGAAGGATGTGTGACAAGGAGGATGGGGAGAGAGAGAGAGGATCTGTGTTGTTCTGTCTCTTCTCCTGGGTGGACTGTTTTCTGTCTGTTTGTCTTTGCTGCGCCGCAGCCTGCCCTCTCCCCTCTCCCTTAATGAGTGTAGACGCACGACTACCTTTGCACCTGCCGTGGGTGGCGAGGGGTTAATCTCTCTCTCTCCCCCTCTCCTCTCTCTCCCTTTCGCTCTCTCAGTTGGCTGCCTGATGCCCCTGGGCAGTGTGGCAAAGAGCTGACAGCAGCAGTGTTGGGATAGGTAGGCAGGGGGGTGGATGAGGAGGGAGGGGCAGAGGAAGGTGAAGGGGAGGAGGAGGACGAGGAGGCAGGAGGAGACGGAGTGAGGAGGATGAGCGTGAGGGAGAGCAGGAAGTGAAGGAGTGAAAAGGAGGAGGGGTGTGAAAGGATGAGGGGCAGGGGGGAGCGGGAAGGAGGAGGGGTGAGGAGGAGGAGGAGCAGGAGGAGGAGCAGGAGGAGTGTGGGAGCTCTGAGACCCCCTGGGGTTCTCACTGCAGCACGCCTCAGTGAGTTGGTTCAGACACTGCAGGAACCCTGACAAGCTGCCCCTTCATGATGTACAAAATGAAGATTGATAATCCCCTCCATCCTCAGCACACACACACACACGCGCACACACACACACACACGCACACAGAGATTCATGTAGATATCACTGTCATTTGTAAGCGGCAATGTTTGTTGCCAGGCACCAGGTAGCTGCTACTTCATGCTCTGTCTGTTAGATTAAACAGTCAGTCAACCGGTCAGTGAATGAACCAGTGAGTCAGTGAGTCATTCAGCCAACCAATCAGCCAGCCAACCAACCAACCAGTCAGTCAGTTACTCCACAGACAGAACCAGGAAAACTCACATGTTTTATTTATCAGAAGTAAGAACTCCCGGCGAGGAGAGAGAGAGAGAGAGAGAGAGAGAGAGAGAGAGAGAGAGAGAGAGAGAGAGAGAGAGAGAGAGAGAGAGAGAGAGAGAGAGAGAGAGAAGGAGCGAGAGAGAGAGAGAGAGAGGGAGGGAGCGAGAGAGAGAGAAGGAGCGAGAGAGAGAGGAGAGAGAAGGAGCGAGAGAGAGAGGAGAGAGAAGGAGCGAGAGAGAGAGGAGAGAGAGAGAGAGAGAGAGAGAGAGAGAAGGAGCGAGAGAGAGAGAAGGAGCGAGAGAGAGAGAGAAGGAGCGAGAGAGAGAGAAGAAGCAAGAGAGGAAAAAGTCGACGAAAGAAGAGAAAAAGAGAAACTAGATACTTTGAAGTTGAATGGGAGCCAGAAGGGAGGAGCAGGTGCAGTGGACGTGAGAGAGCTTCATCCAGCTCCTCTCCAGGCCTACAGGGATGTTTACAAGGAGTGAGTCAGAACAACCAGGGGTCAAACACAGCTCAGTGAAGAGAGAGATCTTAGCAGTGTCTGATCTACGGTTATCCTGGAGCACACAGGCAGAGAGGAGGAGGATCTGGAGAAGCACCACAGTCCACCAGTGTACAACATCAACCAACAATGGAAGCCTCCATGATCACAGTTTGCATGGCGGAAGAGAGAGATGCAGAACCACTGGAGCCCGTAGTCGATCTCCCCTGTTTCATGTCCTCTGTCTTAGGAGACTACAGCGGGGACTGGATGAGGAATTCTTAAGTGTTCCATGTCCATGTCCTAATGTTGCCCTCCAGCCCTGGAGCTCCCTGCCTCCTCACCACAGATTGATGTCCCTCTGTGTGGTGTGTTACCAGAGTCTGCAGGGACTGGCCCCTCCCCCCCCCACCCCCCCCCCCCCCTCCTCGCCTCCTCTCGGACAGACGCTCCCACACCCCTTGCATCAGCACACCAGCTACCCCGCCTCCACACACACACACACACAGGAACGGTAGTTTATCGACTTGTGAAATCGCATTCAGAACATCATTTTTCGTTTATTACGTTTTTTTTTTTCTTCTTCTTCTTCCAGAGGACGCTAACTTGGCCTTGTAAGTTGCTTACTCAACAGACCTTGTAACAGGGAGGCTGTTACCCAGGCTGCCTCTCTAAAGGTCAGCTCTGACGCTAGCGCTCCCGGCTCCATCACGGCCTGGATGATTACCCCATTACCATACGCTCATCCACAAATTGGCATGATGGGGATGGGGGGGGGGGTGTGGTGGGTGGGTGGGCGTGGTGGGTGGGGGTGAGGCAGGGGAAGGGGGGGGTGTAACTGCAGGGTAGGGGTAAGGGTGATGGAACCAGCAGAGGGAAGCATGTCCAAGTGTGTGTGTGTGTGTGTTTGTATCCCCCCCCCCCTCCAGCTGTCTCTCCGCCCCGTCATGGGCTGCCCCGGTAAATTGGCGGCGGCCCAAAGAGACCGGGGCTGGCCAGGGGCCGTGCCTCCGGTGGAGCGGGGGCTTCAGAAGCTGCCGGAGATGCTGCTGCCTCCGCATGCAGACACCACAACAAGCCCTAGAGCCTGTCAGAGAGGAGGGAGGAGGGGAGGAGGAGAGGAGGAGAGGAGGGAGAGAGGAGGAGGGGAGAGGAGGAGAGGAGGAGAGGAGAGGAGGAGAGGATAGAGGGGAGAGGAAGGGGGAGAGGAGAGGGGAGAGTGAGAAGGAGGAGAGGAGAGGAGGGGGGGGGGGAGGAAGAGGAGGGAGAGTGAGAGGAGGAGGAGGAGAGAGGGGGGAGGGAGAGGAGGGGGGAGGAGTGAGAGGAGAGGAGAGGGGAGAGGAGGGGGGGGTAGGAGAGGGCAGAGAGGAGGGGGGAGGAGAGGAGGAGGAGAGGAGAGGAGAGAGGAGGAGTGAGAGTGGAGGGGAGGAGGGGATGAGAAAGCGGGAGGAGAGGAAAGGAGAGGGAGGGAGAGGGAGGGGAGGGGTGGGAGAGGAGATGGAGGGGGGGAGAGGAAGGAGGAAGGGAAGGGGAGGAGAGGAGAAGAGGGGAGGGAGGGGAGGAGTGGGGAGGGAGTGGAGGAGATGGAGGGGAGGGGATGGAGGGAAGAGATGGAGAGAGAGAGAGAGAGAGAGAGAGCGAGCGAGCGAGAGAGAGAGAGAGAGAGAGAGAGGGAAAGAGGGGGAGAGAGAAATAGAGAGAGAGGGAGAAAAAGAACTTGAGAGAGAGAGAGAGAGGGAAAGAGAGAAGGGGAAAAAAGAGATGGAGAGAAAACAGACAGGAGACGAGTCAAAGAGGGCTGAATGATACTTTCTCTGTCAGACGGTGTGAAATGCCAGATCTGATGTAAATCACGTTGCTGTAAGCGTCCGTCAGCAGGGCCCGGCGAGGCGTCCGGGCCCGGCGAGGCGTCCGGGCAGACTGAGCAGCATCTGCATCTCCACCCCGAGGACGACAGGAGATTGATGTTTATTCAGAGGTGCCTCGCTCCGATGGCCAGCTAACATATATCACCAACCGGACCATCAAAAGAGACACTTTGAACATTAGTCTCTGCTACATAGTGAACATGGAGTGATTCAATGAGCTGGATGGGATATGGGAGCGGAATATGGTACTTAAAGTTTGTCCTCATTTATCTCAAGCTCATCGTACGACGTTGCTTGGGAAAGTTTCCGGAGGACCAGGTTCAAGGAGCTAATGGTTCAAGATATCTTCACATTCCCGGTAAGTATTAACATTGTGCACATTCGATTTTCCACACAGACGTTCGTAACAAGCCATAAAAAGCAATCGTTCATTCAGACTGGATGGGAGCACGTGTGAGGGGCCCTGAAAGAGCTAGGCGAGCTAGCCCAGTTAGCAACGGCGGTTAGCAAAACGCTAACTAACGTCCTGGCCGTTCAGATGCAGAGTGTCTGCAGTGTGTCAACTCTGCAGCCAGGTGCTCCAGAGTTGAACCCCGCGCTGCCCCACCCTACCCCACACACTGAGGCTAGTGAAGCAGTCTGCTCCCCCTCCTAGGAAACGGTGCCTGAGACACAAAATAAATGCTAGACTCAATTACCACTATTACCCCTGCTATTAAACCGTGAGTGGAGTCCAGAGCTACGAGACGCCTGAGTGAATGGCTGCAGTGTGTTCAAACTAAGGAGGAAACTGCAAAGAAAGCAACTGGAAGAGAGAGAGAGAGAAAACGTCCTCTGACTCTCTTCCTATGCAGTGTAAATCAGCAGAGGCGTGATGCAGGGTGCCTGGTGCCTGACCTGGGTGTGACCCAGAGGAGTGTGTTGACTTAACCGGACATGCTGACTACGTAGCACCAGAACTGTTTCCTCAGGTGAGCACTTAAACTGTCCCTACAGGAGCCCGTGTCCTGGATGGATGACCCACCCTGTCGCCAGGACAACATCCTTTTACCCCAAACAGATGCAGCTCCAAAGGGCAAACTCCTGAAATACCTGCAAGTTGGAATCATTTTCTCGGAAAAAACAACCTGGCATGCCGATGCATTTGCGAACAGGGGTTAATTGAGTAACGGAAAACCTGACGCAATTACCTCCCAGCCCTCTCTGGTATGCCCTCAGGGCAACCATCTGAAATGTCACACTGGTGGAGGTATGGTGAGATGGAGGGATGAAGGGATAGAGGGATGGAGAGATAGAAGGATTTAAGGATGGAGGGATGGGATGATGGGGGTTCACCTCAGAATGCAGAACTGAAAGACAGGCTAATGTAGACAGGCTTGTCTAACAACACGACAGCATCATAATCATTCAATACTCCAACATAAATCTCGTGCAACATCTTGCGAGAAAACATGACTAATTCTTGGTCAGAATCGTCGGGGATTGTAAGAGAAAGAATAGGAATTTTAAAAAAGAGAAAGAGAGAGAGGATGATTGAGGCCTTGTTACAGTAAGTGATTGTGATAGACAGCTGCTATGACGTAGAGTCATTAGGGTGACTGGAGGAAGCAGAACAGCAATGCTGCTAGTAATTAGCCTGTAGCACTTCGGTTCCAAAATTACCAACCTCCATGACGTGTGTTGCTGTGTATCTGGTATTGTGGAAAGCTTCTTAACAGTGACATACACACACACACACACATACACACCAGTAACTGACACACTAACTGACCGTGCCCTTGTTACCACATTCAGACCCCTTTCCACAGCCTGTTCTAGACAGGGATGTTGTGCCTTTATGCCGCCTTCGCAGTTCTGTATAAAAGGAACAAACATGGAAGTGGGATTGTTGTTGTACCGGTATCACCGCTACGCACACTAGACTAGACTGACATCTAAAATCACACACGTGCTGACATCATGCATTTAGGTGCGATATTGTTGGATCTCTGAGTAAAAAGACCTTCATTCTCCTTCTCCTTCCCTCCACCCCCCTATTCAGTTCCCATCCTGCCCCTGTGTGAGTGCTGGATGGGCGTCGTATCCACTGCCAGTCTGTAATTACAGCACTATCTTAATCTAGTCAAATCAGTCAGATCCACTGCTATATTTCCCTCAGGCCTGTCTCTATCTCTCTCTCTTTTTCTGGCCTCCACCCTCTCTTCCTCTCTCTTTGCTTCTCTTTATCCCTCTTCCTCTCTCCTTCCTCTCTCTTCCTTCTCTCTTTCCCTCTGTTTTTCTCCCTGTCTCTCTCTCCCTCTTTTCTCTCTCTCTCTCTCTCTCTCTCTTTCTCTCCCGTTCTCTCTCTCTCTCTCTCTCTCTCTCTCTCTTTCTTGTTCCCTCCTTCCCTCTCTCCTACCCCAGGAACAGCAGCTGACCAACCTTCCTCTCTCTTTAATCAGAGAGTGACTCAAGCTGTTCCAGTCAGGAAGGGAGACCGAGCCCCGCTGAGTCTTTTAAGAACTGGTCAAACTAAGTATGAAGTATAACGTCTGTACACACACACACACACACACACACACACACACACTCCCATACACACATGCAGTGGGCACACCAAAACAGCGGTGTATCTGTTGATACTGTGTATGAAATGTTAATTCAAACGAAGCACAGTATGGTTGGCATCAGATGTCTGGCATCAGCTTTCTCTCTCATAGGACAGCTATTCTTTATAGAACTTTACTTTTACAGCAAACTATCATTAGTGCCGCCACACACTCGCAAAATTGAGATGGGAGAGTTCATAGTTTTCGACAGTTTGCACAACAAACAGTTCCCAGAAACAGGGGTCTGAGTCTCCCAGCCTCCGAGCCCTGGTGCAGGAGAGCGGCCGCTTTCATCAGGGCCTGGTTCAGACACGCTCGCTAATATCGGCTGCAATAAACATGTCTGCTCTTCGTCACATTCACATTACATGTTAATGTGCTTCAGGAACACGCTGAGGAGAAGGCTCATTTACACATCAGAAGAGGCCCATCCAGCCTTCTCTCTGCAGGCCCTCACCGCTCGCTGCCCCGCCCCGCCCTGCAGAGCCAAACACTAACAAACCAGAGCTGCAGGAGTCCACCGCTCACATTAGACTGCATAAACAGGTTTTAAAGAGATAAGCAATAGGCGTTTACACAAACATCATACATTTTTCAATAGTCTTAATACTTTGCCTCTGATGTGCCGTAAAAGGCCTCGTCGAAAGATAAATGCTTGTTTGGGAATCGCTCAGCGGCTAATTGATTGGGACTGTTTATTAAGTGTACTCTGGTGGGATGCTTGGCTTTATATTGCATTTTTATCTTTCATGAGGAAAAATAAATCCCAGTAAAGGTTTTCATCACCCGTATGCATCTGTTTGATCAGGCTCTGGAGAGCTCTGGGCCACAGAGAAAATGTGGCAACTCTCTATTTTGACATCTCATCAAATTGCTCTTATTCAAGTTCTTGATTTAGAGGTATAACTTGAAAAACACACACTGTAAGAGTGTAACGAAAATATGCTCTCTGTGTTGTCTTCGTGAAATACACGTGATTTGTGTGTTTTTTTTTTTTAAACGTCAGGAACAGTTTCAACATCATGTGCCTAGCACCAGTGAAACCGACATTTCCCCACTACTATACAAGAGGACCCAGATACACATTAGCTACCATAGCTTGAGAACTGAAGTCTATCAACGATCAGACACAGGAAAAGAAGGCTGAGAGGTGAAGGCACAACAAACCCCAAATTAGACGCCGTGTAAATGAGCGGTCGTTCTCCACCTATACGTCCCCGCATCTAACGAGGTGCCCAGATTCAAAGGACATTATGCATGAGTGTGATGGAGGGTGGAGGAGGAGCGGTGGGTGGGTGGGTGGAGGAGGAGGAGGTGTGAGATGCCGCCAGGGTTGGAGGGGTGCAACCCGGGGACTATCTCATTGATTTGGGCCGAGAGCGCGGTGAGCACAGCTTCCTGGAGGGCCTTTTGAAGTCAGCATTGTAGAGAGGCTTCTGTTACAAATCACCTCCTTAGTGCTCCAAAAGAGCCCTGCGATCAAACCGACGCCACAAACCCACGCACGCACACACACACGCACACGTGTACACTTTGTATGTGGCCATGCTAAAGAGTGGGAAGAGGAGGTAATGAGAAAAAAGAAAGAAGGGAGATAAAGAGATGAGAGAGAATTATGAAGTACTGAGGTAAATTGTGTGTTTTTCAAATCTTAACACATAGAGTGAAAGAATAAATACCAAATCGTTGAATCTGGTGAAACTCTAACTACACTATAACTACACTCTAACTACACTCTAACTACAACTTGAGATGGTATATTTGTATGTTGTGTGTGTGTGTGTGTGTGTGAATGTTGCACAGCACGTGGTAAGAAAGAACAAAAGAGACCCCCCTCCCTCTCTCCCCCCCCCCCCCCCTCTCTCTCTCTCTCTCTCTCTCTCTCTCTCTCTCTCTCTCTCTCTCTCTCTCTGTCTCTCTCTCAGGTGTGGTGTTCATTAATAGATTACAGCAGGTGTGTGGTCACAGAGCATTGGTGGAGAGAGGGTGCTGCTGTAGCAGAAATCACTGATTCGATCTAGGTATCCACTCGCGTACCCACACACACACACACACACAGCATCTGCTTGGAGCAGGTCCCTGAGGTGATGTGGGTCCTTGAATGCTGAGCTTGTGTGGGCCTGCTGCCTCTCAGAGCACTGGGAGGCACACATAACACGCACACATACACAGACGCACACACGCACACACGTACACACACCTGCACACACACAGGCATACCATCTGAAAGATTTTTTGGAAGGTTTTTGAAGTTAAGAAAATTAAAAGGTAATGTAATTTTTTGAAAACAGTAGGTTTCTACTGAGAACATCCTCTCCTCTCCCCTCCCCTCCCCTCCTCTCCTCTCCTCTCCACTCCTGTCCCCTCCTCTCCTCTCCCCCTCCCCTCCCCTCCTCTCCTGTCCCCCCCTCCTCTCCTCTCCTCTCCTCTCCTCCCCCCTCCCTTCCCTTCCCCTCCCCTCCTCTCCTCTCCTCTCCTCTCCTCTCCCCTCCCCTCCTCTCCTGTCCCCCCCTCCTCTCCTCTCCTCCCCCCCTCCCCTCCCCTCCCCTCCCCTCCTCTCCCCTCCCCTCCCCTCCCCTCCCCTCCTCTCCTCTCCCCTCCCCTCCTCTCCTCTCCTCTCCTCTCCCCTCCCCTCCTCTCCCCTCCTCTCCTCTCCTCTCCTCTCCACAGTATGGTAATGCAGCAAATCATGGTCCTTGTAATTTCCTCTCTCTCTCTCCTCATGTATATTCTTGTGTCCGTCGCCACAGGGGGCTAGCACCCAGCCAGCGCTGACATACAGAGATAATAGACAAGCCCGTTTGCAAGGGATGCTATTTTTATGGACGGCACCAAATCCCATCCTTCAGCACATTTCTTTGGATACATATACATCATTCTTTTTTCTTCTTTTGCCCGATTCAATTAATATTCATTGGAGAGTGGTATAAAGTAAAGGAAATCAATTTATCATGCTCCAAATCAAGTTTCTGCTGTTCTTTGTGATGGAGTAATAGGGGTTTACACATGCTGGTTTGATCATTGTGATCCTAGTCCTGGACCTGTTCCCTCTGCAGGCTCTCGGGGAACACAGAGGATGCTGTCAGCTAGCTGAGAGACCGGGAAAACACTTGTTATGCCCTCTGTGTGTGTGTGTGTGTGTGTGTGAGTGTGTGTGTGTGTAGGAGGTTCACACTACGATGTGTCTCTCTGTGTTTACAGCTCTGAGGCCTTGTTGCCTGATGAATAAGTAACAGCCTGTGTATCTCTCTGGACCCTCTGTTGATGGGTGTGTGAGTGTGTGTGTGTGTGTGTGTGTGCGTGTAACAGCATTTCTCTGAGGCCCCTCTTCTCTTCATCCTGTGGATTGCTATCTTCTCCTGGTGGGGATCTCCGCAGACTGGGGATGATCTGGCTGGGGTCTGGGGACTTAGACAGAGATAGAGGCAAAAACATTTCTTTATACCGCACATCAGTGGGAATATGTAGGGGCTGCTGGGGTGTGCTTGTGTGTGTGTGTTTGTGTGCATGGTGTGTGTGTGTTAGTGTGTGTTTGTGTGGGTGTTTGTGCGTGTTGTTTTATTGTGTGTGTTTATGTGTGTGTGTGAGTGTGTGTGTGTGTGTGAACTAAAGGGGCTCTGAAACACTGGAAGAGAGAATGGGAAAGTGCATCCCTCTCAGCCTCTCTCTCCCAGCCTCTCTCTCCCAGCCTCTCTCTCCCTCAGCCTCTCTCTTCTTCAGCCTCTCTCTCCTCAGCCTCTCTCTCCCAGCCTCTCTCTCCCTCAGCCTCTCTCTTCTTCAGCCTCTCTCTCCCTCAGCCTCTCTCTCCCAGCCTCTCTCTTCTTCAGCCTCTGTCTCCCTCAGCCTCTCTCTTCTCCAGCCGCTCTCTCCCTCAGCCTCTCTCTCCCAGCCTCTCTCTCCCTCAGCCTCTCTCTCCCAGCCTCTCTCTCCCTCAGCCTCTCTCTCCCAGCCTCTCTCTTCTCCAGCCTTTCTCTCTCCCGGCCTCTCTCTTACCCAGACGCTCCCTCCCAGCCTCTCTCCCCCAGGGAGACTGCATTAACCCTACCTCTAACCCTGTTAATTAAACTGCTACACCACCACAGCACACTAACTAAATGGCAGTTATTTACCCTGACTGGTGTAGAGGCTCTGTAAATATCTACTCAGTGTGTTCTACGCTGGTAAAGACATCACACCCAGTCACACTGGGTTATTGCCTGTGTTGACAACCAGCCCATTAAGAACTGTTTTTCTGCTCCTCTTTCTCCAGTTAAACTACGTCTTCATTAGTGCGTTCAGACGACTCAGGGCTGCTGGCTCTCACACTCTCTCTGGCTGGGCTCTCCTCCCTCACGCTGCAGTGCATGCTGGGAAACAGGTTTTATTTACCAACCCATTATGTGATCAAGTGGCTTTGCTCAATTAGTACTGCGATCACAATAGCCTTAAATCTCAGATACAGCCTGCTGAAAAGACCATGACTTGCTAATAGGGTGTAATGCCTTTTGTCTCCCATCCAAAAGAGGAGGGGAGGGAGTCGGAAATCCGTATCGTCAGTAAAAACAATGCATCAATTAAGCAATTAGCGAGGGGAACAAACTGGGCAGCTATCCAAACCCTCCTCCAACACTCATCCCCCTCTCCTCTCCTCCTCCTCCTCCTCTCCTCCCTGTAAGGCAGAGTGCCAAGAGGGCCTGTAGTGTTCATTACCAACATCACACACACACACACACACACACACACACACACACACACACACACACACACACACACACTAACACACAAACACACAAACACACACAAAGGCTGGCCTTCTATTCTGGGAGTGCAGACATTTGTCTGCTACAGAGACCAGAGCAGACAAGAGGAGACAAGAGGGGGTTTTGTGCTACCAGATGTACTCTTGAGTGGGGCCACGCGGTTGGCCAGGGCTGGGGAGGAGAGGGCGGGGGGGTCGGGGTCTGAATAGGGGTGGGGCGGGGGTGTCACGGTAACAGGGTTGTCAGGGGCCGGCGTGGCACCACCATCTGATTAATGAAGCCATCAAAGCAGCCCAGTGGCAGCGGGGTTTTAATTGTGGTAATTGGGGTTAACAAGGCTGCATTACGCGCCTGATCACAGGCATTGTTTCAGCCAAGCGGGCAAATTGGAGCAGGGTTAAATACGGATGGCAGAACGGGTGAGGAGGGGGGAGGAGGGGGGAGGAGGGTTGGCAGGAGGACAGAAACAGGAGAGGAGGGGGTGGAGGGTTGGCAGCAATGCCACTTGTTCAGCCCAGCTGGAGACAGGGAGGGTGAGGACGTCGGTAAAAATAGGCCCGTGTGCATAGATCAACGTCGGAATCAATAACGCGACGAGCCGACGGCGCGAAGGCAAAAGCGAGTCTATCAACCTCAACGTGATACGTTTTCTCGTCATCCATCTGGACGTGGTACCACAGATCTTCTGAGGACGCTCTGCTTGAGCAGGAAGCCGTCTGTCTGTCAGAGCGGAGGCAGCGTAGACACCCTTTCATCTCAGGCTTCCGCCCAGCGACCTCTCCTCTCAGACACCAAAACTCTGCGGGGGGGGGGGGCGGAGACAGGAAATCAAGGTCTGACTAGCGAACAGCTTCCACGTCTGGCTAGTGTCAGAAGCGTCTCTCCAGCGACAGACGTGAGGGGTTCTGGGAGACAGAGCAGAGTGTTGACGTGACGTGGGACCCGTGCCAGAGAAAACGGAGTCACAGTCCGGATGATCAAAATGTGGATCATTATTAACATGTACATGCAAACCCCTTCACTTACAGTGACGACTCCGGACGCCTTTCATTCAAATTGGATGATTAACTGGATCAAACCAACGCAGTCGATGCGTCTATTTTCCTCTCGTTGTGCATTTAATCCACACCTCCACGCTGAGCTGGGAGGTCAGGGTCTTGTTCTAGAAGTCGAGGACGGCAGGAGACGCAGAGGGCACACACGTAAAGGATCCCGTGTGCAGAGATCCTCTGGTGTCTGCATCCAGACAGCTGTGTCTGGATGTTCTCGTATTTATCTAGACCTCTTCAGTCCAGCTGTCAAAACCACACGCTCGGCCTTATAGCTCTATGTCGGCCCATCTACCGCCGCGGTGCTTCTCCATTTGACTGTCACAGCCTCGGCCCTCACCAAACCCATCTGTCACAGCTGTTTACACCAGCACGCTCAAACATCCGATGGGGTACATCCGCCGGGAACAATAGCTCAGTGTCTGGCTTGACTGTCTTTCCGTGGACAATCTCTCAACATCACCTTGATTGTCCTCAGAATGGGAACACGGAACGTGAACATTTGTCTCCTGCCGTGTGTGTGTGTGTGTGTGTGTATCCAAGGTGTGTCTTAGGTCAGAGGTTTGAGCTAACTTGGCAAAGCTCGGTGAAGTGTATCTCTCCCTGCTGAAGGCTATCAGGGAGAGCGTGTGTGTGTGTGTGTGTGCTGTGTTTTGCTGTGCTGTGCTCTACCTTTCTGTCAGGCTGCCCAGAGGAGAGACAGAGGAACGCCAGGCCAATTAATCAAAGTCAGATGTGGCTGGATGCTGGAGTCAGTGCTGCTCCCTGTCCTGTCCCAGCCCTCTCATCTTCTCCCTCACTGTCTGTCTCTGTCTAGGAGCCCCAGCCACACGCCTCAGAGCAGAGGAGAGCCTGGAGGGGCACACACACACACCTGCACACACACACACCTGCACACACACACACGTATGCTATATGAACAATCCTACATGCACACACATTCGCGCAGACATGTGTACGGTATGAACAATTGTACAAACACACATCCGCACACACATGTAAACTGTATGGACAATTGTACACACGCACTACCATACACTACACACACACACATACACACACATACACACACATTGACGCACACACACACACGCAAAAACAGTCCCTCCCTCTGCTCACTCTCACCACTCAAAGTGGAACCACCCCAGCAGGTGAGAGAGGAGTCGGTACTTTAAATGATTTAAAGCAGGAGTGTCTCTCTCCCTCGCCCTGGAAACACACAGATCATCTCCCCAGGTTCTCCTTAAATTTGTCAAAAAGGCAGTTTTGCTTAAAGGGGGGAGTTAAAAAAAAAAAACAGCCAATGTAGAGCCTCTCTTCAGCCCATGCCTGACAGACACAGTGCTCTCCTCCACACTTTTCACTTTGACTTACTGAGCCAGTACACCCTCCTCTGCTCTCTCTCTCTCTCTCTCTCTCTCTCTCTCTCTCTCTCTCTCAGACACACACACACACACACACTCGTACACCCACAAACACACGCACACACATTCCTTCTGAAACATACGTTGTCTATCTGCTGACTAGACTAAAACTCTTAAGTACTGAACCCCTGTGACCGACAATAAAACATTTTATTTTCCATAACTTAATATCACACTGGAGAGAAGCTGCATTGTATAATTATCACAAACAGTACCAGTAAAGAGCTTGTTCATGGGTTTTGTCAAAGCATCAATATTAGTAATAGTATGTAACCAGAAACGCAGACGTCCTGTTTCTTAATAAAAACCAAGAAGATAAAAAAGCTATTTTTTATGATGTGTAACATAAAGGGACATCCCACCGTTTTAATCTTTCCAATATTAGTTTCCTGCGGGACAGGGAAAATCGCTGTTACTGTAAAGCCTGCAACATATTTATCACACAGTCACATAAACACACAGCACTCCATGATCCCTGCTGTGTCATCATTCTTGTTAAGACACCGGTTTGCAACAGCTTTCGTTTATTTGTAATCTGAGAATGGTAGCAGAGCACAGAATCCAGATTCCCTTCAGCTGCCTCCAACTGACTCAGTTTACATCAGCTGCCTCCAACTGCCTCAGTTTACATCAGCTGCATTCAACTGCTTCCAACCATATCTAGTTTCTTCCAACTGCCTCCAACTACACCAGCTGTCTCCAACTGACTCCAGTTGCCTTCAGCTACCTTCAGCTACCTTCAGATGCCTCAAGCTACCTTCAAAGCTCCCCTCAACTACTTACCTCCTGCGACATCAAACTATTTCCAGCTATCTACAACAGCCTGCAGCCTCTTTGATCTGTGTCTGTGTTCAACATACTCCTTTCCTTTGTAAGCCTCTTGGAGACGAGCGATTTGTACAGCTAACACATGACCAAGCTACTAGGACTGCCAGCCTGGGACTGCCAGCCTGGGACTGCCAGCCTGGGACTGCCAGCCTGGGACTGCCAGTCTGGGACTGCCAGCCTGGGACTGCCAGCCTGGGACTGGCAGCCTGGGACTGGCAGCCTGGGACTGCCAGCCTGGGACTGCCAGCCTGGGACTGCCAGCCTGGGACTGCCAGCCTGGGACTGCCAGCCTGGGACTGCCAGCCTGGGACTGCCAGCCTGGGACTGCATCTCTCACCTGAACCCTGTCTGCCACAGCCTGGCTTCACCCAGAGCACTCGGATCCCAACCACCAAGTTAGTCTGAGGAAGCATCTAGAACTTTCTTTCCTGTCCCAGGTTCAACGGGGGAAACAGTGCAGAACGAAACAATAGCTCCCGGATCTCAGTTAGTGACCTACTCCAGATAGAGTGGCCATGTAAAACAGTGACTGACCTTTAAAACACAATATGCTAATAAATATCGCAGCCAAAGCCACGGCACTCTATACAAAGGAACCTTGGGAAACGAGCAGGGTTTTAATCAGGTGCAGCCCTTTTAAACAGAGCCCGTGGCCACATAATTGATCCCAAAAGGTAGATCCCAACGCAGGAACTAGGGACACCCCCTCTATTAGTCTAAAGAACCATTCTCCCCTTTGTGTTGGGTTCTGGGAGGATGGGAATTTAAATCTACTGTATATATGCTCAGCTCCAAAGGCCACAAATGGTAAGCATTTTAATGATGAAAATGTTTTGATGTCCTACTACATCTACTGAATATGTAATTGGAACTCTCTGTGTGTGTGTGAGTGTGTGTGTGTGAGTGTGTTTGTGCACCTCCAGTGTGAATAGGCGAACAGCCATGTTGAGATGAAAAAGGAAGATGGTGAAGGAGAGACAGACAAGCGGTTCTCATCTGTGGAACTTTTAAATTCAGAGGTGCTAAATCAGCATTTTCTGTTGGGGCTAGCTTCTGTCTGGGCATATGTAAATTCCTGATAAAAGTGTGTGACCATACCCTTCCAATGTCACACACACACGTAAAATACCTCAACTGACATTTAACAGAGATATTAAATGAAATAGTAGGATTATTGTGTGTTTATTTTAAATATTCTCATTTTATTTCTGCTAATCGAAGTAATAACACCGAGAGAACAAGGGAAGGGATTGTTTCGAACAGTTTGTCCTCCCTTTTCCCTTCCAAGAACTTGTATTGATTTAACAGTAAACATGAGGGATGTGAGCACCCCTACGGGGTTTTTCTCCGGTACAGAGCAGAGGTGTCTCAACACAATCACCCAGAGTCTGGACACACAGAGTACATTTACATTTAGTCATTTAGCAGACGCTCTTATCCAGAGCGACTTACAGTAAGTACAGGGACATTCCCCCCGAGGCAAGTAGGGTGAAGTGCCTTGCCCAAGGACATAACGTCATTTCGCGCAGCCGGGAATCGAACCGGTAACCTTCAGATTACTAGCCCGACTCCCTAACCGCTCAGCCACCTGACTCCCGTAAACACAGAGCGCTTGGAGAACACATGCCCACGAGACCAAGAGGGTCTCCCTCTGACGCTTATTCTGATCCTGAGCAGTGCGCACTGACGCTTCACTTCCCACAGTAGCCGGCATGAACGCACGAGACTTGGACCCATGTATTCAACACACAGTCTGGAACGTACCGGACTGTAAATAACACCAACAGACCAACATGCCACCCCCTTGGTCTGAGGAACTGGTCTTTATGAAGAAAACTATTGTTCTCCATTTGTCAGTTTTTCACCTGTACCATAAATATTTAAAATCGATGATAAATAGACAAAAACAACATTTGCGCTTTCAGTGTGACTTTTTTAAGAAGCTCGATGGTCTGTAATTTGACTTGTGTGTGTTTCAGTTTCAATATTACATGGTTTGAAATGAGCTCTGACTAACTGCTCAGTCTTGAGTAACCATGACGAGAACCACCCCACCCCACCCCACCCCAGTCGGCCAGAGTAATGAGATTACTGGTGTGGTGGTGCAGCATGGATCATCTTACTGTGCTCTGTAAACATATCACACACAGCACAAACACACGCTTCAATGTGAAATATTACACTGATTAAATCACAACACACTGGTCTATCCCTCGCTGGAACAGCGTAAACAATCAGAAGAGGGATTCTAAACATTTACGGAAGGATCGTTTGTGGCAACCGAAAAACACTTGGAATTCAAAGAGGCCAATGATGGATTTTCTTTTCTTTTTTTTCATCTTAGTTTTCTGAAATTAATTCCAGACCAACTTCCACAAGTCAGCTCAGACTATGCATTGAGTCAAGGGCTAAAAGTTCAGCAGCAAGCCACTGGTACAGTGAGATGTGCTGTACACACACACGAGGATATCATCTCTGACGGAACCACATATCACAACTCCTACTTTTCAAATTAAACCAACAGTTACGTTAATTGTCCGATTCAAAATCCGAACTGTCCCCCATTTTGTTTCTCATCATCTTCCTATCCCAGGTTCGCTTCCTTGCCTCCAAACTATCCCATAATATCCCATCGCTGCCTTTAATTGTTCAATATGAAACCAAAGCATCTGAGATAATTCAAATCTCTTTCTCAGATGAAAATGTGCAATTGTCCTCTTTCCTCCTTCTAATTTAATACCATCTGCGCAAGGTGATTGGCTCTGTGTTGCCACTGCTGCCAACCAGGGTCAGCCGCACCATCAAGTGCTGTAATTGAGTGGTTAGTAGCAATTTTCTCCCTTAATTTCTGTCTGCGGGATCCAGGGCTGGCATGGCAAATAGCACATTACAGCAGCGCCATTGTGGCATGGTGTAATAACATCACTTTCTCAGTTTGAAAACTTCCAACGTACAAATGAGGATCATCGCTGCGCGTGTCATTTCGAACCAACGCTCATTCACACGCATGCACACAAAGTACGCACATCACCATGCGTGCACACCAACACACGCAGACATACACACACACACACACGCACACACACGCAGACACACACACACACACACGCACACACACACACACACACACACATGCAGCCGGGTGCTAGAAAGAAGTGACAAGCAGAATAAAGACGAGGGTGACGTCCCATTAACACAGAGATAATTACCTTCCCCAGCACTAACCCTCCCCTCAACATCATAATCCTGGGACAAAGCCTTCGAGCAGCACTATCACAAACACCATGTTGACTTGAAGACAGCTTAAAGGGAGACATTTTGTCTCGCCTCTTCAGCGTGACATTCGTACATCTAAAGCCTGAGGTGATTTATAAGGGTGTAACACATAACCAGTGCCAGCCCTTGTGTATTTTCCCAGAGAAAGGGCAGGGTGGGGTTGTAAACTAATGGCCCGCTCGTTTTTAACGTGGCGACTTGATAAGTTTCCGTGGCAGATTTATGAAGATCGTAAAGCAACATCAGGGACAAAGAAGAGCAGAAATATGAGTCTGACTTCTAATGGCTAGGTTATCACACAGGGGCTTTTATTCACTGTGACGCACGTGCCGGCACACACACACACACACACACACACACACACACACACACACACACACACACACACACACACACACACACACTGAAACTCACACAACACATTTTCACACATATATTTAAACACACCTACCTACAGTCTCTACCCACCTACCTGCCTACCTACACACACACACTCAGGGATACAAATGCTTCATATTCATGTTTCCTCATGTGGAGAATGAATGCTTCAGTCCACCACTAATGATATTCTGCAGTTAAGGGAAGTAGATGTTTTTAAAGAAAGTGTTACTTGGAATAATGTATTAGGCATGAGCAACTTGAGACATGATTTTCCTATAACATCAATTTGATTTTATATCGCTCTTCAAGGAACGAATCCACTCTCTCTTTCCATCTCACCCTCTCTTTCTCCCTCCTCTTTTTTCACTATTTTGTAATTACTCTGACGCACTACATCAAAAGAGAAGTAATAATAGTTGTAATTTAATCTATTCACACAAGTCATTTTCATAAACTCTGCCTCTCTCGCTTAATGCCCGTTTCATTCATTATTTATAATGCGCTGATGATGTAGTAATGACAACGCCATTGTTTTTGACTCTTAGCCGTGATTCAGAGCTTTCATTACTCCGCACACCGGGCTATGGATTATCAAGGGCAAACAAAAAGATAATTAACGTCAGGGTGTGGGACGGCCAAACCTGCTCTCCTCCGCCCGACGCCCCCCCTCCGCCCGACGCCCCCTGTGATCAGGGTTCAGTACACCGCGCTGCTTTCAGCCTCAGACATCTCTGCTGCTTTCTGCCGCACTCAAACAGCATAATTAGCGAGATCGCCTGTTAGGAGAGGAGAAGACGAACGCAATTTCTCCTTTTTTTTCTTTCTTTTCTTTCTTCTCTTTTTTTTCCTCTCTCTCCATCTCCTCCTCCCCTCTACCCATCTTCTCTTCTTTTTTCTTTCCTTGCAAGGGTATGAGTGTTGTGTGGTGTGTGTGTGTGTGTGTGTGTGTGTGTGTGTGTGTAGGCCTTGGGTCACTGCTGTTTAAAGCTCCAGGTTCTGAATGCAGATGAAGATGTGAATGAGGACCAAGTGAAGCAGGGTTGTCTCTGCACCTCTCCGCTACCGGAACGGTGTGGTGTGTGTGGTGTGTGTGTGGTGTGTGTGGTGAGTGTGTGGTGTGTGTGTGGTGAGTGTGTGGTGTGTGTGGTGAGTGTGTGGTGAGTGTGTGGTGTGTGTGGTGAGTGTGTGGTGTGTGTGGTGAGTGTGTGGTGTGTGTGGTGAGTGTGTGGTGTGTGTGGTGTGTGTGGTGTGTGTGGTGAGTGTGTGGTGTGTGTGGTGAGTGTGTGGTGAGTGTGTGGTGTGTGTGGTGAGTGTGTGGTGTGTGTGGTGAGTGTGTGGTGTGTGTGGTGTGTGTGTGGTGTGTGTGGTGAGTGTGTGGTGTGTGTGGTGAGTGTGTGGTGTGTGTGGTGAGTGTGTGGTGAGTGTGTGGTGTGTGTGTGGTGAGTGTGTGGTGTGTGTGTGGTGTGTGTGGAACACCTAAGTGGTAGCACACATAGCACATCTGCCCATTCTGAAAGTGAGAGAGAGAGAGCGAAAAAGAGAGAGAGTGCATGTGTGTGAAAGAGACCATTTCCAACCCACACACCCAAGCCTCTCCCACACACAGCACAGTGTATGCATTAATAAGTGACTCGATCAGTATGAAAAAAAATAGAACAACCTTTTATAGTTATTCTCAAAAACACACATGTGAGTCTGGGCTGCAGACTCACTTCTTAAGGAAAAACGCAAATAACACTGGAACTAAGAGTTAAAAGCAGGAAGTGTTTCTTGTGGAGCCAGCATTGTAACACGCTGGCACACAGGGTACCTGTGGCAGCATCTCCCTGGCACAGCACCAAAGACCACCGCCTCCTCTCTGCCTCTCTGCCTCTCTGCCTCTCTGCCTGCCTGCCTGCCTGCCTGCCTGCCTCTCTGCCTCTCTGCCTGCCTGCCTGCCTGCCTCTCTGCCTCTCTGCCTGCCTGCCTCTCTGCCTGCCTGCCTCTCTGCCTGCCTGCCTGCCTCTCTGCCTCTCTGCCTCTCTGCCTGCCTGCCTGCCCGCCTGCCTGCAGTGAAAGGCAGGAATTTTTTATTAAGGAGTTGGGACACCATTCATTTTTAAAACCTCCTCAATAAAATATCATACAGTCGCTCCATATTCCTCAGAATTATAATGATATGAATATTTAAATTTAAATGCATTCTGAGCACGAGTTTCTTCTTCTGCAAGGCATCAGATCTCATTTTCTACTTAAGCTCCTCAGTCATGTTTATGCATATCCACATGCATGATACATATCTCTGTTTTAAAGCCTGTTAATGCCACCCTGATCATTTTGCTTGACTTTAATGGGCAATGACTTCTCATTGGTGAGCTTTTCTTTTTAAGACAAAAATAAAAAATAAGATCAAAAATCCCTTTCATGTGGGCTACAGAGAATGTTTTTGAAACTTCAGCCTTCTCATTTCTTCTCATTCACAGAGTGAGTAAATACATCAAAAAGAAAAAAAGATTCTAGTTTGTAAGCCTTCAGTGATCATCGCGTTTAATTGATATCTGCCAAATCCGAATTACAATGCACCACAACACTATACAAGTACAATCGTCCTATTTTTGTGAATTTTTTATGAATTACCTCAAAAAGCTAAACAATCCACAAAACGGAAGTCAAAGTTATTTCGCGAACATAAAATCTCAGAGCTTTGGCAGTCATTGAGAAGAAGATGCATATCATTAGCTTGCTGTGTTCTGTGTTCCACAGCAGAACGTTGGCGATGTTCTGACAGACCCCAGCGACTCCCCCCCCCCCCCCCCGCTCTGATCTCCTCTCCTCCACCCTCAGATTCTCAGAAAACAGCTCCAACTGAGCATTCTGACACATAGCAGACGACTCTGTTTGACACCAGGAAAGATGTTTAATTGAAGGGAGACATTAAAAACTCAATAGAATGAATCTACTGTGTTCCAAGTTTCTTTAAGACTAAGAATCTCTCCTCCACCCCAGCCAGGCTGAGACTGTTGAGTGCCCATTAATGGAACCCTCATTTACTGATACTGTGTTCATGTATTGGAAACGGGTGTTCAAGAAAACAAAGCAAAGTATATTGGGCCTCTCCTCCTCTACCTGTCTTATCTGTGTAGCATGGACAGTCCTCTGCCCTGGTTCCAGGATGGGGGAAACTCTGAAAGAACTGTTGCTGTAACAGTCTACCTGTCTGTCTGCCTGCCTGCCTGCCTGCCTGCCTGCCTGCCTGCCTGCCTGCCTGCCTGCCTACCTGTCTGTCTGTCTGTCTGTCTGTCCGTCTGCCTGCCTACCTGTCTGCCCGTCCGCCTGCCTGTCCGTCCGCCTGCCTGTCTGTCCGCCTGTCCGCCTGTCTGTCCGTCCGCCTGCCTGTCTGTCTGTCCGCCTGTCCGCCTGTCCGCCTGTCTGCCTGTCTCTGTGAGGTGTCTGTTCTAAAGCGTGAGGTGACTGAGAGGTGAGAGGCTAAGATGAACAGACCTGCTTCTCCGGTCTCAGCCATTATCAGATCTGTCAGTCCCGCTCACGAACCACACAAAATGGACGAATGAATAAGTAGCCAGAGAATAGGATTTCTCACGATCTGATTTTCACCGTCACCTCAGTCATTTGCACTTTCAATTTTTTTTGTTCTCTCCACCAAAATCTACACGCAATGATGGCGAACGATCGCAGGGAATGATCACGAGATCAAACGAACACCCTCCTAATCACATCCTCATCTCTCTGTTCTCTCTCTCTCCATCTCTCTGACACGCTTCAGACAGAGACATCTTCATCCGAACACACGATGTTGCTATCCTCCCCTCTCTGCAGGTGAACAGACAGTGGGCATTGTGGGCTATATTGTGTGTGTGTATATGTGTTTGTGTGTGTGTGTGTATATGTGTTTGTGTGTGTATATGTGTGTGTGTGTGTGAACAGGGGGTTGCTGTAAATAAGAAATATTTGTCTTCCTTCCACATCTCCAGATCTCTGGAGTCTTGGAGCAGGGGCCCTGAAAGAAGTGCTGAAGAGCCCCACCAGAGAGCACCTCTGCTGGGCACTTTGAACCAAAATGGGGGGTGGGATGGAGGGATGATGGGAGGAGGTCTGGAGCGCATAGAGGGATGGAGGGATGATGGGAGGAAGTCACGCAGAGGGGTGGAGGCAAATGGAGGAAACAGTTTGTCCTCTCCTCAGATAAAATGGTGTAGGCGCGGGGGTACTTGGCATTTGCCGTGCTGACAGGCTAGTCTGTTTGTTGGCTCCTAACAAGCGCTAGGAGTGCTTTAATGAGACCACTGAATCCATTATCATCATCATTTCAAAGGGAGGGCTGTCTCTAAACAGCCGGCCATATTAGCTGGAGATGCTCTGGTTGCTCCATTTGATCAGTGGTGGCAGCAGGGGATTCACACACACACACACATGCAAACACACACACACACAGATAGTCTACATATTAACCCTTGAATGCCCTCGTTCACTTACTCTTTACCCTTAGAGGAGCCATGATGTGAGCTTCTGGTGTAGTGAGAGAGAGGTAAAGAGAGATGGGAAGAGATACAAGACAGAGACAAGGGAACATGGGAATGAGGGTATGGAACATTCTCGGAAAGAAGTAAAGAAAAGCCTGGACTCCGTAAATAAACACGATGAAATTAGAACGGGCGGAGGACAGATTCCATTTTCTCCTCTGCCACCTTTCCCTGGGACATCAAAGGACCAATTAAGGTCTGTGTGAAGCCGGTCGTCGTGGCAGCACTGTGGGTCCTGTCAGATCCAGCCAGCTCACAGACTAGCTGTCTACACCCCTGCCTGCTGGGTGACAGCACACCCACCCCCACCACCCCACAACCTGGGCCTTCCATCTCTTTCTCTCTCTTTCTCTCTGTCTCTCTCCGACTCTTCTAAAGGGTTTACATTAGGACTGCACAGCACACAGTGTTTGTGTTGACTGGTACAAGCAAAGGGGTAGGATCACAGCGAGAAACGCTTGCGCTTTCTCACTTTTCATTTGTTTGTTTATTGTTTTATTAATTCGTTCATTCGTTCTTTTGTTCACTTGATTGATTCCATCCATTCATCCTTCCTTCCTTCCTTCTTTACTCTCTCTTCGTCTTTTTCATTTATCATGAGCTGCTATCCACCACGGATTCATTTTCTCCGCCGTTCTGTCGACTTACGTGTCTTTGGAATTATTGAAATTTTTTACGTGAATGTGTTTCCTTTGATATTTAAGACAAAAGGGCACAGCTACACACACACTCACACACACAGACACACACAGACACACACACACCGACTGAACAGATCTTTAATCTCACGGTGGGTCATGCTTCAGCAAGACTGTGTATATCTGAATCTTTGTTTCATATTTCATCTCTCTGCCCTTTTCTGCTCACGACCAGCCATCCCAACCACATCCTACACTTCACTAAAGCATGGACAATAATTAATGAATGGACGCTCTCGATCCACAGCTCACTTTGTGGTTCCTCTGATTGAAACTGTGATCGACTCCATCATATTTCACCAGACAGCACACAGACGGCACACAGACTGCATGACATTCTAGGAGGCTGTGCTGCCTGTAGAGAACAAGGGTCCTAAACGGCTCAGTGAACGGTAAACAAGAAAGCGTTTGGTACCTTTCTGTTAGGTTGAAGGAAATCATTCACAAATAATTACCTGAGGCTTAATATTTAATACTTAATTTTGTAGAAAGTGTTTGAGGGATAAATACACAGACTGCACACAGCATAACATGTATAACTCATGGAGGGAAAAAAAACAACATTAAATAAATAGAAATAAACATGTAAACAGAAAAACGATTGAACAAACAGACCAGCAAAAAAATATTGAACAAACAAAAACAAACAAACAAACAAACAAACAGATACACAGAAAATTGACTAACCCCAGGCCTGTGCATCAACAGCCTTTCTGTGTCCCTCCCTCCCTTCTCTCTCTCTCTCCCCACCCCAAAGCCTTTCTCCGATCCCTCTCTCTCCTCAGCTCTCCTCTTCCTCCCTCCCTCCCTCCCAACTCTCTCTCTCTCCCCACCCCAAAGCCTTTCTCCTATCCCTCTCCTCTCTCTCCTCAGCTCTCCTCTTCCTTCCTCCCTCCCTCCCTTCTCTCTCTCTCCCCACCCCAAAGCCTTTCTCCGATCCCTCTCCTCTCTCTCCTCAGCTCTCCTCTTCCTCCCTCCCTGACTCCCTCTGGTATCTTTCCAGAACAGTGGCCTCCGTTTACCACTGTAACCCAAATTAGCTGGGCAGGCCTTATCCTCCTCATCACCCCTCTCCTCCTCGGCGAAACAGAGAGAGAGAGAGAGAGAGAGAGAGAGAGAGAGAGAGAGAGAGACTCTTCCCTTCCACCCGTGTGACTATCTGACGGCGTTCGACATCCCCCCCCCTGCTCTCCCCTCACTCCTCTCCTCTGTCAGACAAAGAAATTAATACCCCCAGTGACTGTGTTTTAATTAAGCAATTTCATGCAAATTACACATTTTAGATTGTCAAATAATATACTGCGCAAAATGGTAGGCTGGCTGATCTGATATGCAATGCATGGCGTGTTATTCTTCCAGGCACTGTGCATACATGGAAAATGAACAAAAATGCTAATTTCTAATCTATTATGCAAACAGTAAGATACTTACATAGATTTGCATGCCTTTCTCAGCATGGCTGACTGCAGCTCTTGAATTCTATGTATAGGATGACTGGATGTCTAAAGCCTTCTTGGCTTTTGTGTGTGTTTTCTTATTTTTTTCTCTCCTGTCTTTTCTACTTATTTCTTTCCTTCCGATATTTCTCCTGGTTAAAATATTATTATTCTCCTTTTTGCCAATTGTGCTTTACACTGTAAAGGAAAAGCAACAAATGAAGAACATATTCACAGCATATACAGGATATGATATATTTAGATATGTTCTTTATTAATGGATTAGGTTAAACCTTAATAAATCCCCGAGATTTCAACAATAAGGAACATGACGTAAAAAATATCAAAACCCATACACCACTCTCTAGATAAGTTACAATAAAATTGGTCCTACGCTAACTAATATTAGTCATCATGAAATCCTACATCTACACCCATTAGCACACAGAACTTATTTGAAATTCATACAATAAATCCACAAGACTTTAGGACGGTGGAATCACTAATGACGACAAAATGAAAACCGAATTATACTTTATTATAGCCGACTTGATTTAATCTCAGGGTCCCGGATCACAAGGGTCCTTAGAACAAGCACAACGGTAGAACCTTCTGGAACACCACAGGCTCCTGAACTTTCCTGTGTTCTCTCAGGTACACAGGCACAAAGCAGAACGCAGCGAACAAAGACTGAGGAGGGGGGGGTTCCTCGCTGTGGCTTTGTCATTCAAATACATTTAATCAAAGGTTTGTTTCTATATGCCACCACTTAATAGTGTACATTACTGCATATGATGAGAGCAGGTTGAATTGTGATCCTTCCAGAGCATTTTACTAATGGGGACCAAAAGCAGGATAAGAAAGGGGATAATGGTAGGTTAGAGCAGAGCCTGTTGACGTGGTTTCCTCGTCTCACGCTTTCAATGGCCCCGCCGCACAATCATTAAGAGTTTCTTTCTTTAGTCTTTATTCTTCATGATAATTCAAATCACCAGCCAAACAGCCCCAGCTCCAAAAGCAAGTCGAGAAATATACAGGAAAAAGGTCAGACCTTTTTTTGTGGATATTCAGACTATTATGGGGGCGGTTAGTACTCTGAAGATGGTCTAGTAATACTCAGTTGATGCCCTTTTAACTACTATATCATCACATGCTGCATTACTATCAACTAAACCTCAGTTTAACCCCTACCTTAACCAGGAAAGCATCCCCATTTCTTGACATAGTGAGGTGAGGGAGTCGGGCTCGTAATCAGAAGGTTGCCAGTTCGATTCCCAGCCGTGCCAAATGACGTTGTGTCCTTGGGCAAGGCACTTCACCCTACTTGCCTCGGGGGGAATGTCCCTGTACTTACTGTAAGTCGCTCTGGATAAGAGCGTCTGCTAAATGACTAAATGTAACTAAACCTCAGTTTAACCCCTACCATAACCAGGAAAGCATCCCCCTTTCTTGACGAGTGTCCTTATGGAACGGGCAAGGCTCAGGGGTCGGAGCGTTTGACCTCAAATCAGGAGGTTGCAGCTTCAAGCTTTCCCCGCATGTCGCTGTCAGATAAAAGCGTCTTGTTGAATGAATACATTATTATGATGTTACGAGCATAGATATATATAAACGCGGACGAGACATCTAGTGTTTATATATATCTATGGTTACGAGAGCAGCTGAACTACATGGACGTGTTTACTATCCAGAGGTCAAGGGTCAACAGCGGCCCTGAGGATAACCCATTCAGTGTGGGTTCTAGTAGGATGACCTGCATGCGTGTTGTCCTCCGTCATCTCTCTCATTCAGACAGTCAACAACCATCTCAAAAGCTCTTCAACGTTAAGAGAAGCTCTTCTGAGGATCAGTAAGACTGGAAGTATCCTGGAGGGTTTGTGTCTTGGAGAGAAAAACGTATAGAGACAGAAGGGGGGTGGGGGAGATTGAGACTGAGAGAGAAGGAGAGATGAGAGAACTTGGGGTCAGGGGTGTTTAGCAGTGCTGTCAGACTGACCTCAGGTCTGGTCGACAGAGTAGATGTGAGGAGAAGATGAGGGCAGATTTCTAAATTCACAAGAAACACCAACTTAGGACCCATAGTTAGTGGGAAACTTGTACCTCTATAAAGAACCTCTGTTTTCTCTCTGTCTCTCCCCTGCTCACTACCTCATCCATCCATTCCTTTATATCTCTGGCTAGATCGGATTCAGTCATTCCCTTGCCCACCTCTCACTTTCCTCCCCAAATTGTTGTTCAATGTCTCTTTCTTTCTTCTTTCTTCCTCTCTCTTTCTTCCTCTCTCTCTCTCGTTCTCTCTCTCTCTAGTGCCACCCCTTTTACTTCTTCCATTCTAAACAATAATCCGATCTGATGTCTAACCCTCCTCTTCTCTCCACGCCACCCTGTGACTGATTGGTGAACCCGTCATGACGTCATCTGACCAATGAGGGGAGAGTACATTTTGCGTCCTGCGGTCATGTCCCGACATGTAAACACAGCTCCGATGTCATACAGCAGGGAAGCAACCAATCAGGAATTACACAGCACTGTCATAGCGTGGGGAATCAGCCAATCAGGGAGTCAGCCAGCAGGGCGTCAGGGCTGTGTGCCGGCCCTCACTGTCCCCTGTGAAGCCATATTAAACGGTGATTTCATGATCGGAGCTGATGTGATTAGCATCAGGGCTGCTGCTCTTATTAGTCCCAGGTGTGGATCAGAGACGAGAGGGTAAATGTTTATGATTCTGCTCGGTCAGATGGAAGAAACTCACTCCAAACACTGTAGTTGGGGAGAAGAGAGGAGGAGGAGAGGAGAGAGGAGAGGAGAGGAGAGGAGGGGAGATGAGGGGAGGGAAGAGGAGGGGAGGGGAGGGGAGGGGAGGGAAGAGGAGAGGAGAGGAGGGGAGAGGAGGGGAGAGGAGAGGAGGGGAGGGGAGGGGAGGAGAGGGGAGAGGAGGGGAGGGGAGGGGAGGGGAGGGGAGAGGAGAGGAGGGGAGGGGAGGGGAGGGGAGGGGAGAGGAGGGGAGGGGAGAGGAGAGGAGGGCTGTATGGATAACACATAATAAGTTGCTATCTTCTGCAAACAGAAGATAATGTTTGCTGAACCATAAGCCACACACACACACACACACACACACGCCGACTCAGCAAATACATGGCAGAGTAAAACAATACAACAAAAGTTCTCAAAAGACAAAACAGGAAGAAGGAAAATTCGAAAATCATACTCGGTTACAGCATAATCACGTCCTGCTCATTATTCAACGTTGTGACAACTGAAGCGGAAGGCGGTGAGCTGAAAATCGTTTCCGTGGTTTCCGACCCTTTTCCCAAAGAAACGACTGGAGACACACACAACAGCCACGGTGTTGTGTGGAACTCATTATGTCGGCCTCAGGGTAAGCCAATTGATCTGCAATTCATTCTCACAAGCGGTAAATCGATGCTCAAAGACATGAAAGCCTCTGTTTTTTACGACTGGAGTGGAGCTACAGTACCAGAGTCAGGGAACATGGTAATGCAGGCAGGCTTGTTTGTGAATCCGTGGGCTTCAGGATGATCAATGTGGTAAAGAGCAGAGTCACATGCCTCAGGGACAGGATTTAGCATGAAAACAATGGAAGGAAATGCATTTAGGCCTCTTTTCCCTTCTCCCTCCCTCTCCCTCTGTCTCCCTCTCACTCTGTCTCCTTCTCCCTCTCTCTCCCTCTCTCTGTACATCCCTCTCTCACTCCACCACAATTCGTCTTTACCTCCTTAGCAAAGAAGAACACACAACACACACACACACACCAACACTACAATCTCATCATTGAAAGTACAGTATAAAACTAATGCAATCCTGAGTGGTATTTCTGTCTCGTTTCGTATTGATTGACAAAGCAGAAAGGTAATTATAATTGATTCCAGATGATCCCCTCACACGACAGCCCACCCTGTGCAGGCTCTTCCTCACCACCAGGAATCTGAATAGGAGGCCGTAATTAGGTCATCCTCTTCCATTTTTAATGATCTCTGAAGCCTGTCCGTGCTGGGAGGGTGACAGGTACATGTGGTGTCGGCCCGGAGTGATTCATCATCATCGTGCGACGTGAGCATCAGGCACGGACGTTTAATTATCTGACCTTTCGTGACCAGGGCGGAGGGTGGGGCGGAGAGGGGTACAGGGGTGCAGGGAGGGGTGTGGGATGCGGTACAGGGGTGCAGGGAGGGGATGGACAGGGAGTGGGACAATGAGGGGTGTGATGAGGTTGTGTGTGTGAAGAGGGGGTGTTGGGGGGGGGGGGGGGGGGCTAGGAACAAGATCTGGATCATTGTGATAAAGCTAACAAGAATGATTCTGGGAGAGAATGATCTAGAATGATTCTGGGAGAGAATGATCTAGAATGATTCTGGGAGAGAATAATCTAGAATGATTCTGGGAGAGAATGATCTAGAATGATTCTGGGAGAGAATGATCTAGAATGATTCTGGGAGAGAATGATCTAGAATGATTCTGGGAGAGAATGATCTAGAATGATTCTGGGAGAGCAGTTCGAGCAACCAGACTGATCATTGGTCATTGCTGTGAGGCAGGTCAAAGGTCAAGGGGGTTCCAGCTCTGTTGACCCATCTAGACTCCTGCAGCTCAGAGCTCGTAATTACTACACAAACCAAGTCACGCTAAGAGATAGAGGCAAAGAGAGAGAAAATGAGAGAAATACTGTAGCTAAATAGAGAGACAGAGAGAGTGAGAGAGACAGAGAGAGAAAGACAGAGAGAGAAAGAGACAGACAGACAGAGAGTGAGAGAGACAGAGAGAGAAAGAGAGAGACAGAGACAGACAGACAGAGAGACAGAGAGAGAGAGAGAGAGAGAGAGAGACATAGAGAGAGAGTAGTCTGGTGTTCCACCTGCCTCACCTCACTACTTGATTGCTCATCCCTGGCCGACTTCTCCCAGCACCGTGCATGTGATCCTGTGATTATCCTCTGATGGAATGATTGCATCTGGAGTTTCCAAACTGACAAATCTATTTGAACTGAAATAATCCCGTCTCCTGGCTGCTGGTTCTGATCAACCTGGAAATAATCTGCACAGCCAAGCAGACAGGAAGGAGGAGCAGGCATCTGCTCGGCAGAGAGAGAGAGTGAGAGAGAGATGGAGAGAGAGAGAGAGGGAGAGAGAGAGATGGAGAGAGAGAGAGAGAGAGAGAGAGAGAAAGAAAGGGAGGGAGAGAGAGAGAGAGAAAGAGCTAGAGGGATTGAGAGAGGGAGAGAGAGAGATGGAGAGAGAGAGAAAGAAAGGGAGGGAGAGCTAGAGGGATTGAGAGAGGGAGAGAGAGACAGGGACAGAGATAGAGACAGTGTGTCTGGTGATCTGGCTGCAGTCTTGGCTGGTCTGGTCCAGGAGGTGTTGAGCTCCGTCTAGCCAGGCCTGCTGCTGCTGACCAGGCACTGAGCAGGACGCAGATGAGGCCTGAGGCCTGTGAGACCCAGAGCAACACAACCACTTCAGTCACACTGTGTCCTCCACAAGCTGTCCGTCATGCTTCCTTTACTGAACCCTCAGTTGAAAAACACGTTTTTATGAATTTGGTAAACTGGTAGAAGTTATTCCAATAAAAGAACAATCGAAGCATCCAAGGCCTGTTCTCACCAGTGTGTGATGCTATGATGATTGGATTCACTTGGAATTCAATCTTTGTGGTTGATAAATATAGAGCGGCAGTCATTTGAGCGTGTATGTTCCAGGATGTATGAGCAGGACTGCCGTGGTGTTTGATGCATTCTCTATCATGTGAAGAACTGAAGTGTTAAAACCATAAGCACAGTCGTGGCAACAGAATCAACCTTCACTTAGTCTATAAATAGCGTTAATATGAAACAAATCACAGCATATTTTCACACTTACAGAGGTGTCAAATTAAAACCAGCCACTTCGAAACAAATCAAGGATATGATGTCTTGGGAGAAATAAGAAAAGAGAAAAAAACTCTCCCATCTTATCCGACTAGCAGATTAATAGCAATGACACCTTAGACACTGTCTTAACAACTGGCGGTCTTCACTCATCAGAGAGTGTGTGTGTGTGTGTGCGTATGTGTGTGTTTTATAATACATCACTGTGATCCAGGCGTGAAGGACAGGTAGGGATGGGGAATGTGTCCGTCTCTCTGTGTGTGTGTGTGTGTCTGTGTGTGTGTGTGTGAGTGAGTGCGAGTGTGTGTGTATTGCTATATCTTCCACACGTCTCTGGAATTAAAACTCCCAGGAAGGCAATACGTCAAAGTAAGGTGCCAGGCAGGGCTATGATGGAGGGAGGAGGAGGAGGAGGAGAGGGGCCAGGCAGGCAGGGAGACAACAGGAGAGAGGAGGACAGGGGCCGTCGTAAATAACCCACATGACGGGGGTAAATAGAGCCAGCAGTCAAGGAGGCCATTAGAGAACCAGACAGACAAGACAGAACCATGATGCTGTGTAAATAACCTGCTGTTTAGTCATCAGCCCTGACGACGGCAACATCGCCGGCGAAAGAGAGACGGATGATGATGACGATGAGCGACTCGTCGTTCGCAAGACGATGAAGAGGCAAATAACATGCAACGACACACACAGTTTATGTCACTCATTTGCCGGGGAAAATAACCCGATTTGACAGTGAGGAGCGAGAGGAGAGGAGCGAGAGGAGGGGAGCGAGGAGCGAGAGGAGGGGAGCGTTAGCGGAGCTTTGGAGGCAGTCAGACTGCGGCGCTGCTTTAATACATCACAGGACTAGCGAGCGCCGCGCGCTGAAGCTTCTGCACGCTCTGTTTATGTGTTTGTCTGTTTACGATGCCCCTGGAGCGCTGGTGAATACAGCAGCTGTCATGTTGGGGAATCCCCGACGCTGTAATAACACGCAGCCTCTTGTTACGAGGCCAGGTCTCACACAGCCTCTGCTTCAGTCTCACACAGCCTCTCCCCCCCTGCCTTTTACAGCCTCTCCCCCAGCCTCTTACAGACTCTGGCTCAACTGACTGGGAATCAATACACTTATAATGGAGCACGACATGATGTCAAAACATGCATTTCTGTGTGTGTGAATTAGGACGAAGTATCCCTCTAGGCCCAGTTCTAAGAGAGAGATGAAGAGAGCAAGTGAGAGAAAGAGAGAGACACTCACACACACAGTACGGAGAGACCGAGAGACACAGAGAGAGAAACAGAGAGAGACAGAGAGAGAGAGAAACAGAGAGAGAGAGAGATCAACAGAGAGCACGACAGACAGAGAGACCAGTGTGACTTGTGACTAGTTTTATGTCCCAGGGCACCCAGGGTCACTAATAAGGATGTGTTTGTGTGGAATGTGCTGGAATCTCTGTGTCTCTCCTCCCTCCCTCTACTCTGCTTTCAATTATTTACAATGTCTTGAAAAAGCAGGAAAAAAGAGAGAGTGAGAGTAAGTACTGGAGCTTTTGGACATTCCTGATGCCGTGCTGCACTTTTCTCAGAAACATCATGCATATTTAAAATTAATAAAGAAGATTCCTTATCTTTCATCCTGCCCGTTTAATGTTGGGCAGAGAGAGAGAGTGAAAAAGAGAGGGTCAGATAGAGGGAGGGACAGAGAGAGGGAGGGGGGGGGCAATGAGAGAGAAATGAAAAAGAGAGGGAGAGAGTGAGAGAAAACTCAAGAGGGGCTTGATAGCTACATTTACTACCACCCAGGCAATTTACAACCAACCACGTTGTCAATAACCGGATCAGTTAAGAGCAGGCTCACATTGCAGATAAAACTGTACATTTGGAAAGTGCATGCATGTGTGTTCACATCTGTCTGTCTGTCTGTGTCTGTCTATATTGTTAATAAATGGCTCAGTAAAACAGTTGGTGTGCAGTATAGACGTCTGTGGGATGAGCAACTGATCACTGGAAAATCTGCTGGATTCTGACTACTACACCTTTATCTGTAGTCCTAATCTCTCCCCTCCTCTCCTCTCCTCTCCTCTCTTGCTTTTCTCTCCTCTGCTCTCCTCTCTCTCCTCTCTTGCTTTTCTCTCCTCTCCTCTCTCTCCTCTCCTCTCTCTCCTCTCTCTCCTCTCCTCTCTCTCCTCTCCTCTCTCTCCTCTCTCTCCTCTCCTCTCCTCTCCTCTTCTCTCTCTCCTCTCTCTCCTCTCCTCTTCTCTCCTCTCCTGTCTCAAGGCCTTGTCTGGCCAAACACGTCGCCCTGAGATCCTATCTTCTCCCGCTTAATTGATTCTGCTGGGGCAAGAAAGAAATATATATCTCATTATTTATTTACGCCACCTTTGATATGTGTGATATTTAAAAAGGGTTAATATGTATAGGGTTAATCCTTCAGGGTGGTTTCAAATTTTAATGAAGTACTGACCAATAAGATAAAATAAAATAACACGAAGTCCACTGCCAGTTGCAGAGGACTCTGCCTCAGAAGTGTGTGTGTGTGTGTGTTTGTGTGTGTGTGCATCGTGTTGTGCAGCATGCAAGCACATAAAAAATCCTGGAATAAAAATAACAAACTTTCAGGAAACTTTTTTTGCTTTGAGATTTAGGCCCAAATTTCCATTCAACCCTCTGGGGTTCTCTACTCTGCGCTGTTCTATAATACCCTGTACCCTGTAACAGCGCTTCAAGCAATATTCAATATATCCCACAATTAGCAAAAGCAGGTCAATATCAGTCCTGAACAGGGTGAATCATAAGCGCGGGATCCCTAAAACACAGTGTCCCTCTCTGTCTTCACACCCCTTCACATGGACGGAGGTGAGTGTGTGTGGACAAATAATGTCGGAGAGAGCATCAGAAACAGAGAGACGGAGAGAGAGAGAGAGAGAGAGACGGAGAGAGAGAGAGAGAGAGATAGGTGGGGTGTATAGAGAGACTACAGAGCCCAGTGGAGGAGGCTGAGGAGGTGGAGGAGGCTGGAGTAGCGGGCCGAGGGGCTTCTGTCTCGGCATATTCATAAATCAGGCCTTTCAGGGGGCTGTCAGAGGCTCCATAATGAGGGTCGTTATTCAGGCAGGGTGTCAAAGCTACCATCAGAGAGACCGTCCCGGGAAATCACACTTACTCGGCTCCTCGTTAAATAAACAGAGCAGTATACAAAATGGCAAACAAGGCGTGGGTCAAGCTGATGCAGTGCTGGGGTAGGTGGGCCCCTGGGGCAAGTCCGCCCAGGGGAGTAGCCCTCAGCTGGGGAGATGGATTACATGAGGGCCTCCGCTAAGACTTCTGGAAATAAAGAGAGAGGGAAGGGAACAGTGGTAAAGAGAGAATGAAAGGAGAGATGGATGGGTGAGAGAGAGAGACAGAGAGAGAGAGAGACGGAGAGAGACAGAGAGAGAGACCGAGAGAGACAGAGAGAGAGACGGAGAGAGAGAGAGACGGAGAGAGAGACAGTGAGAGAGAGAGAGAGCTGGAGACATGAGTGGTCTGGATATGACGAGTGCAGGACTACAGAGTGGTTCCGGTCCACAGCGTGCTTGAAGAAACATCACACCTATAAACCCCAAACCCAGATTATTTTGACTGAAATGTCATGTTATACAAAGTTATCACCCTTCGAAATGAGACAATGTGAGAGAGAAAGTCCAGGCTTCCAGTCAGACTAACGAAGCGAGGTTTGACATCTGCAAAACCTCTTCATCTCCCGAGATGTAAAGACTGCAGTACGGTTTGGAGTGCTACATGTCATACATGTGAATCTGTGAGACTTGATTCTGGAATAGCTCTGGTCTCTTTTACCAGACTCACCCACATACCTACATTTACATTTAGCCATTTAGCAGACGCTCTTATCCAGAGCGACTTACAGTAAGTACAGGGACATTCCCCCTGAGGCAAGTAGGGTGAAGTGCCTTGCCCAAGGACACAACGTCAGTTGGCATGACCGGGAATCGAACTGGCAACCTTCGGATTACTAGCCCGATTCCCTCACCGCTCAGCCACCTGACTCCCTTACCTACTGATGGCAGTATCATCAGTATTGACAAGACAACGTTTTCTACTTCCTCATTCTGATGTCATAGAAGAGTGGGGTGTCGTTGTCACATGGTTGCCGTTGAAGGACAAAGCGAACATTATCTTGTGAGGAACAGATGATTTGCCTCTCCTCTCTCCTCTACTAACCAAACAGCCAGGAGTAAAGCTCATTGATTTTCAACTCACCTACCTGAAGGCAAAAGATTAATCTTTTACATGCGCAAGTTTTTCGACAGGCTTTCACGCTGTGCGGAGGTCTGCGATATCGCCACCCGTTCACCACACCAATGAATGATTTTGTCATTTCGGTGGTAGCTTGCTGCTGTGTGTTTGTCAGAGTGTATTTGAGGCATAACTGCAGTCCTAATCTCCACCATCTGTTTCACCGAGGTGAGGAGGAGAGAGAGAGAGGGAGAGAGAGAGAGGGAGACAGAGAGAAAGAGAGAGAAGACGTTGAAGGAAATGTGTGATGATGTGCTTGTGTGACTAGTCCCCAAGACACACCATGTCTTGGGGACGCGGGGAGAACATATGTTGCCAGGAGCCCTCAGGCTGACATTGAAGATGAGGAAGGACAGGACTTCAAAGCAAATGTTGTCCCTGTAGATGGACTGCCACAGTCCGTGCTGCTCCAGCTCTATTGACAAGACTCCTGTGGACCAGACCCAGTTACATGGAGATGTACCACTGTGCTGGGCAGCGAGACACGTCCCGCACCTAGGGCCCCTTGACAGGGACTGAAAGAGGACACACGTCCCTTAAACTGGATCATTCCTCCTGATTATCCTGGAGGACATGCTGAAGCAGATGGATCACGGTACAGGAAGTACACGACCACTGTCAGTTCCACAGACTGGGATATGAGCTCACAGCAGCACAATGCAACGCTGAACTCTCCGGGTTTGACTTTGACACCAGACTAACCGATGCTCTGACTAACCTCAACCCTGTAACCAAGCCCACCACGACGGTTCCAACTGTCATTCTTACCCGACTAAATAACTAAGACATAATTAACTACAAACGCAGCGGAAACTTTAATCCAGCAAGTATCACCTCTCCAGCGACTGGCTTTCTTCCTTCACACCGTCTCCAGATCCTGGGAGTGTCAATTCTAAAACAGTCCTCCACATATACCTTGATGGCTTGCATACGTCGACATGATAATTGACCCAGCTTGATATCGCTGAGGTGTTTATCGGAGGCAGGGTCTGCCTCCTCATTACAGCTCCACGGCAGAAAGGCCAAAGGAAGTCTCCGCTCGGCTCCCTCAGCTGACGCCGTCAGGTCACATGATGAATGGCACCAGGATGGACTGCTGCCATTGGAGACTGCAGGAGGAGGAGAGGGGAGTGGAGGAAGATGAGTAATGACCCAGGAAGCTTCCTGTTTCCCCACAGGAAGACCCTCGCAGATACGGAGAAAGTTGAGCTGAACCATGGAGGAGGAGCGTGTACGTGTGTGTGTGTGTTTGTCTGGGAGGAGTGTGTACGTGTGTGTGTTTGTCTGGGAGGAGTGTGTATGTGTGTGTGTGAGTGTTTGTCTGGGAGGAGTGTGTATGTGTGTGTGTGTGTGTGTATTTGTCTGGGAGGAGTGTGTATGTGTGAGTGTGTGTGTGTTTGTCTGGGAGGAGTGTGTATGTGTGTGTGTGAGTGTTTGTCTGGGAGAAGTGTGTACGTGTGTGTGTTTGTCTGGGAGGAGTGTGTATGTGTGTGTGTGTGTGTTTGTCTGGGAGGAGTGTGTATGTGTGTGTGTGAGTGTTTGTCTGGGAGGAGTGTGTATGTGTGTGTGTGTGTGTGTTTGTCTGGGAGGAGTGTGTATGTGTGAGTGTGTGTGTGTTTGTCTGGGAGGAGTGTGTATGTGTGAGTGTGTGTGTGTTTGTCTGGGAGGAGTGTGTATGTGTGTGTGTGTGTGTTTGTCTGGGAGGAGTTGCTGTGCAGAGACTGGGGAAGGGCCTGGTGTTCACCTTCTCATGACAGGTCCCATCATCAAAGTTTCCTAGTTACAGCCATCCCCCTGCTTCCCTTTGCTGACTGAAGCAACCTAAAGCGATGTTCAAATTCAAACACTTCTCTCTTTCCTATTCTCTCTTTCGTTTCTGAGTAAGGATTCGGAACTCTCAATGGAAAGACAAGCGCTCCGTGAGGATTCGACCGAAACGAAGGGTGGGTTCCAGCGATCGTGGGGGAAAAAACCCCCAACAAATGGCGCATTTGCAAATTAACTTTGACTGCTCAACAAGGAGAGCGTGTTGACAGGGGAGAGGCTGATCTGATTTACTGGCTCCAACCAGCACAGGGAGAGACAGAGAGGCAGAGAGACAAAACAAATTTAATCATCTTTTTTCCATCAAGAGGAAAATCTTAGCCTTTCCCTCACAAAAGACCCCCCTGGCTTAAATCAATTGCAAACAAACCTGATTCCGCAGCGTAAACGCCAGGGAAGTAAACAGTAGCTTTCAATTTAATTCAGCGCTTCGCCCTGGGAGAGGAAACTTTCATCCATCACTTTCATGTGCCTCTGAAGGCAGCCGTAACTCAGGAGAGGAGGTGCTGGCTGGCAGGCTGACAAGGAGGGAAACCAAGCTCAACAAGGCTCCGCTGTGACACAGTGAGAGTGTGTTTACGGCAGCACACTTGACATGCGGCGGGGTACACACACACACACTGTTATGATAATGAATCTCTTTTATAGCTGCTTACAGGGTGGTACTACTTGACTTGACTTGAACTGGGGTCTAGTGAGACATGAAAGAGGAGAGAATCGGAGGGACACGGATATTTTGGAAAGATAATCGCGCTGCGGTTGTGAAACGTTCACACGTAACATGAAGGCTTGTTTTCAGACAACAGAGTACACACACACACACACATTCACAGTATCATGCTGATGTGCTTCCTCCCATGTTTGTAAACACTTCTGTTAGCAGCTCCAAGATGTGAGAAACTTCTCAGCTCTGTGGAGAACGTGATCCTGGAATACTTCCTAACTCGACGCTTTAGTATATCAGAGACAACCACTCACCCTGTAGAACCCCTGCTGCGTTAGAAACACAGGTTCAACAGAACCCCTGCTGTTAGAAACACAGGTTCGATAGAACCCCTGCTTCAGTGTTACCCTAGTTCTGAGACATCAGGACGATCCTAGCCTCTCATGAGAACAAAACAAACCATAGCTTGGATAGTTGAACAGAGTAGAAGCCTTTTTCCTGTGTGTCTACGGTGAACCAGCATCAAGTCTGTTCCTACCCAGCCTGCACCCTGGCCTGTTGAGTCTGCCAGACACAGGCTGACTGAACATGGACTGATGACATGCATTAGCATACAGTAGGTAGCTTACCTGTGTGTGTGTGTGTGTGTGTGTGCAGGAGACGTCTCCCCACTCACTCAGACCACTTCCCTTCTACTTCCTGTCATTAAGACACTCTCAACTTCCTCCCTCGCTCCTCTCCTCCACCCCCCCCCCCCCACCCTCCATTCCTTCCTTCCGTCCTTAAAATATTCTCAGCAGTTTTTTGTCAATCCACTAATAATTCAATTTAGCAGGACCAGCGGAGAGCCTGCCATTAGCTGGGGGGACGTGATTTAAGATTGATGACTTGGGTCCCTGGGGAGTCTGCTCCGGGCTGGGGGACCTGGTGTTCGGCCCCGGCTCAGGACTGCACCACGCGTGGGAGTCAGGCGAATTAGACTTCTGAATTGATTTTCTCCAAATTTGAGCTGACTAAAGTGACAAGTCGCAGCTGTGAGCGACTCACCAGCAGGGCTGGCCTGTCTCCTCCAGGCTCCTCAGTGTCACACTACGGTGGCAACGCCATGCAAGGCACCCCCCCCCCCCCAACACACACACACACACCGACACACACACACACACACGTGTACACACGCAAATACACAATCAGACGCACGCACATCGAGACACACGCAGTCGCTCGAGTGTGTGTATACGCACAGAGATACACAATCGCACACACACACACACAGGGGCGAAAAGAAATCCCACACACAAACACACAATCGCTCCTCCTCCCCCAGTGACACTGCGCTGCACTGTGCTGCTCACCCATCAAACTCCAGTCAGTGACACAAATTACACCGGAGTGAGCAGAGCTCTGCTAGGCTCTGTCACACACGCACACACACACACAACGCTTCGCTCAGCATAGCACCTGGGCCACAGTACACCGATGACAAGGAACAGGTCAACATGATGACATTGGTGAATAATTCAAGAGAAAACAGTGGAGAGAGATGGAGAGAGAGATGGAGAGAGAAAGAAAGAGCAAAGGAGAAGGAGCAAGAGACAGACAGACGGAGAGAGAGAGAGAGAGAGAGAGAGAGAGAGAGAGAGAGAGAGAGAGAGAGAGAGAGAGAGAGAGAGAGAGATGAATAGGTAAGAGGAACACGTCAGTTAAAATGCATACAGTCCTGGTAAATGTGGAGTCCCACTCTGCTTGTCACACCACACACTGGCTGCTGGACACATTAAGATGTATTGGGCAGGAGTTGCCGGGTAAACCTGTTGACATTTCTAAGGTAAAAAAAACCTCACTCTTGTCTTTCGCATGTACTGTCAATACATATATCGATATAGATATAACCTGTTATCAACGCGATTAAACAGAACAATTATAGATCACAAAATAAAATTTATTAATTAGTCGTAAACAAAATGACACGGTTTTTCTTCTTTAGTTGTGTTCTCAGTTCTGGTCTGAGGGTCCAGTACAGAGTGAGACGAATGTGTCTCCTGCTGCCTGACAGGACCGGGAAGTCTTAAAGAAACGGCAACAAACAGTCGGTTAAAAACAGCCTCTGATGACTGAACGCTGGAATTGGTTTCACGCTCCAACGCAGCCTTTAAGACAAAAGCACCTTGGGAGATAATTACAGTGTCAAGCATCCATCGCCTGAGAGGCTGACGATTGGCCAATATTTAGCTTTAATTAAATCAAAGCAGAAATGTAATTTCTCCTGAGTGATCTTTACACAGAGTGGAGTCAGAGAATACAATATGGCCGCCTAATGCGTTTCCTTTGTCCCTGTCAAAAACCCTATAGCTTGTTGTGAACCCCTAGCCTCACAAGCATGCACAGGCACACGCATGCACATAGACACGCATGCACACACACACACGCATGCACACACACACACACGGCCTCTGGTTAATCTCAGTCATTGAAAGTGAACTCATCTCAAAGCGTTTTATGAGATCGGAAGTCTGACGAGTAAAAGGTTGCAGTTGTATTCATATATTTATTTACGTAGCTATCTCTAATACAATTTAACATATCATTTAAACACATTTCATCAATACAGCATCATTTACATTAGTCTGAGAAACAGCTGCTATAGTAAATCTCACAAAGTGGCACAGGATTAATAGAATAGAATAATCAATGTCTAGATGGTGCATACAAACTCTATACTGTAGTCTACATACTCAAATATTGAATTACTATCAACTAACCTCTCCTTTACTTTGGAAGATCCAGGCAAATGTTTCTATGAACAATCACCTCCAGTCCCTGCAGAACCACACACAGCAGAGCCCCCCTTCACTGCCACCTGGGTCTGATTGGCTGTGAGATGGAACCAGTTACATCAACTGGGACATGAAGGTGCAAACACTTTAAACCAAGTACGCAATCACTCTGTGTAATCTCTGTTCTCCTATTCATGAAGGGCAGGGTAATGTGCTGTAGACTGAATCAGGGAAAAGAGGAACATGGCTCCTTGTTTGGGCCTGCCTGGAAACGATGTGCTGATAGCAGATCTCCTCCCTGGCACCAGTCAGATCCTGCACCTCTAGTCAGCTCCTGCCCCCCCCAGGGGGAAATCTTCCCAAACCAGCATTTGAATATAAATAAAAAGTGTGACATTCTCACTGATGTATGTGTGTGAGAGAGAGTTGAGATGAACAGATGATTGAACACTGTAGAGACAGGGCCTGTGAGAGCTGGTCTTGGTGTGTGTTAGATCGCTTGTGGTAAAGTTCAAGTGTGGAAGGCTATCCAGGGTACTCAGGCTATTGATGATGTTGAGCACATACCTCTGGGTGCTGTTTTAATATGTTGTGTGAGCAGGGAGCGAGGGGTTTCCGTCTTTCATTAGCCGGTGGCTATGGCTGCTGTGTGCCTCTCTCCAGACCAGGGAATTAATAGCAGCAGGTTCTGTTTGGTCTGCCGAGTGGAGCCAAAGAACAGGGAAAGGTCAACACAAAATTAATATGGGCATTAATATTCCTAATGCAAACTTGCGCGCAAATCGTGTCGTAGTTTTGACTGAGGTCTGCACAAAGTTTAATAAGCGCAAAGGCCTCTGTGTGTGATCTGTGTGCTGTGTACCTGGAAGTTCAACACAAGCGCGCACACACACACACACACACACACACTCACACACTAGGAGTAATTGTGGCGAAAATGTGTCGCGCCACACTATAAATGTCTAAGATGCTACTGATCAGTGGAGTTCTGTGTTTCTGTGGAGAAGCTCAGTTTAATTGATTGTAAAACAGTTTAAAAGTGCCTGAAGAGCAGAGACTGAAAGGTTGCCGGGGTGTTCAAGGATTTAATTACCTATCTGATGCGGTGAGGGATTTGACTCGACAAATTCCTTTAAACTGAAGAATGCTGTATGTAAACATCAAGTCTGGAGCTACACTGTTTTGTTAAAATACAGAACCAGAAACATTTCTAAAATTCTTCCTTGCGCTGCTGAAATTGAACTCTGCACACCTCAATACATATTAAATCTTTTCATTAGCATGGCAGCAGAATCTCAATTAAAGACACCACCAAAACAACTTGGACATTGAAGCAATTATTTATAATTAAAACATTTTAAATGGTATAGACGAAATTACCATTTGAAAACAAACAGAATAAAAGAAACTTAATGATCTATTTATTCATGATGAAGTGGGGTCTGTGCCTGTATCCTGGCAGCTCTGGCAGCCAGGATACCTACCTGCTGTTATTGATGAGGCCGGTTGTTTAGGAATGCGCACCGCACGTGTGTCTAATTAATCCAGCAGACAATTAGATATTGTTTCAATTCGCAGCTGAGTGCAATTAGCAGCGGGCGGCTCGCATATGCTGGCGACGGTACAGATTAGGCACTGAGAGGGCTTGTTAAAATCTCTAACCCAAGGCCACTTGTGCACAGTTCACCCTAATGATCTTCTAAACGCTGTTGATGGGGAAATAATCCATTTTCGTTTGTAAATTGTGCATTCAGACTTTTTAAAAACCTGATTAACCCAATCATGAACTACTTTATTTACACCATACACTCATTACCTCACTCTGGCACAATTAACAAGACAGGTGTTTCCTGGTCCCGTAAACAAAGAGGATGTCACACAGCTCCGCCGCGTAGCTTTCCCTCACTCCGTCAGCGAGTCAGTCAGGTCCCTGGGGACTCACTCTCCAACCAAGTCTACAACTTTTCCAACGTGTGATTTATTTGACAAGCTGGCCAGGAGAATTCCTCTCCTCCAATCTGCCTCTCATTTGGTCTGTTTTCCTGCTGGCTTCAATGCCATTCAGTGGTGAAGAAGAGGCCCATTATTTTCTCTTCACAGAGGGTTTTCTCCACGTCCTGTAGCATACATCTGAGAATCCATTTGTGCTAGTTGGAGGAGTGGGCTGAGGAGAGGGAGAGGGGGAGCACTAAGCAGTGCCCTGTCTAGGTCTGCTGGACTGTTTTTGCCACAGCCGTTGTTGCCTGGGTGATGCTTCATGGACCGCACTGACCTTCTGCAATTTCCAACCGTCAATCTGAGAGACCCCCCCTCCTCCTCCTCCTCCTCCCCCCCCTCCTCCCTCTCTTACATCTTTTTATTCTAAATTCAGTCTCATTATTGTTCCTGTCCACTGGCCAGCAGGAAAAAGCCCCGCTAAAGTTGGAGACTTAATTGAGCGAGTCTTTCACACTGTTGGGTCTGAGGGTTCGCATACCCTGGCTGCCTGGCTGACTGGCTGCCTGGCTAGCTAGCTGGCTGGCTGGCCCAACAACTAGCTTGCCCCTTGCATCTCTCCATCACTACTTGTACTTGCCTAGACTGAGGATGCAATGCCTGGCTGAGGATGTCTGTCTGCCGGACTTCACTTGAGCATTCATGTCTGGGCCTGGCTGCCTCCTCTCATTACAGACAGCAGGAGTGTCAGAGGGAAAGCAGACTATAATGTAATCTGGACATTTGAACTTTTTTTCCCTTTCCCTAATGATGGTTCTGACTTATGTAGCTGCCTAACAGTCCTCAGTCCTATCTGCTCCACATGTCGAGGGTGAAGAAGGCCCTGGAAACCCTGTTGCATTATGGGAAATGGATTTGAGGCTCAGATGAAAAGCTTTGAAGCAGCGTTGTCTGTGTTTCACAGTAATGGAACAGATAAACATTTACAGACAAAAGAAACGTTTCCCTTTTTTTCCCGGTGAATCCCGGTGACGAGTAAAAGGTACTTCTCCGTTGCCGGGGAAGACTGTTAGCTTCTCAAGGGATCCAGGTGGATGTCTGCTCCCAGACACTATTTGGTTAACAGGCCTAGATAACCAACATTTCCACCTATTTGAATCACTTTGAGTCTCTCTCTCTCTCTCTCTCTCGCTCTCTTATTCATTCCCCTAAACTCCGGAGTTGGAGTGGTTCGCCCGAGGCAGAGGAAGCGATAATGCAAGCCCTGGAGAGCCATTGGCTGGGAGCTAGCGCCAGCGCCGAGCTGAGCGCGGGAGTCTCCTCTGTTCTCCAGGAGGCCGTCAGGGAGGCTAAACGGAGGAGGGATCGCTTATTAGACCATCTGCCTGATGTTAATTAGATTATCGGAGATAAAGAGAAGGAGTTTTCTTTGTACATTTTAATGAGATAATGTGTCAGGCGATTGCAGAATTGAAGATGGATGTAATTTCTTTTTTTCTCTGGCGAAAGCACATTTCCGACTGTAAGGGTTTTCAGGTGAAAGAGTCGAAATGAACAGATGCAGCGTGATGATTAATTGTGCTTATCTGGAAACATCTTGCCCACATCAGGAAAAAAAAAAAACGAAGTCTGGTGGTTTCTTGTGCTTCCTGTATCGCGTGAGCATAAACGTCCTCTACCCCGTTGCTGAGAAATGTCAAACTAAAGAACAGACGCTGACGGACCTCGACAAGTCTGTCGCGGCGTGTTTCTTTCAGGAAGAACTCGCCAAAAAACGCATCTCGGACTGAGGCGCGTCACTCGGTCAGCCTGCGTCTGCAGGCCGAGTCGTGGACGGCCGCGAGACTCAAGACGAGGTCAGATGGGCTTCAGAAGTGGGGATATTCTCAGTGTCTAATGAGAGGGAGAATATTGATCAGGGGCTGTCACCAGAGAAGAACATAAAAGTACACATTCAATAAAGGACTTCATATCGCGTTCAGCTAGTGTAAAGGTTAAGTGCTGAGGAATATTGCCAGGATCAATAACCGTCTGCAACTTGGTGTATGGTGGTTTGGCTGGCTCTAGCCTCGATCACCCTGCTCTCATCTACTGGAGCCACGTGGGGGCAACGCAGGGCCCAGGGAGTCTTGCTTGGTGAATCTGTTTAAAACAAACACTAATTGCACATTTACAGCCAACTACTTCCAGAAACGTCCAACAATAAAGTGTCTCCAGCCATCGGCATCACCGCATCATAAATGGCTTCTCATTAAGATTTACAAAACCTATATACAGTACAACCCGCATAACCAACTCAATTTCCCCGTCTGCGATGGTACGAGAGCAGCTCCTTAAGCAAGACAAATGAAGGGTTTGCAGCGCAGAGTAACAACATTAACTGGCTAATTAAACAACAATGGAGGATGCGGGCGCTTCGCAGACGTAATTATGCAATGTGGTTTAATGAAAAGGTTAACTATGCGGAAGAAATAGGACGTCTGAGTCTAGCAGCCAGCCAGCCGACCAACCGGGGAACAGCTCCCCAACAAACACTTCCGTGCTATTTGTCTCCCAGCTTAACAAGCTGCGGTTATATCTGCTCTATGGTGTCCTGATGGAGATAGGCCACTTCACAGTTGAGTGCACAGTGAAATGGAGGGAGAATTTGCATTATGAGACCTATTGTGTTTATATTAAGATGTCTGGCACATTCACAGAAGCAAACCTAATATAAAATATTTTCCGTGGTGTGACTTCTTGTAACACATATCAATTTCCTTCATGATCCATAACCACAATGTGTTTGATGTCAAGGTAATATAGCCATTTTAAATGGTTATATTATATTCTCCCAACTACCCCCCACGTGAGGTAGTTGGGGGAAGATGGTTTCAGATCCGACGTTGTGAAGTGCTTTACCAGGACTAGGAGGCTCAGGTTTCACGCTGAAACGATGAACGTGGTCTTGGTGCACACCATCTACAGCCCGATGCTCGGCCACCTCCATTTTAAAATCAAGGTTTTAATGAGGCGCCAAAGTTTTTATCGTTAACTGAGAGAGGGAGATGGAGAGATAGAGAGATGGAGAGAGAGAGAGATGGAGAGAGAGAGAGATGGAGAGAGAGAACTGTAATGTCGGTAGTCACATGGAGAATAGTTCCAGTAGCCACTCCCTGCTGTTGCTCTCTGAAAATGCAATTAAGAGGAGTCTCACGCTGTGAGGTGGAGATGGCTATCCCATATGGGGACATTTCCATACTCTCAGCTTTTAAATATTCCATTAATTGATAATGTAAATACCCTAGAGTCTGCCAGACCACAGACCTAATCTGACTGAACTCTGTCCTCAGCAGCTCAGCGTGTTTAAGACGAGACGGGAATGACGGACAGATCCCTTCGACGCTCGCTCTGCTCCTCAGTCCTTCCAGGTCGCCCCACGACCCCACGAGTGTGGGAGTGTTCCTTCTCCAGGGTTTCATTTGAGAGGGGCTGTCTGCATCCCGGCTGTGTCCTGGTGAGAGGGGCTGTCTGCATCCCGGCTGTGTCCTGGTGAGAGGGGCTGTCTGCATCCCGGCTGTGTCCTGGTAAGAGGGGCTCTCTGCATCACGACTGTGTCCTGGTAAGAGGGGCTGTCTGCATCCCGGCTGTGTCCTGGTGAGAGGGGCTGTCTGCATCCCGGCTGTGTCCTGGTGAGAGGGGCTGTCTGCAGCACGGCTGTGTCCTGGTGAGAGGGGCTGTCCACGTCCCGGCTGTGTCCTGGTGAGAGGGGCTGTCTGCAGCACGGCTGTGTCCTGGTGAGAGGGGCTGTCTGCATCCCGGCTGTGTCCTGATGGCACCCTTGTGAAGGAGGGTTTACGAGGAGAGAGGTCACTCTGACGGCGAGGTTATGTGCTTCCCTCAGCCCCCCCCGGGCCAGTGAAGGCTGGGGGCTGCGGGAGAGGACACACACAGGTGAGGCAGGGTAGGGGGCCCAGCCGGGAGACTAGCCTGTGAGACTGTCTGTGAGCCATCAACCCACTGCTGCTTCCTGATGGATCAAGTCTTTATAGATCCACAGTGATCTCTATCTTAACGTTTAACTGTCCACCCTCTGTGAATGACATCAATGCTTTTATATTTAGACAGAATAGAAGAATGGGATGGAACAGAAAAAAAACGATAAAGTTAAAGTATGGTTTTTCAGAATATGTATGGACTCCATTGTGTGTCAGCAGCGATATGAATGGGTCTAGATTAAATACCAAACAAATACTGGGTTCTATATGGACAAACTGCACAATATCGTGTCAAAGATTATATCATATTGTAATAATGCTGGTTGAGAATACTGGTTGAGAAAAGATGATGAATAGTCTTCAGTGTTTATATATTTTTTAGTATATTTTTGTGCTTTTTTCTCCTACGTTCTTTATTTAGAGAGTTTACAACTGAGAGAGATGTGAAAACAGCGGTTCAATCAATAATGCAATTCTCTGATTGTACATACTTGTTAATTATTCAGCAAACAAGCTAACATGAAAACCCATTTATATTTCTCTACAGGATAGAAGACATAATTCTGAGCATACGGGTGAGGTTAGGGGAGATATTTTGTTAGTGAGAACTTTAAAAATGTATGAAACAAAATATTTATCTTGTTTTTCCAAGGATGCAGATCTTCAGTGATGAGCTTTAAATGGATGATGTATTTCAAAAATGCATGTTCTGCACACAGCAGTCCCACCGCCTTCCTTTTGAGAGCTTTTTTTTTCATAAATGTGTTATGAAATGTTGGTTGACAAATAGGAACACATAAATATTGAAAGCATTTACAACATTTTACTTTATGAGTTGACATATTTAATATGCTCGCTAAAAGCTCACGTTTCCAAACGACTCTCTAGGCCTGAATGTTAATGTGCGGCGCATCCTCTGCAAGACTCACTTAGAGAACATTCTAGTAGCTTAAGGGCTCACAAACAGCCCCGCATTACGTAGATAAGATGCTGCTCTGCATATTGCAGCTGAATCTTCACAACATGCACTCATTGCATTCATCAAACCCCACCTCTTATTAGAGTGGAAGTGCATTAAGATTTCATACCAATCTCCTCTGAGGCCCACACACAAACCAGGGCGCGCTGGCATACAAACACACACAAAGCAAGACAGGCACACAAGAGAAGCAGACACACAAGATTATAATTCTGCTGCTGCAGAAGAAGCACAGTCTTCACATAACATTGGATAAAAGGAAACCGACAGATGCTGAAAGGAAACGCCGATAAGCAAATTAACGTTATTCTGCATGTTTGTGAAAGAACACAAAACTATCTTTGACGGAATAATGCCTTGAGAGTAAAGAGTGCTGTAGTCATTCAGTACAGTAATATTGTTAGAAATGACTTTGAGGGATCATTTCGAATGTTCCCTCCCCCCTCACGTTACCTTGGATACCGCAGCTTCCTGTGGGGAGTTCTAATCCTGACATTAGGGCCTTTTTTATTCCCAACAATCCTAAAAAAAAAACTAAAAAAAACAAGCCCCAGCTCTTTACCCAGACTCTGAGAGGGTTGTCAGAGAGAGGCAAACGATAAATAGCGGCACAACAGCGTGATTGAACAATGTTTTCTGAAGATCACAGTCCAAAAATCGCACCTGACATTTCAAACGGTGAAAGTTACACACACTCGTTCTCTGTGCTGCCTCTCTCTCTCCAGGGTGCTGAGTTATTAATGAGTGAGACACATAAAATACATCCGTGTGACTGGCAGTGTCAGCCATCAAACAGGCCGCCTCAGAACGCCTCTGTGTGTGTTGCGGAATTATTCTCTTTTATAAGGACACCAGACTATCAGTGATTGCCAGGGCTGTTAGATGACCAGACCTTGAAGTGCATTTCTCAGACGCAGAATGAATATTGTATTTAAAGTGAAGGAAGTTTGACTGTCTGCAGAGAAGTCGCGAAGAAACTGGTCTCATAATGACTGTGGACTGAAGAGAGTGTTTAGTTTGCACAATGTGAATGTGTGTGTGTGTGTTTGTGTGTTGGTATACATGAATGACCATCACCCTCAAGAGAAGAAGCCATCTCACTGTCAAACAGATCTCACTGTTCGCCACACACACACACACACACACCAACGCATGTACAGTACACGACACACACACACTCCCCACAATACAGGACCTGTGCTTCCTGTAATCTTGCCTGTGGCTTCCCAGGCAGACACAAATAACAAGGGAGACTGAGCCAGGCAGGATTGATGGTCCGGCTGTCAGAAAGGAGTGTGCGTCTGCCAAGCAGCTGGCTCCTGCAAACACACACCTTTGCTCTCCTCTACCCCTGCTGTAAAACAGCATAGAGAAAACTCTCCTTTGAATAATAAATACTCTGTGTCTCTCACAACTTCCCAGTGTTCTGCCAGTGCTGTCCGTCCAGCAAACAATGTTGATGTCGGGAGAGGAGACCAGGCAGGGCAGGAATCCCTGATCCTGAAGGGAGACAGGAGAGAAGGAGACCAGGGTAGGAATCCCTGATCCTGAAGGGAGACAGGAGACAAGGAGACCAGGGCAGGAATCCCTGATCCTGAAGGGAGACAGGAGACAAGGAGACCAGGGCAGGAATCCCTGATCCTGAAGGGAGACAGGAGAGAAGGAGACCAGGGCAGGAATCCCTGATCCTGAAGGGAGACAGGAGAGAAGGAGACCAGGGCAGGAATCCCTGATCCTGAAGGGAGACAGGAGACAAGGAGACCAGGGCAGGAATCCCTGATCCTGAAGGGAGACAGGAGACCAGGGCAGGAATCCCTGATCCTGAAGGGAGACAGGAGACAAGGAGACCAGGGCAGGAATCCCTGATCCTGAAGGGAGACAGGAGACAAGGAGACCAAGGCAGGAATCCCTGATCCTGAAGGGAGACATGAGGGGAGGAGACCAGGACAGGAATCCCTGATCCTGAAGGGAGACAGGAGAGAAGGAGACCAGGGCAGGAATCCCTGATCCTGAAGGGAGGAGGGCTGGGCTGGGGTCAGGGGAAGACACGGAGGGCTTGTGGAGCCTCTGAGGGCCACGTCCTCATTCAAACCAACAACTCTGACTGTAAACAGATGGTGGTTGCTCTTAGTGACGCAGTGTGACACAAGGAAATGAAAACGTATGCAGCGTTTTCGGACAACGCTATCTTCTTTTGCTCTTCAGTTTCCGAAGACGTTTCGGAGGATGCAAACACACACGGGTCGGACAGCGAGAAAGAGATGCTTTCAGATCCTCAGAGAGGCCTGTGATGTCATCTTCAGCCAGCAAAAAAGTAGACCTCACATTATCAAACCATACAAGTTGCCAGACAGTCTATGTCACAACATTGAGTGAATATCTTACCCTCTGAGCTGAAAACAGATTGAAACAGAGTTTGCATGAGTACCTCAAGGGGGCATATAGTGTGTAATATATATACATATATATATATATATATATATCCTTCCTGTCCAGCAGGGTCTTAGATAGGGCTCGGGAATGGAATCATTTCAGTAAGCGACGTGGCCGTTATGGGGCGATTTTTAATACTTGGTTCCACTTGCAAGGAGAACATGACAGGAAATCATTAGACTCCAAGGGCTGATAACTGTCACAGAAGTGATGGAGGGAGCCGTGAGGTGGTGGGGGGGGATGAGGGGCGAGGGTGGGGGTTAGGGGGGGCTAGCCCCAGAGTGACCCCTCCATGGGTGTCTCTTCAGAGCAGGGTGACCTGGAGCTCAGCCGGGGTCACTTGCAACACAGGGTGTCTGGTTTGGACATGAGGAGAAGCAGCATGATGGCTCACACACAGGGGGCACAGCCTGGGACAGCACTGTGGAGGTTCTGAGGCTGCTGCCTGTAGCTCTGATAGCTGCTCTCTGGAAAGAGCGAGCAGGAAAGAGTTGAACACCGGTCAAACAGGGAAAACATTGTCAAGTTTTATATAAACTGGGTGGAAATGACAGTTTCGGAGTCATATCTTTCTGCGTTTGTGTGCTTAGTCGGTGTGTGTGTATGTGTGTGTTCAGTCAGATCCTATTAACAGTGGTTGCATATACAGTAGAGCGAAGCCTGAGGAGTTAAAGTATCATGTTGTTGAGGCCTGTGGATCCAGACCCAGGCCCTCTGATGAACACAGGACAGTTTTATAAGCCTCCTCTTCAAGCAGGCTTGACATTCACCACCTTGTTGGGCCCATATGTAACAGACACCGGGACGGAATTTTCCGTGTGGGAGAATCTCCATGGCGATCCCCAGTGGGCTCTCAGAGCCCTGTACAAGCTGCTTCCTTCTTCCTGCTCTCAGACAGAGGGGTCTCCTGGGTATTGCGGTCCTGTCAGAGAGGACTGACTACACAGACCATTATTGGAGATAGCCAGGCCTCGCCTCCCTTCCATCTCTGACATTCATTAAGGTCATTACCGTTAAGCGTTTTCTTCCTCTATCTCCACGTTTCTTTATTATTTCAAAGTGAGAATTACAGGAAGGAAAGAAGAAAAAAAAGGTGTGAAAAAAAAAAAGTCAAATTATAAATTAAGCCGCTGCTTCAATTATTTGCTTGGTTTGATAATAATGTGGTTAATTATTGAATGAGGTTAATTACAAGTGGGTTAATGATATTCTAATAAAACTGGAAGAACTCTTCACATTTCTTTGTATAAATTACACTGACTTATGTGAACCAAATATTTCCTTAAATTAAATCTAAATTGTTAATAAATATCTTACAACTTAAAGTCTTGTGGGCACACAGACAGAGGCCATGCTTTCAAAATGACATCACAAGTAACCATAGTGACAGCAGACTTTTCTCCAAGGGTAGGGTTCATCTTCCTCTCAGTGTGTGTCCAATGTACACCATAAAATATCAAGGACAGAAGCTAATTTAGCTTAGTTTCAGCATGTGTCCACATAGATTATTTCTGGATAGGGAGTGTATTTATGTATGTGTGTGTGTGGGGTTGTCTATGAGTGTGTGTGTGTGTGTGTTTGTGTGTCTGTGTGTGTGTATGAGTGACAAACAGGAGAGTGATCTGCCTTGCAGTTCCAATGTGGCCTACAGGGCATGATTGCCAGGCCCTAGGCGATCCTTCAGCTCTTAACCTGACACACACCCTAGCTCCCTCCCCCAGTCCTCCTCTCCCCCCTCCTCTCCCCCCTCCTCTCCCCCTCCTCTCCTCCCCTCAGCCAGCGGGTATTTTATGTGGTGTTTTATTTACTCCGTCAGTGCTGTGTGCGTCTCAGTAATGCTTCTGCCAGGCTGATAAATAAAGCTGTTTGTCTCTTTAAGATGTCGGAGCCGTTTACAGCTGATACCTCCACTGTCCCGCCACCATCCATCAGGCTCTCTCACCGGCAGCTACGCTGCAGGAGGAGGGGAGAGGAGGGGAGAGGAGGAGGGGAGGAGGAGAGAGAAGGAGGGGAGAGGAGGAGAGGAGAGAGAAGGAGGGGAGGAGGAGAGGAGGAGAGAGAAGGAGGGAGAGGAGGAGGGGAGGAGAGAGAAGGAGGGGAGAGGAGGAGAGAGAAGGGGAGAGGAGGAGAGAGGAGAAGGGGAGAGGAGAGAGGAGGAGAGAGAAGGAGGGGAGAGGAGGAGAAGGGGAGAGGAGGAGAGAGGAGAAGGGGAGAGGAGGAGAGGAGAGGAGGAGAGAGAAGGAGGGGAGAGAAAGGGGGGAAGAGAAAGGAAAAGTGGAAAAATAAGTTGGAGAGGAGGTGTTAAAGGAGGGTGAGCAGGATGAAAATGGAGAGGAGTGGAAAGAAGACATGTAGAGAGGAGGAGGAGGAGCAGAGAGGAGAAAGGAGAGAGGACAGAGCAGGTCTAGTGACTGGCATGTGTTTTTCCTTTTTCAATATTTCGAAACTGTTGTTCATCAGGAAGTTTGGCTAAAGTTTCTCTCTCGACACCAGTCCACTTCCTGTACATCAGGTAACAAGCGTCTCACGTCTGCGGGTAAAGCTTTGGCGACAGAAAAGTTTGTCCTCTCTGCACGGATGGTGGCTGAACTTGCTGAAATGAACTTGTGCGAACGTCTTCAAGTCTAAATGTTCCCCATTTGGGTGTCCCAGGGGACCAGCCACACTTTGGGGCTAAAATATTTCCATCATGGCTTGGGAGGGTGCTTTCATGCTGTACCATGCAGGGCTCATGTAGACATGCTTGGCTTCAACCCCCTTATTAAAAAAAAAAAGAGAGAGAGCGAAAGAGAGTGAAGGAGAGAGTAAGAGGTATCTGCGCGTGGTAAATCCCTGTACTTTGGGGCGGTGCGCACTTGCCTATTTTTTCCTTCTTCTTCTTTCAAACACTCATCTCCCCTTTACCATAATAGATGTCAGATCCTGTGATGTGTCAGGACTGGAGGAGCGCCTCGCTCGCTCTGCACAAGGCTGCACTCCTCCTCGCGTGAAGCCATCACTCAGCGCCACTCTGTGTTGTTCCACATCAAACGGAGGAGGCACAGAATCCACCTGCAGAGAGCTCCAAACGGATGAAGCAACGCATCTTCAAATCACTTGTCCAAGACATTTCCCCCTATTAAAGCAAACTCCATGCAGGCTGTTAGGTGGAGACAGGCCCTTTAGATAAGCTAACCAGGGCTGTGCGCTACGACTGGGAGATCAGAAATACAGAGTTTGTTACAAGTTGGAGTGACGTGCTATTTAGGAGAGGAGGAGAGGAGAGGAGAGAGGAGAGAGGAGAGAGGAGAGAGGAGAGAGAGGAGAGGAGAGGAGAGGAGAGGAGGAGAGGAGAGGAGAGAGGAGAGGAGAGGAGAGGAGAGGAGAGGAGAGGAGGAGGAGAGGAGAGGAGAGAAGAGGAGAGAGGAGAGAACAATCCTGCAAAGTCAGTGTCCACAACTACGGTGAACTATGCTTAATGTTGTGAGGTGACACTGATGAAACTAGTCATTGGCTCACAATGACTAGTGACCCCCCCCACCCCACTCACACACAGGAGCATGGATAAACAGCAGAAGTATAATCTAGAGTGTTTCATCTGCCTCTGCCCTGCCTCTGCCCTGCCTCTGCCCTGCCTCTGCCCTGCCTCTGCCCTGCCTCTTCCCAGCCTCTCTCTGATAGACAGCTTGACACTTAAACTCCTGTTCCTCCTTTTGTCTTGTTCCGGAATTAAAGACTCTAAATGGAACGTTTCAACATAACACACTCTGAGGAGAAAGAGGTTGTGTGTGTGTGGTTGAGTGTTTGAAACAGATAGAGAGAGAAGAAGAGTGAAATAAATCAGTGTGAATGTACTGTAGGAGTGTGTGTACAGTATGTGTGTGTGTGTTTCCTGTAACACGGAGGATAAGGGATCTGTGGTGTGTTTTGGTGTGTTTTGGGGGATGAGTTTTAATCTGGGTAGATCATGTTTTCCAGGCCTCAGATGAGGCAAAGCAGCTCTGGCAGACACTGCTTTCATCTCAGGCACTGGGGCCCAAAACAAAGAGAAAATGATTGATTGGATAATGAATTATTTAGAGGCAGAGGGGTGAGGAATGAGCAGAGCTAGAGAGAAGCTAGTCCAGATTTCTCTCTCTCTCTCTTTCTCACTCTCCTTCTCTCTCTATCTCTCTCTCTCTCTGTCGCTCTCTCTCTCTCTGTAAAGACAGGATTACACTAAAAACTTGGCCCTAATTGTACTAATGCGTGTCACTGCATATCTGTGGGCCTGTGATATTGATGTGGACGCCAGGCGAGGATGTGTGCTGCTCGGCTGTGATTGGACTGGAGAGGAGGTTTCTCTAGGATCTATAGTGTGTTTGAACCTACTTCTGGAACACTAAACCACACAGATAATGTCAACCTTTCTATGCCCTCCACTAACACCCCCACTTCCCCCTCCTACACTACACTAGCTACCTACACTATCTGTCTCATTCACTTCCCTGGGACAAATATAGCATACAGTGTATTTTTTCTCAAATGTATCTTAAAAAAACGGTGTGAAATGTAAAGCGTATTTTAAGTTGAAAGCATGACTAACATTTATTATCAACATTGTATCTCATAATTATAATGCGTGTGAATTATGAATATATCGTACAATTATTCCACAGATTTCCGGTGTGAGCAGTCAACTCTAATTGCTGTTCCCTGGCCATGCACAGGGGGCGCTGATGCAATGTGCTTGTGGAGAGTATCAGAGAGAGAGAAAGAGAGAGAGATGGGGGGGGGGGGGGTATGGAAAAGGAGAAAGAGAAGCAATGAGGCAAGGCTACAGGGATGAGCATGGCTGTCTGCTATTTTTTTTTCAATATCCCCTTCATGAAATTTCATTTGGATTGTAAATGTTCAGTAATTTACCATCATAAATGTGTAATGGGCCCCTGAATCCAGTGACATTGTGCTGGCTAATCAACTCATTTGAAAATGAATGAATATAGATCTATTAGGAGAACTCAGCATTTCTGCTCCGTTAAGAGTGGCATGCCCTCAAACACGGGCAACACTTTCCAAGAGATCTTTTTTAGGGGTTCCATTTTAATCTAATCTGTGGTACAATTTGACTTCTTCAGAATTTAAATTTAGATGATGAGTGAGATTAAGAGCCTGATTTGTTTTGTCATTAATATGAGAAGAGCGGTGGACTTTAAGAGGAGAGAGATTATGGAGAGGCCAGACCAGCAACGTTTGGGCTCTTCTGAACATCACGATGCTTGTGGTAAAATAATTGAAAACCATGTCGTAATTGGAGTCTGAAATTCAGACATTTCCTCTCCGTGTGGTTTGGGTAAGCAGAAAACACACAATAAGTGACAGCAGGAGAGCTATCAGAGAGAGACAGAGCCTCAGGCTCTACCTACAAACACTTAATCAAAAATAAGTTCAAGAAAGTGACTCCTCAGAACCAGGCAACGCAGTGCAGTGCAGCATGCAAATGTGGAGAGTCTTTCAGTGTGTGTGTATATACGTGTGTGTGTGTGTGTGTGTGTGTGCACGTGTCTCCTTACATTTGTGTGTGTGTGTGTGTATGTTCATCTCCTGGTGTGCTTGTGTGTGCGAGAAACTGACCCTTTGGTAAAAGCGTAGCAGCAAGGTGGAATCCCTTCAGAGGTCTGGGATAAGTCTGTGAGGAGGAAAGGAGAGACACCAGGAGAGAGAGGCGAAAGAGAGCGAGCGATAGAAAAAGATCAAGGGAGAGAAGGAGGATTCACACCTGTGCTTGTTATCCCTCTCTCTTCTCCTCTCTCCACAGACAGAGGCCAGTATGGGTGTGAGAGGACTGGGAGAAAGTGAGAGATAGGAAATGACTGTAAATAAGTGGATGTGTGTGTTTGTGCGAGTGTGTGGGTGTGAGTGAGTATTTGTGTTAACATGAGCTGTTTTTGGAGTTTTGCCCCCCCCCGTCTCTCTCTCTCTCTCTCTGTCTCTCTCTCTCTGTCTCTCTCTCTCCCTGTCTCTCTCTCTCCCTGTCTCTCTCTCTCTCCCTGTCTCTCTCTCTGTCTCTCTCTCTGTCTCTCTCCCTGTTTCTCCCTGTCTCTCTCTCTCTCTCTCTGTCTGTCTCTGTCTCTCTCTGTCCGTCTCTGTCTCTCTCTGTCCGTCTCTGTCTGTCTCTGTCTCTGTCTGTCTCTTGTCTGTCTCTTGTCTGTCTCTTGTCTGTCTCTTGTCTGTCTCTTGTCTGTCTCTGTCTGTCTCTGTCTGTCTGTCTCTGTCTGTCTCTGTCTCTTTCTCTCTCTTTCTCTCTCTTTCTCTCAGGGTGTGACTTCTGGGAGCTGGCAGACCTCATTTATCAGGGCCAGTGGCGGTGGGGGGGTTGCTGGTGGGGGGGCTGTGTTGGCCTGGCTAGCAGCCTCTGGGCTAGCTGATGCTGGAAGGTCAGAGTAATTAAGTCTCCCCTCCACCAGGAACGTGCCTCTAAGGTTAGAATGTCTTTCCCTCTTTAAAAGTCCTTTTCTACTTGATTTGCCTGTGAAGCTCACGCCAGACCAAATATGAACCCCTGTCTGGGGGTGTTGGTTTATCTGCTGACTGCCAGTGTGAGAGTGGCCCTTGGGCTGAGTTACAAAAGTTCCAGAGTCTTTTATTTTAACTGAGAGTCCAGACTAGTCCAGACCAGTCCAGTCTATCTTTGACGAGCCCAGTCCAGTCCAGTTCAGTCCAGCTAGTTTCCAGACAGGGCCAGAGTCTGGCTAGCATCTAGCTCCAGCCTCGCTGAACCCTGTGAGTCACTGGTGTGAGCGTTCCCAGGTGTGAGCTGTGTGTTTTTACATCTGCCTCACCCCCACACCCCTCTCCCCCGTTCTCTTTAGATTCTCCACTGTCCCAGACACACTCTCCCCCTCTCCAAACTTTTCTCCACACTTTACCTCTGTATCCCACCCTTCACTCTTTCTTTCTTTCTGTCTCACTCTCTCCTTCTCTGCCTGACAACTTTCCCTCTTTCCATTTCCCTCTTTCCTTTGTCTCTCTGTCAGTCTCTGATCCTGGTGTCTGGTTTGTTCTGGAAGGAGTAAACAGACTGTTACACGAGTAGACGCTGTCAACAAACATCTTAAAATCATTCTTAGTTTACACTTTTGTTTGTTTCGTTTGACAGCAGCAGTTTTGTAGGGGGGATTTCACAAAATCCTAAACACAACCAAGACACAATTCAGCTGTGCTTACGTAACCCGGATTAAAACATGTTTCAGCAGCTCAGAAAGCTCTCCTCGCTGGTGACAGTGATGGCAGCGTGACGAACAGGGGAGTGTCGTAGCGTATCACAGTACAGCCAAACAGGAAGTACTTTACACTCTTTATCCTCACAGACAGAATGCAAACTGCTCAACACTTCCAACATGTCATGCATTTTGTTTAAACGAAACAGCGTTTTGCTGCACTAACCAGGTCTTCACAGCAGAGGAGAGAAGTGAAGGAGAGCCAGGATACTTCCCAGGATCCTTAGCGTCGGGCGCCAGGGGATTCCTACGCCTCATCATCTTGTTTAGAGTGCATTAGCAGCCACTGACACTAAGTGTTTTTGTGTGTGTTGTCTGAGTGTGTGTTTCGTGTGAGTGTGTGTGTGTGTTGACTGACATTGTGTGTGCGTCTACAAGTGTGTTTGACGTCACGGCTTCCTTTCCTTCTCGCTCTGGTTTTCTTGTTGTTTGAGAGTGTCCTCCGGCAATAACAGCAGCCATGCACCCCCCCCCCCCTCGTCTCCTCCTCCTCTTCTCTCCTCCTCTCCTCATTCAGCGATACACAGGGACTAATTTTCCATCAGCAAAGCATGACATCAGAGGAGAATGACACACAACAAGCACTTTAGCTACAAAAGCACACACACACACACCAGCCTTTAAATAAACTTTAACTGGCGAAGAAGTCAAGTGGATACGCGACTTCCATGACAATCAAACCTTATCATTACAGCACTGCTGGATAGCCTTGTGGTGGCTCCTGAAAAACAGGCTCCACACACCACACACACTGCACAAAGACACACACCAAGATACACAAACACACAAACAGCCTATACACACAGACACACTGAGCACCAGAAACTGTACTGTACTACTACAGGACAACACAGTAGACAAAAAAAAAACTGTGGAAAAGTATTTCCTTCTCTCTCAGACATCTCCAAAGACTACAGACACGCACATCCACAAACGCACTCACTCACACACACACACACAAACCCCCCACACACATACAAATGAAAATAAAATAAGAAAGATCTCATTGTACTGACTGACAAAGAAGCCCTGCAATATGGATGACAAGAACAAAGTGACCGTAACAAACTTCAGACATGATAAGCCGATTTCCTGTTCAATAATGAACGGCCATCTGCACGCACGTCAACATGGAGTGTGAAAAAATAACCAGGCTTTCTCTCTCACAGAAGCAAACTTCTATATTTAATCTGCACAGAGAACAAGCAGTCATGCAAAGGCAAAAACAAAATGGATGGCAGCAGCAGTTCAGTGGCATGCAAATCAAACACGGAACAGAGTTACTTATCCCGCTTTCTGTCTTTGTGATTGACAGGATCTCTAAAATGTGTAGATTATAAATATTTATAATTGAGTTGATATCTGCTGTATTCTTTCCGTTCCATTGAACTACAGGGGGAAGAGAGAGGCAGAAGATGGCCTTTTCATTTATGGATAGATACTACATAACAATAATACCACAAGCAGCCTTTTCTCTGGTTCTGAGTCTATAAACTTTACTGTGTGTGTATGGGTGTGGATGTCCATGTTCTTGTGTGTGGGCCTTCTTATTTGTGTGTGTGTGTGTGTGTGTGTGTGTGTGTGTGTGTGTGTGTGTGATTAAGCATTCTCAGTAGCCTCCTCACCACTTTCTACTGAGGACCAGTTTATCTGAGTCTACCTGCAGATGGATGAGCTGTTCCTCATCCCAGTCCCCACCTCCTGAAGAGCCAGTCCCAGGCTGAGCTGGAGGCAGGCCGGTCCGTCTGGCTGTCTGGCTGTCTGGCTGGGTGGGTGGGTGGGGAGGGGGGAGGGGGGAGGGGGGAGGGGTGAGGGGTGACTCCTCTCAGGAAACAGCCTCCAGAACAACAGATACTTTTAGAACACTCGGATCCCTAGCCCAGAATCCCTACAGTTGTATTGTCTCTCTGTGGTCTACATCAGGAGTTGAACTCACACACTCACTCACACACACTCACACACTCACTCACACACACACACACACTCACTCATCCAGTATCAACATCCATCTCTCAGTATCAGCTGCTTGTCTTCTCTTACGTGTGTAAGTTAAGATGGGGTCGTTCTTCAACAGTGAGGTCCATTATTCTAACAGGCCAGAGGGGGAGAGGAATGTGGACCTGAGACGACAAAGACTGTATTATACTGCAGGGAGGAGAGCAGAGCAGAGCAGAGCAGAGCAGAGGAGAGCAGAGCAGAGCAGAGGAGGAGAGCAGAGCAGAGGAGAGGAGAGCAGAGGAGACCGGAGGAGAGGAGAGGAGAGCAGAGAGAGGAGAGGAGAGGAGAGGAGAGGAGAGGAGAGGAGAGGAGAGCAGAGCAGAGGAGAGGAGAGCAGAGGAGAGGAGAGCAGAGCAGAGGAGAGCAGAGGAGACCAGAGGAGAGGAGAGCAGAGGAGAGCAGAGGAGAGGAGAGCAGAGCAGAGGAGATCAGAGGAGAGCAGACCGGAGGAGAGGAGAGCAGAGGAGAGGAGAGCAGACCGGAGGAGAGCAGAGGAGACCGGAGGAGAGGAGAGCTTGGGAGAGAAGAGTTGGACACACCACTGGTAGCATGGCTTGTGCAACATACATTGTGTACTGACCACAAACTGACCAGGCTGTACCCCTCTTTAGATTAATGGAATGATTATTTTGAGTTGTGTTTTTTTGTGTGATTATTTGTAACATTATTCTGAGTGCTCTGGTACACTTGCACCAGATTGACAAAACATTTTTTTCTCCATCAACATACAGTAGAGCCCATATACTGTGATTTACAATAAACAACATTCACGCTAGTGTGTCATCACACACACCGAGGAAATATAATATTCAGCGGTTTCTCTCCTCAGCCCGGTATACTGTGTAAACTGCCTGCAATCCCATGGAGCATTGGGATTTAAAGCAAGCATGAAATACAAACCCTTCAAGCAGATTACATTTCCAAATCAAGCAGGCCATGTAAATGATGTGACGATAGGGGGTCCCTGCAATTAGCATTCTGGCTACTGTTGGAGCAATTAAGTACACTAGACGGCTAGATCACTGGGTCTGGTGTAGGTGTGTGTGTGTGTGTGTGTGTGTGTGTGTGTGTGTAATGGGTGGTGTTGGGGGGTGGGGTTGGGACATGTGTTTAAGTGTGTGTGTATTAGGGGCATTGAAGACAGGCTGAGGCCATATATGCGGGTGGTTGTTTCCATATTAGTTTAGTTAACAGGGATTGTGTGTGTGTTTGTGTTATTCGGGGGCTTCTCCAAGGGATGGAAATTGTAATCAGAAGGTTGCCGGTTCGATTCCCCGCCAGGCCAATGACGTTGTGTCCTTGGGCAAGGCACTTCACCCTACTTGCCTCGGGGGGAATGTCCCTGTACTTACTGTAAGTCGCTCTGGATAAGAGCGACTTATAAATGTAAATGTAAGGGGTTAATAGACACTCAATTGAACTCTTAGAGAGCGAGGGACCAGCTATTTTGGAAAAACAAAATGTAGATGTACCCAAAAGAGAGAAAAAAACAAATAGAAAATGTAGTTTTCCCTCATAAAAAAAAAGCCTTGTAAATATCTTTGGGGAACCGCAAAAATACATTTACGAGTAAACAAGCCCCGAGCAGAGGTGCTGCTGGGAAAAACACAAGACATTTGGATAAATCTCTCAGGTGGAGCCATCAAAGGCTGGCTGGCTGTGTGGAGACTTGGCAGAAAGTCCACCTGGAGACCAGAAATGACACTCGTTTGAGAGTAAATTAGCCAAACAAGCATAGCAGGTTGTGGTGTTCAGAGCGTGAGGCCTCCCAGAGGACTGTAGGATGTTGATGCTGCCTCTCTCTCAGACAGCAATACCAACACTGAGACACACAAACACCGCCTACAAACACACACACATACTGTACACACACACACACACACACTATACACACACTCATACACTGGCATACCCAAACAAAAACAAGGCAGTCTGTGAGGATTCAGGGAGAAGAAAAGCATCACTCTGGGATTGAACCACCCAGCAGAGTGGTGGAACCAGACCCAGACTGAGGTACAGGACAGGCATGAGGCTAGACCAGACCTAGACTGAGGTACAGGACAGGCATGAGGGAAGACCAGACCCAGACTGAGGTATAGGACAGGCATGAGGGTAGACCAGACCCAGACTGAGGTACAGGACAGGCATGAGGGAAGACCAGACACAGACTAAGGTACAGGACAGACATGAGGGAAGACCAGACCCAGACTGAGGTACAGGACAGGCATGAGGACAGACCAGACAGTGAAGCACACCTCTGCACTCAATGATGTTGTCCAGCAGAGTGAGAATGACAGGCTTCCCAATAACACACACACACATACAAGACCTCCATCTGGCAATGTGGTTCTAGCCTTGGGGCTTCTCACATTAGTTAGAGCCAGTCAGTGGTGTTGGTGTGTGGACACATTAGAGTCTGCCTGCCTGCCTGCCTGCCTGCCTGCCTGCCTGCCTGTCTGCCTGTCTGCCTGTCTGCCTGTCTGCCTGTCTGCCTGTGTCTGCGAAGCTGTTTGGAGGACACACGCAAACACTACGCAAATACTCGATGAGAAGTATAGCGTATTCCTATCGCCCACAAAATGTCACTGGCAGCAGATTCACCAGTAGGCACGCAACGGGTTTCCAGTCAAAACAGCACAGACTTGAACTGACCCAGTTCTCCAGACCTACTACACAGAGCGGGTGGGTTCTTCATTCCTACTAATGAGTTGACAGCGAGGATGTGTGCACGTGTGTAGGTAGAGATGTACACAGGGCTGTGTCTACCCATCCATCCTCTGCCATCTGGACTGCATGGCCTGTGGGCTTCTACACAACGTCTCCATGGGAACGAGTCCAACCAAGCCAAGCAGGTGAAGGTCTGGAATATCTAGATGCTTGTGTAGCATCAGGAAAGCCAGCCTTGTTCCTTAGCGGTGGGATGGTTTGAGGTTACAGCTCTAGAACAGCTGTTACTGAAGTCCGACCACACATCCGGATTGGCTGCTTAGGCAGTCTCAGCTTGTTGAGAATCTACACGCAGGCCCCTGTCAAGAGACCAACGGCACCCAGTCGTGGAGTCTACAGCAGAACGAAGCTGGTTTTCGGCCTCTGAACAGACGTCCTGTCGGACTGGGATGAGAATACGTCTCTTGGGATAAGTAAACATTATGGCTTTGGGATGGAAAACAGCCTGTTTGGGTGTAAACCCGGCATCAGTGGAGAGCTCGGAGTTCTTTAGTGGTTTCTATTACTGCTTTATGACGAGGAATTCCTCTCTTAAAAGGGCTGTGTTTCTGCTTGGGGTTTGGCCTGGGGAAGAGAGGGTGCACACGCCTCCTTTCACTCCTCTTTCCATCCCTCCATCCCTCCATCCCTCCATCCCTCCATCCCCACATTCAGAACACTCCTTTATTCCTTTTCTCACAGCATGCTTTGATTATAGAAGAGCCACAGAGAAGGGGAGGTGGATATCGTTACACCACAGTCACACTGAATGCTAAACACACACACACCCACACACACACACAGGACTAAAGACAGGGGCGTTATTGTCAAGTAAAATTTTGTGAAACTATAAATGGATCAATATGGACCATGGCATGGAGACATGGCTTTGTCCCTGACACGCCAGCCTCACCCGTGTGCCCGGGTATCATGACCAACACAGGGGCAGGGAAACAAAGGAGGCTGCCTAACAAAGCTCTCCATAGGGACCTGCCTTTGGAGTTAGCAGCTATTTACATACAGCCAAGGCACTAGCAGGAATTAGCATAATGTTTTTTTGTAGCCCTGTGCTCAGGGGAGCAGCATTGTAACATATTGGTGCTTAATGAAGTCTGAAAAAAATTGATTTTCCACCGAGTAAATTAAGAAATGCATTATAGCTGTTAAGGCAATCTGGGGGGAAATCGGAGCCTTCCTCTGCTAAACTATGCTTGATAAGTAATAAATTACATGTTACACTTATTTGCTTTAATTCATGCTAATTTCTCCCAATTAATGGATCACAGTGGTTCTGAGGGACACCACAGGAGGGTTCATTATTTATTAGACTTTCATGTGTGTGTTGTCGTATTTGCCTATACAGTGTTTGTCTCTGTATGTGTGTGTGTGTGTGTGTGTGTGTGCGTGCGCAAGTGCCAAAATAGTGCCAAAATAGCTTCATGTTTACATGATTGTCATGTGTGATGCGCCTGCATATGTGATGTGTCCCTGTGTGCACAGGTGTCTGTGTATGAGCCAGTGTGAACTGACGCCCTCAGCTCTCCTCAAACAGAAGCCTGATTGTGGTGTCACGTGTCCCTGTGCAGGGCACAGACTGCACCCGCCTGCTTCTGGTTAGGACTGATGGGCCTCCCCTTCTCTCTGTCACCTCCGCCCGTTTGTTTGATGATTCTTATTCATTTGTTTGTTTATTTGATCCGTTTGTTTATTTGAGCGTTTGTTTTATTTGTTCGGTACTTCGTTTCTTCTTTCTTTCCTGTCTTCCTTCCTTTCTTTTTTACTACCTACTTTCAATTCCTTCCTTCCTTCCCTCCTCCTTCTGCCTCCCTTCCTTCCCTGCGTCTTTGGCCCCTGGCCACCGGAGTGAGTCATCGTTTACAGGGCCCTCCTGTCTCAGCTGTCCTATCAACCACCCCTGACTTCACTTTTCCATTCTACCAGCCCCATGTGGAGGCATGTGGAGGCAAGTATCCCTCTCTTTCTCTTTCTCTCTCTCTCTCTCTCTCTCTCTCTCTCTCTCTCTCTCTCTCTCTCTCTCTCTCTTCCTCTCTCTCTCTCTCTCTCTCTCTCGCACTTGTCATGGCAATATTGGTACTTCACAGCAACCAAAAGTTGTACAGTGTAAAACAACATGATACAGACTGAAAAAAAAACAAATTAATCTCATTCCTTTAGCAGATTCCCTGCTTCCAAAACTGTAAAAGGAGCAGAGACCGACATGGAAAAAGTTGAGTGTTTTGGTATGTGCTCCAGCATCACAAAACTAGCTTTCCTCAGGTAAACACAAACACACACACACACACCTTACTGGAAGCTCGAGCAGATTCCCAGGCTCGGCTCAGGCTTCCAGAGATGCTGGACACAGAGCTGGAAAAAGTTAGTCTTGAATGAACCTTTTGTTTCGGTCCAGGGTGGCAAGTGAGAATGCTGCTTTTCTCTGACTCGATCACACTTCCCCATGCACTTCTCTAAACCTTACACTGAGGCTATAGGAATAAACAAGCTTCAGAGTTGCATTAAACAACTGTCAATTTGACACGCAAAACAACTGAAAGAATGAGGTTTAACAAATTCACAGCATAAAGATCATTAGGACATGAAGAAAACTGCATACATATCAGGAAATACTATAAAACAGCGGTGTTTCCTAGTAACCTAAAAGCTACAGTGGCTTAGGCCAACCAGGTCTTAGTAGGAATTAGTCAACCTCTCCCCTCAAGACAGCGCTAAGTATCCTCTCTCATCACACCCATATTAAAAAGCTTAACCGACGACGGTTTTCCAAGTAAATTAGAGAAAACAAAATCTGCCGATTAGTCAATTAAGTGGCACATTAGCCTGGGAGCTAATTAAAAGATAGGGGCACATTCTTGGAGAAAGCAGCAGCCAAGGCAGAAGTGTTTAAACAGCGGCTAGAACAAATGGCACTTATTAAAAAACTTCCCAGCCAGTCACTTGACACCTACCATCTCCCTGCACCTCGGAGCTACACAAACAGGCTGTCAGCATGCCGTACCAGTCCCCGGGTCCCCGCTATGCAAATCTCCAGGATGAGCCAGGGAGAGTCAGCGCCATGCGTCACCAGCCTGGCATGTCAAGATGTGAAAAAAATATAAAACTTCCAGCCAGCAATCAGGGAGGCTTAGCTAGTACAGCAACTGATGAGCGGAAAGTGGCAGCCAAGTCTGTGGTGCGGTGTGTCACAGCTGCAGTGCGAGGTGAGCCCCGCCGATCCACACACATCACGCAGAGATGTAGGGGTGTTTTGATGTTGGTGTTTATGTCTGGGAAGACGTGTTTATTAGATGTTGTTGTTGTCGTCACTCCCAGACACGGATTGCTAGGGTTCGGTTGAGCCTGCTGCTGTACCAGGGGTGTGAGAGAGAGGGGGGAGGGGGGGGGGGGTGGAGAGGAGAGGAGGAGGAAGAAGAAATGAGGTTGGGAGAGGGAGGGATGGGGTCGGGGAGTGATTAGGATCGGGGGGGGGGGGGGGGTTGCCTTCTTTAAGAATCACTTCTAATTAATCGGGTGAGCTGGAAATTCTTCAATAGGGTAAAAATAAATATAACCCGCAGTGAAAGGCATTTTAAGTGTGTGTGTGTGTATATGCGTGTGTGTGTTTTGGAGCCTTCTGAGAGTTAAGAGTCAGGTAGACTAAAACATCACAGTTCAGTGCTCCTGTTGCCGTCTCAGCGTCACGTTCTCGCTCGAACAATACGACAGCTGACATCCTTCGCCCGGAATCATCACCCTAAACTGAATTATTTCTGCCACGTGTTAATTTATTAACAACCTGTGCATGCTCTAATGTGCCACCATTTGCATATACATTTTTAACCTGCAAGCGGAATATCATGAATATTCTTCAGGGCTGAGAATCCTTCTCCTTTGTTACAATACATGCGTTTGAATTTTGAAGGATGATGAGGGGAGGAGGGGACGAGGGGACGAGGGGAGGAGGGGACGAGGGGTGGGAAGAGGAGAAAGACATATGAATCTAAGAAGATGTCCGCAGGGCACGTCTTCTTTAAGGCTGGAAAGCAGCCCTTCATCACCTTGAACAGATGAGGTGTGGCAACTTGATCTTCATTCCTTCTACTCCTCTCCTCCTGAAGCCTTTGATGAATGGCTTGTGTGTTCTAAGCTAAAGGGATATTGTTGGTTAAAAGTGTTCAGGAGTACTGAGGAATGTTCATTTGTTCATGTTTCAGCATGCTAGTCCTTCAACTACTAAGGCTACGACAATCCATGCCCTAAAATAGCAAAATATTGTCAAATTCCTCAAGTTCATTCACCTTCTAGTATCATTTTTGACAGCAATTAATGACATCTACAGTGAGATCCAGAGATAACAGGTGTTTGGATTCACACCTGCAAAGTTCCCCTCCTGGTATTCCCCCTGGCTGGTGCGGTAACAACCTGCTTCTCTCCTACTCGCCGCCTCGCAAACACACCAGGCTGCTCGTCGACGGCTTGTAAACAAGATGTAAACAAAGACGTGTTTATCCTGCTCGGATGAGGCAATTAGAGCAGTTGACAGGCAAACAAATACATCAGGAAGATCCTTCTGGGGTTGGAGACATGATAAGCTTAAGGACATGTCTGAGGTCTCCGTACTGGCTCAGCTAGGATGCATGGGATTGGCTGGGTCCAAACACTAGCGTCTAAATAAAGACTCGGTCCGCCCAGATAAGTCATGCCTCATAATTTAAATAAATGTGTACAGAAATGCATACATGCACAAATACATGTATGTGCTTGTGTGTGTGTGTGTCTGTGTGTTTGTATAGCTTGCCTCTGTGTATAGGAGACTTGACTTGTCAGTCATGTTAACTGAATGTGAAGAGGCCAAGTCAAGCATGAGTGGGATTGTCTCCCAGAGCTGGTATTAAGACCTTCCATACACCCATGTTTGTTTCTGCATGGCAGGATGTAAACCACGCTTCCTTAACTACTACTATACACAAACACACCCACACACAGACACACACACACAAACACCCACAAAGAGAACAATCACCCGCACACATCACACATGCACCATTTGACGTGATATTCATTCAACTGTCAGGCTTCTGTAAAGCCCTTCTTACAAAACACTGTTAGGTTGAAAGAATGACACCCTTGTTTACAATCTGTTGTAGTTCATGCTCGCACACTCGCAAATACACAAACTTTGATAATGTCAATGCCGCTGACAACTAGGTGGAAGCTATCACACAATAATGACAAACAGGAAGTCATTACTCACAAGAGAAACAAACTGTTAAAAGCGGACGATTTGTGTTTTCAACACCAGCGTCAGTTAGCTTTGCAGTGCGTCACAGTGGAAGATGGCATCTAGAACCGTGGTACGTTCTAATGAAACAAGCTAGTCCTCCAAACAAACTGTCAATCTCCACTCATGACTGCAGGGTAGCGGAGGAGAGGTGCTCGTTTAAGTGATGTTAAGAACAAACAATCAAAGAGCTACCAGGGAGAGCGACCCATCATCTGATGACATGTAACAATGGTGACATCTCATTTATAGCTCAAGGACCGTGTACAAGCAAATAAACAGGCCTTCCTGCTTCTTACGTCCGCCTCAATCTAACTCGGACACGCTCCACCAGCTTTGGACGCCACGAGAGGGAGGGGGGGGGGAAGGAAAGTTGAAAGTGCACAACTCTAAGATGATGTTTTACATTAAGGCCACAACCCCGTTCATACATTACACTCCCCTTCGCCTTAAATAGAGGCTCATGCCCACTCACACACAAACTAACCTAAACACACACACACGAATGAACACGCACATACACACAAGCACACAGAAACACACGCAGGAACACACTTGACACATTCATACAAACAACCAAAGTAGCCTGACTGACAGGCCTTGACATAAATGGTCCATTGACATGATGCACGCGAGAAGATGCAACATACAGATAGAGAGGAGGGCGGGAGGAGGGCGGGAGGGAGGGAGGAGGGCGGGAGGGAGGGAGGAGGGCGGGAGGGGAGGGAGTAACCCCAAGCAGGGGAAGAAAGGATTTGAAAACATCTCAATGTGTTGTTCCCTCTTTTTATTTCCTCCTGCCTTTCTTTCCATTTCTTTCCTTCCATTTCTTTTTTTCCCCCCATTCTCTCTTTCTCGCCTGCTTTCTTGCTCTCAGGCAGGTATTGTCAGTTCACAGTGTTGCCGACTTCACAGGGTGGAGAGGGTGGGGGGGGGGGGGGTAGAGGAAAACTTTGAACCTCTCCGCCCCGGCATCGGTGCGTTCCCGGGCTCGCTTCTCTCGTGATCCCGCTAACCGCCGTCTCCACTTCTCAGCGGTTGTGTGGTGCAGGCAGCGCCTCCAGGTAACAGATTACTCTCCGTCAGACGCCCGCCCCAGCACCACCACCACCGCCGCACACACACGAAGGGGTCGTTAAATATTTAACGTATGAGTACAATGAGCTGTTGTTGATCAAAGAATAAATAAAATAAAAAATAAAAGAATACAAATCCTCCACCTGGAAGTCATTACCATTTCACAGCCGTGCGTGTCTGTTTTGAGGTTAATACGGGTTTGAATGTTGCATTTCCAGGTACAAGGAAACACATGTTTGTGTGACAGTGATTGCCGGGTCCTGTAAGGGTACGCTGAAAGGGGGTTTGTCTATGTTGAGTATTAAAGCAGTGGAGTGTTTACTTCCTCAGATCTCCACTCATGCTAGTGTGGGATTCATCTAACCCTATACCACCCAGGCTGTCAGTGGAGCAAAGCTTTTCACCATACACCACTATGACCTCCTCATGATCCCTATCTAAGAGTCGCTAACCATATACTGTATACCAGCATGCTGTTTATACAAACGGATTTAGCAAATTGGGGGCCCAAGGCAAAGGTATGCATGGGGCCCCCCCATGCGATCTTTAAAGAGAACAACAACCAAAATGACAGACTGAATGATGGATAGACAGGTAAAGCTAATCTACAGGGGAGTGAAGGTTGGAGAGGAGAGAATAAACCTTCCCCTTTAAACCCTGCACACTTCTTTACTCCAAAGTGAAGTGAGTGAGTGAGTGAGTCATTGAGGTTGCAATTGGCATGGCACTTGCAACATTCTACAAACAAACCTATGTACAAGATACAGGATATTGTAAGTGAAATGAAATTACATTTGAGATTGAACATGTCGAACATTCAACAAACAAACCTGTGTACATGATAGTGTGTGTGAGGGTGAGACACAGAGAGGGTGAGACAGAGGAGAGACAGAGGAGAGAGAGAGAGAGAGAGAGAGAGAGAGAGAGAGAGAGAGAGAGAGAGAGAGAGAGAGAGAGAACATCGCTCCTCGGCTGTGACCACAGCTAGGGCTAGGGCTATTAGTAGCAGAACTAGGCAATTGACTCACCAAAGCCCCATCATCGTCATCGGTGTCAAAATGGCCATCACTGGACAACTCTTCCACCTCATCTGTGTCAACGTCGATAACACTGTCGGTGACGGCGGGCGGCACGTGATGTCCTCTTCACAGCTAACTGCTGCTGCTGTAGCGGCATTTTCAACGGTTTGGATGTTGTTGTTCCTGTCTGTATCCCCAACATAGCCTTTAAAAAGTTTCTCATCGTCATCTTTGGCAGCGTTGCCAAATACTTATCGGCGTCTTTTCGCCTTTTATTTGAGCATTTTGGGTAACTTCCTTTCATTTTAGCGTTTAGACTCGTATTGCTTCGTCTCTTTTTGGGTAACGTTAGGCCACTTCCCAGTCCTCCGGTCACTGCGTGTTTTACAGTAGCTGCTTGGGGAAGAAGCCTTCTAACAGTACAGTTTGTTAACAGACTAACAAATAAACATCACGTGGTCTCCTGGCCTGTTGTCAGAGTCAATTAGCGTCCTGGGGTCTTAACGACCCTATTAGCATAGCTGACCACGCTCACGTGTAGCGACTCTAATGGGCCTGGTACCTGAACACGTTAATGGAAAGTGGCATGACTTGAACTCTTTTTCCCCCTCCTTGTCTTCTCTTGCTCACCCCTGTGAAAGGTCGTATTGGTATTGATGTAGCGCTAGATAATCAGGTAGTGCTAATGTTGACAGCCATGACAGTAACAAATGTGCGGTCACTGTATTATACATCATTAGCCTACCATCGTCTGTTGTTGAAAATATGTTGTTTGTGTGCCACTCTGGGACGGGTATAAAGGATACACATCCATTAAAGCATTGGGAACCAGAGATGAATCTGTACTCAAATACAATGCATCTCTCTGTTAATTACAAGGTAAGAGAGCGTAATATGGGTTTGCTGAATGAACAGCAAAAATTCACACTAACATGAATATACTCTGGGACAAACAAATTCAAACACAGTTGTTCCAGATCGAGCGAGAACAAGCCTATACTGCATATTATCTTATAATGTGGCTTTTTCTCCGTTGCCCTATTTAATTACTCGTATTAGCTATAATTACAGTATGGCTAATCTTATCCATATGGGGCTCTCAAACCGGCCTCTAATGTGGAAATGAGGCAACTGAAACACCATTAAAACTGCCTGTCCCCCTCGCGCAATAACAAGCGACAGCAGAAGCTGTAATTTGTTCTCATGGCTGAGGGCGGCACACCTCCATTTTATGAGTGAAGAATTTCAAACCGTCCTGAAGAGGGGGTGGGGGGAGGGAGGGTGGAGGTGGCCGTGACTGCGGCACCCTAATGACTTATTTAATATTGTAAGAGGAATGACCTCGTGTCCGAGAGGCGCTGAATTTTCTCCCGGACTGCAAACAGAAACAATGGAGCCGTCCTAATTGTGACATCAGAGGTGCGGTCACAGGGAGAGGCGCGAGAACACAGGGGGATTGATTAGAGAGAGGGAAAGGTGGGTGACTTTGTGAAAAGGTCATTGTGCACTTTACCTGGAGCTTCCACGTTTTCATCCTCTTCTCACCCAAAAAAAGAGAAAGAAATGTGATTAGAGAGAGAGAGAGAGTGTGTCTGCATGGCATTATGATTTTTCCCCCCCTATATGCATTAGAGAAAATCAAATGGTAATTTCTTTGGCTGGGTGTATCCGGGCAGAAAATGACAAAAGTGGACAGGGGGGGGGTGAGCTTCCTGCAGGTGGGCTGGAGTCGGGGTTAATTGAGGGGTTAACAAGGGGTCGTGTCTGTCGGAGGTCGGAGCAGAGGGGGGTTGGTTGTCCCTCATGACCCCGCTGAGCACGGGCGGCCATGTTCCACCACTGGGTCTACGTGAGAATCTTTCTAATGGAGAACGCTGGAGAACCCTGGGTGAGGGAACCGGGACACACACACACACACACCTTGAGCGGAGGACATGAAAAGGTTGGGGGGGTTCAGCACTAAAGATGGAGTGCATCTTATCAGGTGATAATGAAGCTTTTATGAAGCCCTTATGCAGGACAGGGATGTATAAGTCACCATGTGCACAAATAGGGTTATAATGGACCGTGAGCTGGTGTGTTTAATCCAGGATGACATGACCCTTATGTCAGGCTTAATGTCTTATGAATACAGTTTGTCTACTTAATACCCCCATGCCTTAAAAACACTGCTGGATACAAACCATGTTTCATGTTTATTTCCCAAAAAGTTTTTTTAATTTTGTATTAATGTTTCACAACCAACAGAGTTTGTCGTTTGCTAAATGCAGTGAAGAGACATGAAAGAGGATGAGTCAGAGACAGTCTCCTTTCACCCAAGAGGACAGCGTCCAAACAAAAAGTCGGAAAACAATAGATACACGAACACGTGCTTGGAGATAAATTCTTCACATTATCTAAATAGTGTTTTTCCTGTTTCTTAGGCTATTTCCTGACATACACCAACTTGAGGCAGAGTTAATCATAGGAACGCAAAAAGAGGCTTAGTTTTCTACGGAGAGCGAATAAACATTATCTGCTCCTGATGAGAGTCTGAGTTCTTTACATACAATAACAAGCCTCCATTAGAGCTGGGAGACTTGACAGCACATTATCTTTGATGGCGTGAAGAAGGGACAGTTCTACCATTTAGCGAGCACCGCTAATGAGAGCCGTTATTAAGTATCATCACTTAAACAACATCAAAGCAAATCTCAGAGACTGAGTGGGAAAAGGGCTCCGTTGGGTCGGGTGAATCACAGACACAAACTCATCTCCAGATACACAGAATTAAGAAGGAAATAAAGAAAATAATAAAACTGTCTCTTTTTTTTTTTTTTACCCTGCATTCGTTTACCAGGTTTGTGGTCTGACAGTTCGTGAGTCCTTATTGTGTTGTGAGTCATTCACTTGTAATCCCAAAGAAGCTTATAGGGAGCTTGGGTCAATGTGGTACAACTTTGTCTACCTAAAGTGTTGTGTGGCTTAACCAGTTACCCTGAAGAGTATCTCTAACACAAGGAGGTCTAACAACATCACGCACTGCTGAATCGTACCATCAGTAAAAAGAGAAAGTCATGATTGTCTGCAGTTAAACTGGATTTTCACTGTAGCACGCTAACACGCAAGACATCTTTGGTTCCTGAAGGTGAGATAAGTGCTATATGCAAATGAGATTTAAATCAGCAAAATAAAGTCAGAGTCAAAAAATCAGTGACTCTGATTAGAATTCCAGTAGAGATTGGAATGGTCCGAATTAATCTTAGTGTTACATTAAATGTTCATATACTTAACACCAAGTTGTTAAGTACTTAACACCAGCCCAGATAGTTTAGCTTTGCTAAGCATCACTAGTTGGGAGGTAGGATCCTGGAACTGATCATGAACATTTGTAATACTTCATATAGATAATCCAAAACATCTGTAACATACAGCAACACATTAAAAACTATTTCAATAAGTGATGCCGTTGAAGACACAGTCTGCAAAGCTACAGTAGACTGCAATAAATCTAATGTTTGGTGAATACATAACGTAATGTCTAAAACTATCAGTAACAGTATTGGTTTTGATTAACCCTTTAAAGCCTGATTTGCATTATTAAGTATGCAATGTTTACAACGATACATTCATGAGCAATGTCTACAAGCTTTGTACTCTACATGGTAATACCTTATGTAACACTTTGTGCATGTACACACTGTTGTAGAATACTTAATTATGGGCCCCTTTGACATGCACACAGACACCCAACACAACTACTACAGTTGAAGAAAGTTAGATTGTCACAAGTTTCTACAGTGTCATACAGTACTGACAAAATGTAAAAAAAAAAAAAAAGTTTTACTAACTTAAAGGAAGCAATTGTAAGAAGACAATTTTCAAAGTATACTTGTGAATGTAAGATATATTTTGGTAGTGAAAATGAATCAGATCACTGAAACAGTATTCCTGAAATGGCAAGATATGAATTCATCATTAAAGGTATAGTTAGAAATATTTGTAAAGCATTGATTACATGTTCATCAACATATATAAACAACAAATACTGAAATAAAAGTTCATATGTTTACACTTGCGGTATAGGACATTAACAAATATCTGTAGTCTTTAGGCCTCTGCTAGGCCATGTAAGTAGAGATGACTAGTGGGGCAGGAGAGCATGAACTGCTCTCTTAGGGCTCCTTCTCACACACACACACACACACACATACACACACACACATACACACACACACGTGCAACAAAGCCAACCGGTTCCATGGCAGCAGCGGCCCGATATCGCCCCTGCCCCTAGCTCCAGCCTGACCCCTGCCCCGGCCAGGCCCCACGAGGGGCCTCCTAAGTGGGGAAGCAGATGCCACAGCACTCCATGCAGATCTCCAGGCAGTCGGAAGACTCGCAGCACGCGTCCATGATGCCACAGTCCATGTCGCAGGGGCAGTTGCAGTCGTCCCCCATGTCGTCGGAGCAGCAGCAGCAGCAGGCCTCGGGGGTGCAGGTGCCACAAGAGGCCTGGGCCACCACCATGTTGCACAGCGTCAGGAACTCACAGAACAGGCAGGCCAGGATGCAGTGGACACAGCAGTCTGGGAACACGAGGGAGATCGGAGGGAGGGGAGGGAGGGAAAGGAGGATGAGACGGAGGACAGTGTACTGTACTGTGAGTGTTGGTTGATGTGGGATTATGTTTCTCTGAAAGGCCGTAGACATCTGATTAGGAAGAGAGTTTATCCCTTCTTTGTGTGGTTGATTTCCAGTCACACTCTGACAGATCTTAACCCATCTACTTTACGTCACAACCCAGATGTGCGTGAGAGTGTCTGCATCGGAACGCACAAGCCTTAGAGTATGTGTGTGTGTGCTGCGACCACTGATGTGTCATGTGTGTGTCTGATGATGTCTAATGTGTGTGTGTGTGTGCCTGTATGTGTAGGTGGAAGTGCAGGGGGCCAGTGAGGAACTACAGGGAATCAGGAAACTAAAAGGACCCAACTGCACTTTAAGGTTTGATTAGGAGCCTGGCGAATAATTGGAGCATTATCATGCAAACTCGCCAGCTTGATCACGTAAAGCTGATTAGCAAAGTCCGAGATTTCTCCCTGGCAAATTGCTTGCTGCTAATGCAGCTGATTATCATGTCACGTCCCTCACGGCAGGCCTGGGAGACGAGGGGGAGACGAGGGAGAGACGTCCCTCACGGCAAGGCCTGGGAGACGAGGGGGGGGGGGGGGGGGGAGACGAGGAGAGAGTCCCTCACGGCAGGCCTGGGAGACGAGGGGGGAGACGAGGGAGAGAGTCCCTCAGTGGCACCTAGACAGACGGACCCTCTCCTCTCTAACCCACACCGACACAAGCCTGGTTCGCTGGTCCCCTCAAAACTCAGTTTCTTTTTCAAAATAGGAAAATTGTGGAGGCCTGAATTGTGTATGGATGCAACCGGAAGCATCGTGCGTAGCTGGAAAACAGACATACTGTAAAGGAGGTGTGTGTGTGTGTGTGTGTGTAAGACAGTATGCTGCAGGTTAAGCGAGAGAACACCGAACAAAGATTCTACTCTTGGATCAGACACACCACACACACACACTACGTGCACACACACACTTACCTCCTGGAGGTGCCGTATGTAAAGCTCTACCTGTGCAGTGAGCCCTAACCCCTTACTGAGAACCAAGGCCATGCACAGCCCTGCTTTGGAGTGTTAAACACACAACGCCGATGCAGAGAAATACCATTACAAACAGAGGGCATTTGCATGGCTTTCATCAGACCATCTCCGACTGTCAGATGGGGGGGCATTTCTGACTGGGGTTAGACGAGGGAGGGGGGGAGGGAGGAGAGGGAGGGTGGAAGGACGGAGCGGGCTTTAGACCACTGGATTCTCATGTTTGATTAATCAAAGAATTTCTCTCTTCCTTTTTTTTTTCCTGGATGCGGTCCGCAGAGCTGACCGGCTTCGGATACACCCTCCACAGAGGACGTCCAGACCAGCGGAAAGACATGAAACGAAGGTGATTCCACCAGAAGTTTGAACGCATCTGATTATCACCCCCCCCCCCCCTCCCCCTCACCAGGAGACATACTCCGCCTTATTATGTTTCAACACCTGGGACTCGACATCGGAGTAAAAATACGACAAACTTTCATTTAGAAACACAGCGGATCTGATCCATTGCTTGTTTCGAGACCAACAAGCGTCTGACGGCGCTGAGAGGAGGGTTAACAGAGAGAGAGAGAGACTGGAGGCTGCTGCTAAATGCATGACCTCTCCAAGTTCACTGCGCTTTGAAGGAGCCATAGTGTGGGCTAATCAGCTTTGAGAGCTGTACACTAGGAATGAGACACAAACACAGAACATGGAAATAAGCAGCTGGCCATCTCAGCGATTCCTTTGGATGTATAATTAATCAGCTGCGATTAGTATGGATCTTAAGGAAAGAGAGAGATGCAGAGAGGAGGATGGAAAGAGAGTGTGTGGAAAGGAGGGAGAGAAAAGGGGGAGAGAGATGTATAGAGATAGGGAGACAGAGAGAGACAGAGAGCAGCAGGGGATGGGTCATGTATACAAGACAAGCTGAACAATTTATCTTCCCAAAGAAGAGAGAGAAAAAAAAGAGTGCAAATTGCTAAGAGCCCGGCGAGGGCGCGGGAGCGGGAGCGGGAGCGGGTCGTGTCTGATGTCGGGGAGGCCTGAAAGGGCCAAGCAGAGGCGAGGCGATGACCCCGGAGGAAATAGGCTGAGACACGAGGAACACTCTAAAGGGCTGACATCAAACACAGGGTGCAGCGTGACACAAAACAAGCTGGAAGGCCCTCCGACCAACCAGTCCCAGCAAAACATTCACACTAAGAGAGAGGGAGGGAGAGGAGGGAGAGGGAGGGAGGGAGAAAGCACGAGAGAGAAAGAGAGAAAAAGAGAGAAGGGGTGAGTTAGATAAAGCGATGGAGTGAGGGAGAGTGTTTAGTGTAGGAGAAGGCCTGCTGGCAACCAGGAGGCTTGGCACAATGAACAGAGAGAGAGAGAGAGAGAGAGAGAAAGAGAGAGAGAGAAAGAGGAGAAGAGAGGCCCCCCCCCCCCAGGAACAGAGCCAGCCAGGGCTAGCTGAGGTCTCCGTGGAGACAGTCTGCTGCGTACGTGGAGAGGAACAACAGCCACCGTCTTAACAGGCTCTCTGAGGAAGCTCCCGGAAGCACCTTGAAGGGTGTAATTGATTACACCACAACAAGTGGTTATCGCAGAGCGCTCCCATCCCACCCCGCCCCGCCCCGACTCTGCCGCGCCAGGCAGGCGGTAAAGCGGGCGGTGAACCAGGCGGTAACTCCTCCTGCTCTGTATTATCTGCAGCGCTGGAGCCAGCAGCAGCAGCGGCACCCTCCCTGGAGCCAGCCAGCCTCCTGGCAGCTTACTTACAGGCTGTTTAGAAGCTCATTCCACAGGCAAACAGATTATGTTAATCCATGTAAACATTAAAACACAACAGCTTGGCTTTTTTCCAGAGGGAAATAAGTACTTGAGAGAGAGAGAGAGAGAGAGAGCATATTGATTCACAACACAAGACTACAAACAACCGACACAAAAGGCGTAATGAGACAGACTTATTGAACGGCTGTTAGTCTAGTTGTCATCTTGTTGTTGTTTTGTTTTTTTTGTCTTTGCCAATTAAGACGTGTAAAAGCTGACTCTGACGGCGGCGTCCCTGGCGAGAAGCCCACTCTCCTCCTCCACAGGATCTTCAGCAACCATCTAACGCTTGTTAGTCTGCAGACTACAATCTGTTGCACACCACAGCGATCCTACGCCCATTTCTAGGAAATACACAGACAGATCTCCATATTACCAATATGAACTTCTTCGTCGAACTGGGGGAGGGGGGGGGGGGGGGGGAGTATCTTGTTTTCATGACGTCTTCAACTGCCTGACCTGTGAGCTATCTTTTAGTGAAGACAAAGAAGGTAGCGGGCAGCAGAGAGTAAACTCAAACGAAGAACAGTTGCAACCACACACACACACACGCACACGCACACACAGACAGACACTTAAAAGTACATGGCAGAGACAGCGAGGGAGAGCTGAGATGAGAGAGTGTGTGATTCTCCACCAGCAAGAGGCCCTGATAATGAGGGGCAGCAGGGTCTGGAGGTGGGGGACGGGGGGCTGGGGCAACGAGAGGGAGAGGGGTGGGTTTGGAAAGGGTCTTGAGAGGGGCGTGAGGAGGCCCACGCAGGGGTAGGAGATGACACTTTGCAGGCACCCTGGGTTCCGCTACCTTGTTAGAAGGTCACACCTATCTGACCAATGGTAATGTGGACCCAATCAGGTTCATTACGTCCTTCACCTCAGCCTCGCACCTGAGAGGTGCTGCTGGGGGCCTGGGCCCCGGGCCTCGGCGCTGTTGTTGTTGGGGAAAATAAAGCCATGGGGGCCGAGCAGAAGGTGGATTTAATGGCCGAAAAATACCGGATTGTTATAAAGTCAGTGCTCATTATGAAGAGGTGGATATCTGGCAGCTTTGTATGGGTGTCGCTCTGCAGAAGCAGCCTTAATTGGGAAACACCTGCACGGTGAGGAATGACAAAGTGTTAGAGAGGCCTGTACGTGTTTGTGTGTGTGTGTGAGCATGAGTTTGTGTGAGTATGTATGTGTACTGTATGTACAGTACTTTGAGTCTGTACAATTGCGTGTGTATGTAAGTGTGTGTGTGTGTGTGCAGATGTGTGTGTGTGTGTGTGTGCAGATGTGTGTGTGTGTGTGTGTGTGTGCAGATGTGTGTGTGTGCAGATGTGTGTGTGTGTGTGCAGATGTGTGTGTGTGTGTGTGTGCAGATGTGTGTGTGTGTGTGCGCTCACCCTCGGGCAGGGTTCCAGGGTTCTGGGAGCCGGTGGAGCTCCCTTTACTCCTCCTGCTGCTGTCGCTGTTCACCGACAGGCTGGAGCGCAGCTTGCTCTGCATCTTCTGAGACACGAGCGACGGCTGCTTCCGGCCCGGCACCGCGCCACACGTGCACACCGGGCGTGCCCCGCGCCCGCCAGGGAGCATTCCGTGGGCACCCGGAGGACCCGCGGCGGGGTGGAAGCCATGTTGGTTGCTGGCGGCGGTGGAGTCTTCCTCACCAGCCTCTCTCTGCCCTGGCCGAGGGTGTGCCTGAGGTTGGGCTGGAGGGGAGGGAGGGGAGGGAGGGAGGGAGGGAGGGAGGGAGGGAGGGAGGGTGGGAGGGAGGGAGGAAGGAAGGAAGGAGGGAGGGAGGGAGGGAGGGAGGGAGGGAGGGAGGGAAGGAGGGAAGGAGGGAAGGAGGGAAGGAGGGAAGGAGGGAAGGAGGGAGATTTATAAAATGTGTCATTCTTGCTCTTTCTTTCCCTCCATTTCTCTGTCTTCAGAAGTGCATGTGAAGTGCACGCTGAGTGGATTGTCTTAGTTGAGGGATTTTCATCTGGATCCCTGTGAGCATCACATCTGAGGAACCCCCAGTTTACGTCTCGCAGTGGAAGGAGGGAGGGTTTCAAATGTTGACACGTGTGACAAGCCACAAGGAGAAAAACAGCAGAAAAAAAGGAGAGAGATATAGAAAGAGGGGCAAAAGAATGAGAGCGAGAGAGGGATAGAGAAAGAGAGAGGTAGAGAGAGCGAGTGGTGGAGGTGGCATTTTCAGGGGGAAGAACTCGTGCACATTCAGCCCAACTGGGACTTGCCATTTCTCCTCTGCATTCTCTTTCTCATCCCTCTCTCCCTCATCCCTCTCTTCCTCTCCCGACTCCATCAGAGATGCGTCGTTGTGACTGATGCCGTGAATTATTCATCTTTTCTTTGCTGTACGTTCTGGCGTCCTCCATTTTCACGTCTGTCTCACTTTCTACTAACTCTGCATTTCACCCAGACGCAGGTACAGTGCTACACGTGGCAGCCGGGATTAGGATAATCACAGGCAGTTCAAGAAAAGCACTTACTGGGAAAGTGTTCGCTATGTAAAGAGCTCCAGCCACGTCGCTCTACCTTAACTTCTCTCAAGTGCTGAAGGAGGGAGAGGATGCAAACAGCAGGCTCAATATGAAACCCATGGCTCTTTAGTTTGCTGTATCACTCAGTTTCCCACTCTCCCGTTTCCCTCTCTGTGAGAAAACAATCTTTTTTCTTTCTTTCTCTCTTTCCTTTTTCTCACTGTTTCCCTCTCCGTCCTGCTCCTTGTGTCAGCTCACCAACAAGGTCAATTATAGTTAACAAGAGATGGGAAATCTGGCCCACTGCTTTTGAACACATCACCCAGGGAGATGGACGAGAGGGCATGCCCATGTAAAACAACACAATTAAACCCACACTGTTCACTCTCTCTCTCCTCCCCTCTCTCTCCCTCCCTCTCTCCCCTCCATCCTCCACACGCTGCCTCCATAAACAAACAGACAGGGTGGGGATCCGCACGCCACGCTATTTGAATTAGACAATTGCTGTGACCAGGAAGGTCATTATGGTGTGATGCACGGCCCAGGTTGATGAGATGCCCTCACAGTGCTTGACACTGAGGGGGGGGGGGGACTAAGGATGGCTAACAAGGAGAAGCAGGGCTACTTTGTTGTTGCCCGTACGACCCTGTCAACCAGGCCGACCCTGTCAACCAGGCCTTGTTATGCTGGTGAGCTGGAGACTGGGCTTGATTAGAAGTCTCCTCAGTGACCACGCAGAACTACATCGTACTGTACAGAGAACAGGCCAATCATGGAGGAGTGACAAACACACACACACACACACACACACACACACACACACACCACACACACACACACACACACACACACACACACAACACACACACACACACACACACACACACACACACACACACACACACACACACACACACACACACACACACACACACACACAGTATTTCTCAGCAACGCACAGTATGTTCTCTATAAACAGATCTATAGATGGTGCCACACACCACATTAAACATTAAAGAAGTGAGACGAGCCTTTTCTATAATTCTTCTGGTTTATTAATCCAGCCTCCTCCCTCTCTGTGTTGGGTATGGGGTCTCTCACAAACAGCAGGTCTGGAGGAATCGATGAGCATAATTACCTCTGCCTTCCAGAAAGTTCAAGCTTTCAATTTCACCGAGTATGAAACTAGCTATAAAGGAAAGCAGCCTGTACTGTAAACCACCAGAGTGGTTTACGCCGTGGTCGAACACTCCCCAAGACGGCCTGAATTCACACCTGGGCCAATCACCAAGATCAACTCCGCAAAGTATTTGAATGTGAATGAGGTGAATGTGAGTCGAGTCACAGATTAGAAGGCGTTAAGACTGATGTATTGGGTTCATCACTGTGGGTAAGACAAATCAAGCACATCTACATGTTTGCAGGGAGAGTTCGTCTGCCCACACCGGGCTGAGCAGGACTCTTATCTCCTTTACCGACAATAATAATAAGACTCTGATGAATGAATGGAAAGAGGAGTCACATTCATAACAGTGGATGGCAGTAATGATGGTTCTGTCAAAGATAACACTAAGTGAATCATGAGAGATGGATTATATCCAAAGCAGAAAAGTTCTAACCTTGTCTGGGATGGAGAACACAGCAGAACCGATACAAAGTAGCTCTTATTAGTTAGTATGGAAAGGATTCAATTCAATTCACTTTTATTGATTCCCCAAAGGAAATTCAGAGAGTATAAGAGCTAAATAGTTCCAGGTGTCAAAAAGTGACTTTGCACTTGAGCAGAGTAAAGATATGGGCCATGGAGTACACACTGTAACTAAGCTGTCACCGAAAACCGAGGGGTTTCCATAGAGTTTGTCACCGGAACACACTGTAAGCCTTTGGAAGACAACTTCACCACGGAGCTCCACAGAGCTCTGGATCAGCCTGAGATCAGTAAAACATCAGCTGGGTAGAGCTGACAACACTACACCTGTAGATGCTGCCATCCAATATAGATGCTCTGCATCTGCAGAGTTCCAGCCTCGGACTAGGAAACATACCCCCCCCCCCCCACACACACACACACACACACACACACACACACACACACACATCAAATATGAACAACTCCCACAAGTTTAAAATAATCATAAGCGATTAAAATTGAACAGTTGTGTGGTTTACCACAAAGGCTTGTAGGGTCTGAGGCAGGTGCTGTGTACTCTGAGACACCGTCTGCACACGAGCTGGCAGGTTGCATTAAAACACCATGTTTAGGAGGGGGCCAAAACACACCGCCTCAAATTGGACTTCTAACCGGCCTATTTCTAGCGCATCAACAACTGTTGAGAGTGTACATTTGTAGTTGAATAAAACATGGTATCTCTCTGCACAGGCTGTCACCCCCGTCTCTGAGCAAGCTGGGGGGGTGGGGGGGGGGGGGGGGGGGAGCACAGCCTGTAGTCTGGCTAAGCAGACTCCCAATTTGGTCCCCCTGAAGCTGACAGGCTCAAATATCTGGGGAGCATTTTTAAAAGGCCAGTGTTTGATGGATTCACGAGGAACACACAAATATAATTGCCATTTGTCACCGAGTCTTCAGTGGCTCCACCACACAGGGATGGAGTACGAGTGTGTCTGGAGAGCCAGGGCGAAGCGCGGAGCGCTCTGTATGTAAAACTGTGTATTCAACGCCGCTGCTTTTGTCACGGAAAATAGGTCCTGCAGGGGAGAACTCAAAATTGTACCCCAAAGACACGAGAGACAGGAGGCAGCCAATATCACACACACACACACACACACACACACAAACATGCATACGCCCACACACACCTACCAGGAAGGAATATGTATGAACGTCAACTGAAACAGAACTGCATAAACAAGAATTCTAAAATAGTAAAGTACCGAAAATATAACAGAGAGGTCAAACAGGTCAGCTTGAAGATTCTAATTTGCACATTACTACACCAGGAGTCAGACGTATGGCAGAGAGCTGGGAGAACCAGTACAGAACTGTTTCCATAACGCTCAGCTCCTCTTTAATATTAATACAGAGAGAGAGAGAGAGAGAGAGAGAGAGAGAGAGAGAGAGAGAGAGAGAGAGAGAGAGAGAGAGAGAGAGAAGAAAGAGAGAGGGAGGAGGGCTGTGTTTGCCTGGGCCTATTAGAATGTCCATCATATGGAGCACACAGTTATTCAAATGTCACATCATGTCAGCTTGCTAAACACACCTCCACCTCTCCTAATAGTCCCCATTACACACAGCCTGGAGTTAGAGAATGAAAGAAAGAAAGCAAGAAAGAAAGGAATTAAAGAAAAGAAAAAGAAAAAATAAGAAAATGATTTTTTTTTTTTTTAAACCTCCCTAGTTTTTATTCAAATTCATAAAAAGGTGACAATATTCCATACACAGCTTATGGCTGTGAAATTATTATTCCACTAAACCGGTCTAGTTTGTTTGTGTCTGTCTTTCACATCATAAACATGTATATTTTATGCCTGGCTGTCCCTGTACCTGCCTGATTGAAATGCTAATTTGTAAGTGTGCAATGACCTAGCCAAGCCCCCCCCCCCCCCACCTCCCTGGAAGCCTGGGGGGTGGTTTCCACCTCCTAACAAACATCTGTAACACCCCTGCCTCCCAATCCAAAGGGATATATTTTCTCATTAGAAATTACATATATCTCCATGCTCGTATTTATAGAAGCAAAACCAGGGGAATTATGCTGCAGAGGAGAGGAGAGGAAAATATGGCACAATGAATGCTATTACAAAGGACTCTGATTGAAATGTTCCTTCGGCATATCAAAGCTCGTTTAGCATTTGACCTTCCAACTGTGGGACAAGGACTTTCTTTATTGCGATGGAGGACATGTTTGAAGGGACAGGCAGTGGCAGTCTCACTAGGAACTATCATTTGGTGTATCTTGTCATGGCAAACACAAGCTGTGATTATTTCCAACAGCCACAATGAGAAAATCAAAGTTGGTCTATTACAGTAAAGTGAATATAAAAATGTGGAATGATAAAATGATTTTAACTGAATATAGTGTGTGTTGTATATACAACTGTACTAATACATAGCTGTCATAATGTGCGGTGTAATGCACTTCAGTCTGTAGGTGTGTAGTTCGTGCTTCCCCTCAGTAGGTTACTCACAGTGTCACTGTTCCAGTACAGAACTACAGGAAGCAGGAAGCAGGAAGCAAGAAGCAGGAAGCAACTCTCCTCTCAAGATTAAAACATCCAAGTGTGGCCTGTTTCAACATGGAGGAAAGTGACACTGTATGACGTGTCACGCTAATATCGGATCACTCATGCCTGGGAATGTGACACACAAGCACACACACACACGTGTGTGAAAAGACACACAGCACACACACATCTATTTGCCTAGGCTTGCTGATGATGGGACATCTGGGTGTGATAAACTAAATGAGTTCCTCTGATAGGACAGCCAATCAGGTCGGATGACACACAGGGTGACAGACCTGTTTCAACTCTATTAACTCCACCCGTCCCCTCATCCCACTCCACCCGTCCCCTCATCCCACTCCACATCCTCTCGTTTCAGATAGAAACATCCTTGCTTCGTCACGTCTAATTTCACTTTGCCGTTTTGTTTTTTTATGATGAGCTAAACGTGACGAACAGTCAATACTGCTCGTCTGCTTTCTGTGACGACGTAACCCCCCCCCCCCTCCCCCGCCCCCCCCCGGCCATCGCTGTTCAGAACTGGCTCTTCAACCGGAACCTGCTAAAGGGATGTGACACAGCGCTGAATATTCCAACCCCCACCTTCCCCCTCACGTTGTCCTCCCTCACTCTCAATAACAATGACAGGGAAAGCGGGGCGTCAGGGATTTACTCATTTCAGATTTAGTAATTTCGCCGCTGATTGAGTGGAAAAGTAACCCGCGGACCCTGTTCTGCTTAATTACATTTTACAGAGGGGTAGACAACTTGAAAGACAAGAGCTTGATTTGATGACCTGAACCTTTCAGCTCTCTCTCTGAGGAGGTGCAGGCTATCATCAATTATCCTTCGATTTCAAAATGGAACATTTTGCCAGATGAATATGCCTGACTCCTATCTAAATCATTAAAATTCCCAATGAGATGACATTTTCTCTTAAATGAATCACATTTAAGGATAAATCATTCACACTGTGCTGGAGAGTGAGCCCCCAAAGCCTTCCCCGCGAAGTCTCTCCTGCCGCCCTCTCTGCACCGTGTGGGAACCTGAGGAGCACTGCTAATGTGAGCGATACTGATGTAGCATAACACAGGAAATGATGAGAAGAAACAGCTCACAACCTGGCAGGAAAAGTATGTTTGTCTCTTCTCTGCTGTCCCCCTCAGAGGAGAACTCAGGAAGGACAGCTTCATCAGGTTCCTCCCCCCCCGCCCCCACGATTCAGGAACGGAGTCGAATATGAAGCTCTGAGGCCGTGAGGAAAGCGGCACATCTTGCACAGACTGAGGCGTTACACAAGCTAGCTACCACATTTTCTAGAAAGATCAATTGTGACGTGACTCAGCGCTGGTCTGAGGAAGCTGCCAGGCTGGGTGCTGCCGTTGTCTGCTCCACCCTGCCTCCCCACAGGCCCTAACAACAACACAGCAACACAGGTCCAACAGCAGGGAGGGAGGGGGAGGGAGGGGGAGAGGGGGGAGGGAGGGGGAGGGAGGGGGAGAGGGAGAGGGAAGGGGAGAGGCAGGGGAAGAGGGGGGAGGGAGGGGGAGGGAGAGGGGGGGGAGGGAGGGGGAGGGAGGGGGAGAGGGGGGAGGGAGGGGGAGGGAGGGGGAGCGGGAAGGGGAGAGGCAGGGGAAGAGGGGGGAGGGAGGGGGAGGGAGAGGGGGGAGGGAGGGGGAGAGGGGGGAGGGAGGGGGAGGGAGGGGGAGGGAGGGGGAGCGGGAAGGGGAGAGGCAGGGGAAGAGGGGGGAGGGCAGGGCAGGAGGCGGAAGGTGGCAGGAAGGTAGTAGAAGGGGGAGAGGAGGGGAGGAATAGGCTAAGGAGAGGAGGAAGAGAGCAGGAGTAGGAAAGGAGGGGTGGAAGAGGAGAGGGGGGAGAAGGAGGGAAGCTTTTCAGTTTCAGTTACATGGATGACTCACAGATTCCACCAGTTTCAAAATCTCCGGCTGAAGTAGAAGTTACACAGGAAATTCACTTGTTTGAAATTCAACGGCAGGAGTGCGGGTGTACGTCCACACACAAAACAGGAACTAACCTACTGTACAAACTCAAACACCACATCAAATCGGGGTCAACTGGGATACATAAGAGTACTCCACAACAAAGCCACCAAAACAACAAGCTATCTGGTGTCTGGAATCCATCCAGGTAGCAGCCTAGGCCTGGATCAGAGATCAGCGACGGCCAGTCTATCAACACACCTCCAACCCAGGTTCCTTTATTTGCTCTGTATCAATCTCAGCATTAACCCCCAGCTAATGGGACAGCTGTGGGTCAGCGCGCCGCCTCCCCAGCCTGCCAATCAGGGGCTAAGCTGGGGGAATCATGGCTAAGGGACTGGGAATCTCCCACGTCTGAGTAAGAGGCTTTTTAACCGGGAGACGGCCGTATCGATTTGAGCTCCTCTGGCTCTGCTGGGGGGGAGCGGGGTGACCGAGGGGAGGGGGGTGGGGGGGGGGCGCTCCGTCTGTGGCTGGGCCTGACTGGGAGCTTGGCCTAGGTCTCCAGTCACCCTCCAGTGATCAGAGGAGCTGACTGAATGACCTAGCAGGGGAGGCAGCGAACCTGCAAACACACAGAGGGCAGGAGGGGAGGGCGGGGGAGCAGGGGGGTGGGGGGGGGGGGTGACATCGCCAGAGATCTCTGTAATAGAAAAGGGTTTTAACCTTAATGTAGGAGCCAAACCCCTGTTAGAGGGCCTGTAATCCCCTCTGCTCTCCTCTCATTTGAAGTGGCTGCTGGGGTTTTTTTTTGGGACTGACTTCTCAAAGGCACCATCACTACCACCGCCACTACACACAGTGTACACACACACACGCACACGCGCGCACACGCGCACAGGCTGCTTTGTTGGATGCTTTGTTTTGGTGGCAGGAGAGAGGAGCGGTACTGTAAATCTTGCAAGTCAGGAGCTTTTGATCATGTTTACAGAGGAGGCATTCTGACTCTGGCTGTCCCTGAAATGCCCCACTCTGTTATAGACGAAACAGACATTTGCTCAAACTACATCACAGCAATTACAAAGCGACGTCTTGGAAAAACTGCGTTAAAGTATGTCGTGTCACGGGTCAACGAAATGTAAAGTGGCACAAAAACCAAGTGATGCTAAAGTCGTTGATAGACTATTTAACTATTCAAATACTCCTCCTACACAGTGATACAGCATAATTATATGTTTCTTCTTTCACAGTCAACATTCTTACGTGGCCTTTGTGTCTGAATCACGGCAATGATATCCAATAGTAGCACTCATCATACAGGGAGGTGTGCACACCTAATCACACCCACTGAAGTATTTAGAATTTCTTTTTTGAAAAATCCCAACAATGGAAAGACTTGTCGGCACTTCTAGAAATGCTAATTACAGTGCTTGAAATTTCCCATATGAAATCTATCTGCAGCAAGACAATGAGGAAATAATTACAACTGAGATAGACTTACAATGGCCATTTTAATCAACCCCTACGCTAGCATTTCACCCCTATTCATACCGGTTTTGATTCCATGACCCACTGGTAAGTAATCACTTGAAAATTACATCTGGGTTTTTAATGGGCGCTTGCTTGAGTCGTGTTGTTTCCGGCGAGACCAGAATCTCAACATTACAATAAAAGATTCAGTTCTTGCATAACAACAAGCACTCTGTGTACAATTTCTTTTTTTTTTATAACATTGAAAAGTACAAGAGGAAAAACAAAGACCTGAATGACGTGTGGAAGATTTGGATCCGAAAATACTTAAAAGTTATTTCTGTTTCTATTAGTCTGTCTGCTTCAGAATGTAGATCACCTGTGAGATGTCATGTCTGGACACCTCTTTGTGCTGATACCCTCCATAATCACCTGACAATCACATAACCATTCCAAGGAGGAGCCAAGATCCTCTCAGTGTACTGTATGCATATATGCAGAACATTCCCTGCAGCTAAACCAAGGTGCTGCTTTGTGAGGCCCTGCGTTGATGCCCGTCCATTAAACATCTCATCTGCTTTCTGAACTGTCGCACAGTAAATTCCCTTCCTAAAGGTCAGTCCTCCACCCTGGTAATAACCTTGAAGGTTCTGAATAAAACACCCAATCAGGACTTCACACAAAGGCCAGCCTAATGTCTTTCTCTCCACGGCGACAGACATGTCATTTGACCTTCCTCCGTCACTTCAGAAATCCCTGAGATAAAAAAAACAGAAGAAGGAAATCTGGTCTTGGGCACTGAGGTCTTCTTTATCCACGAGAGCACTTAAAAACTATTTGACAATCCGGTGAATAATGTGACGATTAAACACCTAAAACTGGCGTTAGGTCATGGCAATTTATTCTGGGAAGGGCCGACGGAGCCAGTACTCTGTGTGGAAGAGATACCAGGAGTCTGAGGACCACACAGGTCTCCAGGGAAGGCCTGTCTCCCCCACGAGTCATACACACACACACACACACACACACACACACACACACACACACACACACACACACACACACACACACAACCCCAGGCCTAGAGAAGCCTCAGCAGTAGTAGTCAGGGAGAGCAGCGTGTCTCTCCTCCCTCTGCATACTGGAGGTACAGGACCGAGCTAAACCCCAGATAACATCCGTCTGTATTGACCTAGAAGTCAAGGACAGTGTTAAGTCTGGTCACACTTAACAGCTCACTGCTCTAATCTTAATGCTTCTGTGGCAAATCTATAACAGCCGCAGTAACAAACCTGCTTGTTGTTGACTACGTAGCATTCAGGTGATTGAATAAAACGGCATGTTGCCAAGGTAGTTTCTAAAAGGTGTGGTATATTATGGTCTGTTCTGATCTAGGATGAAGAAAGACACTAACAGCCTCAACTGCAGGTTAGAAGATCACATGCTGGATATAGGGAGTCAGGTGGCTGAGCGGTTAGGGAATCGGGCTAGTAATCAGAAAGTTGCCGCTTCGATTCCCGGCCATGCAAAATGACGTTGTGTCCTTGGGCAAGGCACTTCACCCTACTTGCCTCAGGGGAATGTCCCTGTACTTACTGTAAGTCGCTCTGGATAAGAGAGTCTGCTAAATGACTATGTTAATGTAAATATACAGCCAGTTGAACACAGGGGTGAAAAAAAACAGATCTGAAAAGATGTGGTCTGTCATATGACAGATGTGGTCTGTCACAGTTCACACCTAAAATAAGCTTCATCCGGGGTCCTCAACACTTAGACACTTTTGGGGTTTTAGGTTTGAAGTGACTGGGAACATGCTGTAGTAACTTTCTCAAAGGAGGAGGTGTCTTCTTCCTTCATTTTAAAATCCCAAAGCAGCGGGTCTGCAGGGAGAGGCCTCTTTGGTGGTGACAACTCTTATCCCAGAGGCTCTGGCAAGATGCCGTCACAGAGACTCAGCTGTGATTGGATGAGAGGGGGATTATCCTGCCAGGAGATTGGTCAGAACTGCTGATACCATGTCAGCAGCACAAAGTTGTGAACAGTTGCGAAACATAGAAAGTTCTCAGCGATTTGTTGATGATTTGAACCACGTTTCAGTCTTATGGGAAGACTTCACGCAGCTGTTGTTTGTGAGCCCGCCTTGAGAAGCCTTGGTAAACAGCCCCTTGGCCAGTAGTCAACAACTGACAACCGGGACAGGAAAAGGAGCTCTGGAAAAGTTAACAGCCTCGAAACAAATGAGCAAAAACACAATGCTGGGTTTGAGGCTACATGGCTCACATGGATGGAAGCAATCAGAGGCTATTAGCTTTGTTCGACACTTCTCTCCTCTCTCTCTCTTTCCCTTTCTCCTTCTTTCGCTTTTCTGCTGATCTCTTTGTTACTGCTGTTAGTCAACATTCAACAAGAGCTGCTGTTGCCAAGGGCACAAAGTTGTGTGGCTGAACATCGACAACACAGCGCGTGTAGCAGCATTGTGTTGCAACGGTAGCGTCTCTCAGGGCCACTGTGACAGGATCTGACTGGCTGAGACTGGCTGGCAGGCAGTTGACAGGATGAACCAGGTTGTTGAGCGCTGAAGTACAGTGGAACAGGACACAGGGTGTGACGGCTTCTTTCCACTCTACAACAAATGCTGAGAACTTTCCCATCAACCTCGCTGCTTTTCCCCAGTTATTATTGCTAGGTTGTTTTGTTTTTTTCAAAGAGACTTCGGGAAGCAAACATACTTTTCTTAAGTGTTTCTTTGCAAAAGAGTGAGATCAATTCTTGTTCTCTGACACACAAACTCTGCTTAGTTACCCAACTCTGCTCCACAACAGTATACATACTGTACACTCAAGTTACCGAAGCTTATTCTAAAGTTACTGAGAGAAATCAAATTTAAAAAATACAGGAATGCTTTCATCTGTCCCAATAACTAGCCCGAGAAAGCATGCAGATACCCTGAAACTGGACAGCAAAGTACGTCAGTACATGATAGTGATCTACACAGCATCTACGCAGCGACTCAGAGGATATTCTGGCCCATCCGAGGGTCTGGAGAGCCAAGGCCAAACCACCACAGGATTTCCTCCTTCCCACTACACAGAGCTGAGGCTTTGGAGGAGGAACAAGACCCTGACAAGCCAGGACGTTGCCATTCCCCTCACACGACAGGGAGAGCATGTTACACGACACTCTTAAAGTCTGTTATCAGATGGTCATGCCATCTTAATATTAGTCTTGGATGGTGTAAGACTCTGTTCCTGCAGTAACGTGGGCTATAGGCTAACTGTGTTAACACAGAAACTATTGTTAACTGGTTTGTCTGTTCACGACAGGACATGTTGTTTCAAAAACAACAAAGTGTGAACTAACTAGATCACTGCTCTCCTTATAAGGTAAGCTCTATCCACCTGGTAGGTTGTCTTGCATCACAAACCATTGCTTATATAACAGTTTGGTAAAGTGGTAATAATGACCACATGATAATAGCAGGATTTCCTGATGTTTCCCAGGCTGATTATACTCACTTCTTACTGGGTCACAATAGGAAGGGCACTCTCCAGTCATGTGATCTTGTCCTTCAGCACAAGGGTCTCTGGGAGATGAAGTTCTAGAAGTGTTTGTCGTTCCTGATGATTCGGTGTCACATGCATCTGCGGATAAAAACAAACAAACTTGAACTAACTTTTTTTTTTACATTTTATTACAAAAAGCTGTTTCCAAATGGCTTAGGACAACAGCCTAAGTGAAAGGAAGAGGAAAACAGAGAGAAAGAAAAAAGAGGGAGAGTGAGACAGAGAGAGAGAGCAGCCAAACAAAGAGAGAAGAATGATCCTCGTTGACTGTTTGAACGCTCTCCCATCAGGAGGTCAGCTGGTCCAGATCTAAGTGCATACGATGCCTCTTCCTCCAGGTGCTTGACCGGAGAGGCTGGGGTCAGCCTTCCTCCTAGGCCACCCTCGGGGCCCCCTCCCCGACAGATAAACCTGGTTCCCTGGCAAACAGTAGGGAGTCAGGTGGCTGAGCGGTTAGGGAGTCGGGCTAGTAATCTGAAGGTTACTGGTTCGATTCCCGGCTGTGCCGAATGACGTTGTGTCCTTGGGCAAGGCACTTCACCCTACTTGCCTCGGGGGAGAATGTCCCTGTACTTACTGTAAGTCGCTCTGGATAAGAGCGTCTGCTAAATGACTAAATGTAAACGCCTGGCACAACATGGAGGGCGGTTCAGGTGCCGCCAGTGAGGTCTGGGATTCATTTTCCCTCCCTGTGCTGCCCCTGGCTGTGCGTTACCTGCCAAGGCTTTTACTGCCATAAAAGGCTGCATTCATCTCCATGGGAAAATAGTACACAAACGAGCCCTGTGCTGATAGCTATGTACTACAGAGGGACAGATAGGCTCGACTTTAACCACCTGACAGGGGTCTTTAGCATCACTATGAGGATCATCTTTACAGACACAAGGATCTGAACCTGCCACGATGCTGCTTTGTTTTTATAAATACAATTGACTCGCACCGCAGTTCTTTCACCGAGTTCACTCCTCGTTTAGATGAGATTTCAGGCAGCAGACTACAGAGGTACTTCCTGTTTGGGCTTTCGCTGCGGTATGGTGACCGTCACTGTGCCCCCCCCCCCCCCTTCATGTTAGGACGTTTGAGGAGATGAAACTTAGAGAACGACTGAGGAAAGCATAACAAATGTCTTTTTTCTTCTGGTGACAGTCGATGATGTGTTGTCGCACTATTAGGCCTCGCTCTTGTTTTGTAAGCAATGACAGATGAGAGAGTGGAGAGAATAACACACACACAGACACACAGACACACACACACACACACACACAGGTTCTAGATAGATGTGGCACCAGCCAGGCCTGGGGCTGAGATATGGCCATCTTTAGTCCTGGCATGACTCCTTAGATCGATGCACACTTAGACTACAGTAGCAGCATGAGCATGTGTCACTGATGCATGGCAGTATTTAGTGATCACAGTTTGAAATAAATTGGTCTATTCTCAGAACACACAGAGTCCCTAGAGAGGGGATATCCAGTTTGAACTGAGCTGGCTTTGAAAAGGTCCAGCAGTGAAAATCCATTCCCCACCAGCACAGACTTGTGATTGCTTACTCCGTCCTACTTTGCTATTTCTGACAGTGCTGTAATGATGCAGGGGTATAAATAGGCTGGTTAACGCTTCGCTGGCTAGTTACGAAAACGTGGAAAAAAAGAATGGGGCCAAGCTTATTTTACATGTGATAATCTTATGGGCAACTAGAAAGTTAATTAAAAAACTATAATTGGCTGTGCTTCCTCCTAATAGTCACCAGGGCGTTGCTTCAATCTTCATTGGAAAATAATGAAAACATTATCATGCCTAATGCTGAGGCCTGGATACTGGTGTCTGGTTGAACCACACAAATGTAATTTAAGGGGAAAGAGTTTTCAGGTTGTCATCATTGTCCTGTGTGTACTGATGAAGACTGACATGCGTGACAAACATGATTATGATTTTTTGATGATTCGTTCCTTTTCAAACCTGAACAATATTTTGTAGTCAAATACATTGAGCAAACACAAGGTAATGTGATCCTTGTCTATGGTCAACTATATCCAATGAGAGTATTGATATGGGAACCTAAACAAGCTTTTATAGGCGTGACAAGTCTACAATAAACATTTCACACATACATCAGTAGCCTACTATTAATGGAACATCTACACTGCGAGTTGCGCCTTACCGTGAGAGTTGGATAGAAGTGGACTCCTCTCTTGTTGAGGGTCGGTCCCGGGCCCGCTAGGCCCTTCCGGAGGCAAGACAGTCTCCGTGGACATGAGACAGTCCTCTCTTTGAGACAGATGGCAGAAAAAGATCCTCCTTTTCCTCACCCGTCAAATCTGTCAAAACAAACGTCTGATAAGCGAAGTCATGGTTAAAGCATAACTCAAGGAACTACGAAGCAGGAGATTCTGGTCTCCTTCACAGTGAAGAAAGTGACGTCAACATGCATAATGTCGTTAAAGCTTGATGGAATTTTCCCCTCTCTGACTTTACATAAACTGCGGAAAGCCTGATAGTCCATTTTTCAACTTGACCGTTTACATAACAGTTTAGACAACTTCTCATTGAATCATAACGGACACGTAAGTAAACATGCATCATAGTTCGTTGATAAGTAGGATACCTTTCAAACATGACAACTCCCTGCTTCAACTTTGAGTTATTAACATCCTTCTTGCGCGACAAATCGCCCTCCGGTTGGAAAATCACGGTCTGGATAACTATCTGAACTATGCAAAAAGTTGTCAATAAGCTTTACAGAAAGAAGCGGTCAGCCGTTAATCCACAAATTGCCGCGCGCAAAAAAACTATTTACTCAGAACAGAAGTCTCCGAAGCTGCTACAACTGCTCACATATGAAGTTGGTCTGAAACATCATATCCGGATTCCTCAAGCCACTCGCACCCGCGCCTTTGCAACTGCAGACAGTAGACAGCGTGTGTCCCGCGCGTGAGCAACAGACGTTGAGTGTAATTTGGAAGAAACTGTGAACCCAATGTTCGCAAAGAAGTTCTTTTACGGTATATTGTTAATACTTTCAAATATGTTGTGAAGCAGAGAAGATAAAGAGAACGTGTGTTTTATGTTATTGTTGTGCTTGTAGGATACTTAAAATAGAAGAATAACTTCATTTGGTTTAGGGTTTGTGGAAACCCACACACTAGTATGAACTAAGTTTGCCCCATTCCCAAGTTAACGCTCATTCCAAACTCTGTTCTTCTTCACTTTAAATGAAGGGCAATGGCACAGTGTATTCACCTCACTGTCCCCAATACAGGGAACAGAATCAGTCCCGTTAGTGCAGTCTTTTGCTGATTGCTATCATATCCTGAACCCTATTGGTAGCACATAGCTGAGATTTTAGCCCAGTAACATGCGGGAGCAGAGGGTGATTGATGTGAAATATGCCCTCCCTCATTGACTGCCTGAACTCCATTTTCTGCTCCTAATGCAGAAATCACTCAGGTCTCCGGCATAATGATTTACGATGAATCTGTGTCAATGTTGAACTCGGTAAACCCCACGTAATCCATCTTAGAGATATACCCACCTATAGGCCAGCCGAGGAAAGAATACAGCTCTCTTCTCTCTCTCTCTCTCTCTCATCTCTCTCTCTCTCTCTCTCTCTCTCTCTCTCTCTCTCCTCTCTCTCTCTCTCCTCTCTCTCTCTCTGTCTCTCTCTCTCTCTCTCTCTCTCTCTCTCTCTCTCTCTCTGTCTCTCTCTCTCTCTCTACCCCGTTTGTAGTGTTGAATCCATTACAGGGCTGATCTGTAATCACACAGGGCCCCCGGTGCCCCTCAGACGGTAATTACCAGGATACTGATACTCCCTGTCTCCCTCCCAAGCTCAGAGCTACTGTAAAAACCAACCAGCAAGCTGGGGCTCTGGGGCAGACGCCTGCGTACATACTGGAGATGTACAGCACTTTCCATAGACGGTAATGCCATTGTAAGAGATACGGCCTAAGATTGCGTTAAAGTAATTCCCTCCCCTGGCCTTGTTGTAGTCATTGTGAGAGTCTGAGATCGAATCAGTGCAAACCACACACTGTATCTCATATCATACTCGCTGTACTTGGTGATTGAGTCAAGGCTCCCCCCCGTGTGCACCGTGGGAATACAGTAATGTTCACGGCGTTTTGACTGCTTCGCCAAATCTCTTGTCTCCACTTGAACCCCGCTCCCTGCCTCTCCCTCCCTCCCCCCCCCTCTCCCCCCCCCTGCCTCTCCTCCCTCCCCCCCTCTCCCTCCCTCCCCCCCTCTCCCTTCACACCCCGCCTTCGTTCTTCGCATAGCGCCACCATCGCTGACAAACATGATCTTGTGTGTGATCATGTGCATAGCCTACCAGCACGCCACCCCCCCCCCCCCCCCCCCCAAGTCAAAGTGGTGCCGGCTGTGTACACAGAGGGGCTGTCACAAGGCGTGTCTACGCGGGGTGTCAGCGGCGCGTCTGCTACAGTCACATCTCTCAGAAGACAGAGGAGGAGGCCTCTGTTGACTTCATGTGTGTGTTTGGCAGCCTGCCTGATTGCTGGAGTAAAGTGGTGCCAGATCCCTCTCTGGTCCCTCCTGCTGCTGGAGCTCTGAGGGCCCCTGTCACTGACACACAGGAACATCACTGAACTGGGAAGAGTCAGGGGGCCGAGAGGCTGGGGCCAGGGTCAGGGGGCTGGGGGGTTGGGGGGCCAGGTTCAGGGTCATGTGTAGGGTCAGGTTCAGACACAGGGTCAGAGGTACTGGAGGATCAGACCCAGACCCAGGGGTCAGCACTAGAGTACTAAATATCAACTTTAAACTGGTACAAAACAAACGTCAGGACTGTCTGTCTGTAGCTCCAACTGAGTACAAGGAGAGGAGGGTCCACTCTCCTGCGCTCAGTCCACTGACAGAGTGTGACTGACTTCTGACTTGCTCTCTAAAAGCATGGACCACTTCCTGATTAGAGGGTTAGTTGATGGAGCCAGGAGAGCTAAGGGCCTGGAGGAGGCTCTGAATGGGTCGACCATACAGTTGGCTCTCAGCCTGGGCCTACCCCCACTGAGATAACTGCCGGCCCCCCACAATGGCTCTTGTTGAGAGCTCTTTCAGGTGCCTGGTCATTTGGTTTGTGTTATGGACATTAAGTTTCACACCGAAACCGAGTACAAAAGAAAAGTGTCGACTGCGAATGGAAAACCTGTAATTATCCCTAATGAGCTGATTCTTTGGCGAGAGGCCGTGGTCAGAATAAGAATGTGAAACTTAACCGACTCACCCGTTGTCATCTTGACTTTAATGACCGGCGACGGACGAAGGTGTCCCTTTGAACCTCCGAGTTGCGGTCACAATACGCACACACGTAACTGATCAAACCATCAAAGAACTCACACACAAGTCTCTGCAGAGTGAGTGGAACTTAATAAGTTGACACTTTTGAAGCCCCCCCCCCCCAAAAGGAGAAAGTCTGCCATGGGTGTGACTTGTCGTGACCCCCGGCGACCCCCGTGATTAATGACATCATGGTCAGTTCGTTTAACAGCCGTTTGGAATAGTCTCTGATCAAAACACTCTCCCTGTTTTATTGGGCCAACTGTCAGACATGCAGACATATTCGCTTTGACAAAGACTGTGATGATCCCGACTATTAAAAGTGAGATGCCCACATCCAAACTCATTAAAACAACTCTCCTTGTGATCAGGTTAAGACAGCAATTAAATGGTGATTTTCAGGCAAACAATCTGTGATTTCCTGAAAGGACCGAGTTACAGCCTTTTGCTCGCACACATGTGCTCACACGTGTGCTGTTTAGCACATTTAGCACTGTTCATGATAAGTAGCAAATGTCCAACGAGGAGAGTCAAGCCTTAATAAATATGTATCTCTCAAACAAAATGACAGTCTGGATGAAAGACTAATAAAAAAACAAACAGGCTTTCATGCCTGTTCAAGCCTACTGTCTGACAAGCCCACACAAACACCAGCGAGGTTAAATTGAAAGATTCTTCAAAATGGTTGCGAGCCCACAGCCAGCTACCATGACATGGAAACTGACAGGGTGTGTTTGGACTTTGTTGACAGTGGTAACACAGCAAACCGTACCGGGTGTTTGGCGTGATGACCTCACAGCATGGACAAGCAGAGAAACAGAAGTGTATCAGTGTCAGAACTGAGTCTAAACACAGAACTGGTTGTAACCACCTGGTCTGACACATACACACACACACACACACACACTATCAACACACACAGTCTCCATTTCCTCAACTGTGAAAGAAACATGTCATCTGATGCCACACGCCACACACAAACATGTGATTTATGTGTTAAATGGGTGTCACACTGGGTTAGGCAGAGTACGACTTATATGAGACCATATTGTTGACATATCAACACTCTTGACACAGAGCTCAGCTCTTGATATGATGGTAATATGTCTCCCAGCGTTCCACAGGGCTCATTTTCTGCTACAACACTCATCACATGTTGACGTGAGCAGCATATCTCCAACACGTCAAAAAAAAGATTCCGCTGGCGGAGCGCAGTGGGATCGCGACACGCTGGAACCCAAACTGCCAAACGAAAAAAGAAAACTGATTTCCGATTCGTTTAAAAAAAGGAAATCGTACATCTCTATCATGCTTTTGCATCATGCAAACCTTTTTTTTTTTTATGTCAACTATCATCAAACAGTCATACAGTTTGGAATTTGTCAGATCTTCTAAATCAGAAACGTGTTCATTAATCAGTACCCAGCTCAGGCCTGACACAGACGCTCTGGCCACAGGCTCAGTTGGAGATATATTTGTGCGGGCGTGACACCACATAGCCTCATAGTCCTGCTTAGCCTCACACGGAGCAAACACATACCCCAGAGTCCTGTTAGTGCTACCCCCCTTGGGTGAAGCAGGATACCACACATCCACGCACACACACACACACGTCACAAAACACTCTCTGAAGCCCCAATCATATTTTGAGAGATTAGACTTCTGCCTTATTTTGATTAATTGAATGCCCCTCCTAGACCCCCAGATTAGGCTTGACACAGGTTATAATTAAGAAAGGCAGAGCTGAAGGTGTGGGGAAATCTCATTTTTAGAGAAATGTGAGTTTTAATTTACCTCATGCTGAGCCCAGGCTGGGATCACCTGCGGAGAGACGATCCGCTGTGCATCGCTCGGCGCATGATGCCCGGCTTGGACCCTGAGTGCGGTTAAAATAAACCTTACACCAATTTAGGGAACGGCAGTCAAATATTTATCTAGTTGATGAGCAGGGCTGTGTGTGTGTGTGTGTGGTGCACAGACAATAATTAAAGATAAACCAAACCAAAGGTGAGTGGTCGCCATGACACCGTCTCTCCTGTCATGCTGTGAAGGACAGATGGGCTGTTATGAATAGAAGACCTAAGATTATGAGCTTATACTCGGGCCACACCAGAGAGAGGAGCCGTGGAAGGTTCCGGTGACCCTGTGTCTGAACATGTATATGTAAGTCCTGTGGACGGTAACGAGAAGACGCAAGAAGCTATTTCCTGTTGGAATTTTGGAAAGTGTTCTGATTAGTAAACATTCTAAGTATCAACAGATAGGAGTACATGTTAGCTCAGTTGCTGGGCTGTTAGTAGGTGACATGTTTACAGCTCCCCATCTGGATATCTAAGCACATCTCAAGTTGAATACCACCTTTTCCTTCCTGAATATCTACAATTACTTCACAAAAAATCTTCTCGTGTATCTCAGTGTGGTTTATAAGTATACTGGTATGGCCATTCTGATTCTGATGTGTGTGTGTGTGTGCCTGTGGAGAAGGCCTGGTTTCCCTGTCAAGAATCACAGCCTGAGGTGGGACTCTAGATGAATGCTACTCAGCACTCTCCAAGCACAATAACAGGAGCTGTGGACAAAAATCAATAAAGCACTGGAGCTCTCTGTCTGTTTCTGCTCTGTGGTCTGCCTCATTCGGATAGTCATCTCTCTCTCTCTCTCTCTCTCTCTCTCTCTCTCTCTCTCTCTCTCTCTCTCTCTCTCTCTCTCTCTCTCTCTCTCCTCTCTCTCTCTCTCTCTCTCTCTCTCTGTCTCTCTGTCTCTCTCTCTATCCATCTATACTGTATTTCTCTCTGTGACATACACACACTGATAACTCAGTTAGAGACTAAAGAAGGCCACTGGTGTCTTCTGTCAGGTGTGTATGTGTGTTAGTGTGTTTGCTCCACAGCAGGCATGTGTGTGTGTGTTGTGTATGTATGCGTGTGTGTGTATGGGGGTGGGCTCACACAAGTATGTATTTCACCTCGTGTAAACACAACACCAAGCTAGCTTGTATCCACTCATGGAATGATGACGTTCTCAACAGTTAAACATGCTCCTTTAAATGTCAGCAGTAAGCTGTGGACTCGGAGCCGCAGTGTGAGGGTCGGGAGATGTGCATGCAGGCACGCCCCGATAGGAGAAGAAGGGGATTTCACAAATCTCCTATCCAACTTGTCTAATTATGTTAATCAAGAATTCTCCAAATGTCAGCATTACCAACGAGGAGGAGGATTTGAGAAGGTAAACTTAGAATCACTGATCACCCGGCCAAATCAATAACCATATTAACGATGTTAATTAATACTCTCCTTATAATAATAACTGTTTAAATCGTGTACGTTGAATTCATACAAAGTCTCAACTCCCCAAGCTGAATCAGCACAGAAGGCCTTAGTCAGTCAATATGTTCCTACATACTGTAGATGTTGTACTGAGCTGGAGGTAAAACCTTATCACACATCTGAAGAGGCTCTTTGGAAATACCCTTTGTGACCACATTAACATTACACATGACAGGACTGTCAGAGACAGGAGATGCTATCAGCTGTGGTTCACATGTGAATCGCTCCGCTACTTAAAACCAGCCTCTCTGGCATTTATCTCATCTACATCCAGGGATGGAGATTTGATAAAGGTGTGTGGGCGCGTTTGTGTGTGTGTGTGTGTGTGAGTGTGAAAGGCAAGGCCTGACAATGTTGGGTAATCTACGTTCAACTAGTCACAGAAAATAAAGTAGAACACAACAGCTTCACCTTCTAACCAGAAGCAGGAGCAGACATGGAGGCTTGACACTTCCGGAAGCTAGGTTGAGACATCACTGCGATGTAGCATGCGTCAGCCGTGAAGACGTGAACCTTTCAAGACGTGTGTGTCCCCCCCCCCCCCCCCCCCCCCCCCCCGCTGTCAAACTCTCCATGAGTTCGTTTTTCCACTCTACATCTTTGTCAAGCGTCTTCACTCTCGGCCAGTTAGCCTGAGCTACATGGCCTGTGCGCATGTGTCGCCCCCTTGACCTCATAGAACAACCTAGAATGAGCTTGAGACAGAACAAAACATTACAGCCATTAACATATCATTGAAAGGATGGAAGACCGCCACCCCCTATTGATTCACGCCCTTATAAATATATTTAAATATATCAATATCATGAATACATTAAATTGTTATTGCCTGGCATCATCTTTAAAAGCAGACAGTCTTCGCATTGTATTGTTACTTTGTTTCTCCCAGGAGAAGATTCTGGATGGCACACACACACACACACACACACACACACACACACACACACACACACACACACACACACACCTCACCTACACACACACACACACACATACTCTTACACACCCTCATCTACATGTACACCCACACACACTCACACTCACACCCTCACCTACACACACACACACACACACACGCACACACACACTCTTACTCTGTCTATCACATACCATCACACACCTATCTGACTACAAACAAAATTCTCATTTTCTGTTGTCACGGGTCAAAGCAAAGACCAATTTCATCAACGTCTGCCGATGTGTGTATGTGGTGTGTGTGTGTGCGTGCAAGTGTGTGTGTGTGTGTGCAGGTCCCGAGATGTGAGCCTCGCTGCGGGCCAACACCTGGTCCCTGTTAGCAGGGCAGGAGCCAGGCTGCAGCCAGATGTGCTGCAGGACTCAGAGGCTGCAGACCGTAGCTGCACAGGTCCTGCTCCCACAGCATCAGAGGGTGTGTGAGGCGACCCGCGGAGCCCTAAAACACTGCCATCACAACCGGTTAACGTAACGGTCCTTTAGAAGAGTCAAGCAGGACCTGGGGTTCTTCACTGTTACTGCAATCCGTTAGTTATCCAGCATGCATCTGTCTGCCTGCTTATTGACAGAGTCACGGAGATTAGCACTACAAAGACAAGGGGTTTGAAATGTGCTCAAAACATGTCATGGCTGATATTGCTTCATTCTGGCTTCAAGCATGACAAAAAAAATCTGCACTAAACACTTTATTCACTTTTAAAAACACACGCAACCACCTCTCTCTCTCTCTCTCTCTCTCTCTCTCTCTCTCTCTCTCTCTCTCTCTCTCTCTCTCCCTCTCTCTCTCTCTCTCTCTCTCTCTCTCTCCCCTCTCTCTCTCTCTCCCCTCTCTCTCTCTCTCTCTCTCTCTCACCCTCTCTCTCTCTCTCTCTCTCTCTCTCTCTCTCTCTCTCTCTCTCTCTCTCTCTCTCTCTCTCACATACACTTATGCATACACACAGCCCAGCCTAGAAGCTATCAGTGTTTTGACAGTATTGTGAACATCTAAGAGAACAAATTAATTAATTAAATATACAGCACACAGTGCTGAATAAACTGTGTGCTGAATCCATAGTGGGAGGTTGTGGGCGACGAAGGGTGTGATAGCACTTTTACCTTTAAATCTCCCTCATTTCTTCTCGGCCAGAACCGTAACCCTAGCCATAACCATAACCACATGTACGGTGCATACTTCTTAATGATCTAACTGTAGATCTATCTGGCCTAGTTCGAGTGGAACTCTCTGGTCCAGGTCTGGTTCAAATCATTGAAGATTTCATTGACCTACTGTAGTTTTACGTAACTGAGGATCTAGCTGTCTATATGTTTGAGCATCTAGATGTTCTAGTTGTAGCAGATCTAACGTGGATCTAGTGGCCCTAGTTCTATGTCAGTCTCATTTGTTGCAGATGAGCTTGGAGATGGTGTACGCCTTGTATCCAATTAACAATCAAATAAACCCAAACAGATTTAAATTGATAAATCTTTAATGATACGAGGGATTTTATATAAATGCACACTTGACAGTGCTAATTTAAAGCAAATACGAAGCTTGATTAAAAATTCCCAAGGCATGGGGTGGGGATGATGGGGGGTGGGTTTGGAGGGGTAAATGTTTGAATAATTTATTTGATTTAATTGACATGACTGTGATGTTGTAAACAGAAATGTTTTGATGTTGATAATGTATTTTGACAAGATTTTTGGGCTGGATCCAGGAAAGACAAAACAGTAAGTGTGCCAGAGAGAGGAGAGAGAGAGAGAGAGAGAGAGAGAGAGAGAGAGAGAGAGAGAGAGAGAGGAGAGAGAGGAGGAACCAGGAAACCGAGGGTGGGGGTGCAAGACTCTTCTGGGTTTAAAACCTGTCTGCTCCAAATGAACTTTTACCACTCTCTATTTACATATTATTCCAGGCACCCAGCCAGTCAGTGTGCCATCGGGTATCTTATAATAACTAATTTGAAGAGAGAGAGAGAGAGAGAGAGAGAGAGAGAGGAGAGAGAGAGAGAGAGAGAGAGAGAGGAGAGAGAGAGAGAGAGAGAGAGAGAGAGAGAGAGAGAGAGAGAGAGAGAGAGAGAGAGAGAGAGAGAGAGAGAGAGAGAGAGAGAGAGAGAGAGGGCTAGGAGGAAAACGGGGATGACAGGCTGGGGAAACAATCAGCAAACAGAATGGTACACTAACCTGGGAGCCTCAGGCTGCTGCACTTTAGTTTGACCCCGGGAAACTGACACTAAACAGGATGTAAATACAGCGAGAGAGACGGAGAGAGAGAGGAGAGAGAGGAGAGAGAGAGAGAGGAGAGAGAGAGAGGAGAGAGAGGAGAGAGAGAGGAGAGAGAGGAGAGAGAGAGGAGAGAGAGAGGAGAGAGAGAGGAGAGAGAGAGGAGAGAGAGAGAGGAGAGAGAGAGAGGAGAGAGAGAGGAGAGGGCTAGAATGGGGGTAGAGAGTGAGAGACAGAGGGACAGAGTGAAAGAGAGAGGGGGCGGTAGGTGAGACAAGAGAAGAGACAGTGATTCTTAGGCCGAGCACATCTGCTGTTTGCCACAGTATTGCACAGGGGCTGTGGTTGCCCGCGACAACACCACTCCCACAGGCCCCATGTGACCTGCAGGTGCAAGCGACCACCTATGGATGTGAGTCACCTCCGGCACAAACACACACACACACACACACAACACACACACAAAACACACACATCCCCATGTCTTGGGTAGCTCTGCCTGCCCAGTAAACACCAGTGTTATCGGTAAACAAACAGTCTTACTTGTGACTATAAATGAATACATCAAATTTTGATGGAATCTCCATGTTTGGCCCCTTCTGCCAGACAGCCTGTACACCATGATACAATGTACACCTGCATACATGAATACCAAGCAAGGGCCTGGGCTGTTTGTAGGGACGGCTGTGTTGACTGCATTTTTAAAGATGTTATTTTGATTTGACACGACTCTCAAGCCCGGTGGAGCAGAGAGACACAGAGGCTGCAGGAAGGCCTGTGTGAAGCCAAGAAGCGTCTAACTCATCTCTGGAGGAGTGCTCGCGGACTAAGGCCCAGTGCAGTTAAGTAGACCGCCAGGGTTCTGAATTCCAGATCACCGTGACAGACAGGCAGATACAGAGACAAGTACATGTGTTTTTTTTCTACAGCGTAGATGAAATCAGCATAAAAATAATAATAACACGCACCGTAACATCCAGGCACCCAGACGCTGCGTGGCGCGAGGGGCATGCGAGCGAGCTTGACATTACAACACACACGTTTATGTTGCCTGACAATATAGCGCGCTCCCACATCAAAGGAAACATCCGCTTTTCAATGAAGCGGCATCAACCCCTTCGCTTTATTACATCCTCAATCAATAAACACTGGCTGAGGCGGAGGTAATCAGGAAACACAGCCAAATCGGCTGACAATGTATCAAAGCCAGCGCTGGGAGGCAACAGCTCAGCCTAACAAGCGCTTGATTACCGTTAGCTGTAACTGACATTAGTCAAAACCAAAGGAGATAAAATAGAATAAGGAATGTGACTTTGGAAGAACCCCTCGGCTGTCGGATACTCCTCGCTGTGTTTGATAACAAGCACGCCTCCTCTTTGATATGATAACAAATATAAATTGTTTAAAAACATCAGAGGCGAGAGGCGCCAGGCGGAGAGGCAGGGTGGCGGAGACGAGAGACGGGCCACATCTGCAGGCAGAGGGTGTGGTGCACCGGGGCTTTAGCTCAGTGGGTTGTGCACAGTCTTGGGTAGCATGACATCAACATACCGTATTTCAGCCTGTCTCCAACAGTGTATGTGCGCTGCTGAATGGATGCTCTTTTGGGAAGTGAGCCAATGCAGTATTCCTGGCTGGCATATGTGTGTGTGTGTGTTCAGGCTGACCCTGGGGTTCAAACCAAGGTGAAAAGGGAAGATTGAATCTGCTTCTCCTCATGTCCAGGGTCTGTTTGTTTCGATGCAAGGCTAAAAGATACAAGGAGGTGGTGAGAGGGGATGGAGAGAGGGAGGGAGGGAGGGGAGGGGAGGAGGAGAGGGGACTCTACAAGCCCCAGGTATGGAGAATGGGTGAGCGAAAGAAGATGCAGGAGAGAAGAGGGAAAAAAAAAAATCTCATCCAAATAATTTTTGCCCCTTGGCCAGTAAAATGCAAATAACAGATCAAAGAGGTTTGGAATGGAAAACTGGAGAGATTGGAGAGAATATCATCAAGCCTCTTAAAGCCACTGCAGAGTTTAGACACGTGTGAAGCATAGGAGGGACATGCTGCACCTCAGGAATCCCTCTGACCTGTGCCAAACACACTCCCCCCGCCCCTCTCTCTATCTCTTTCTTTCTCTCTTTCTCTCTTCCTAGTCTCCCTTGTCTCTCCGTCGCCGCTCTCCTTCCCCCTGACTTGAAGTTCTTCAGTCTCAGTCGCCTATCCCTTTCTTTCTGGAAGCCCAGTTCTATTCCTGGTTCACAGTACAGTACAAGCTTGTACTGTATACCTCTTCACAAAGTGCTGATAAATTCCCCTGATACATGTGAGCACGAAGCTGGTGTTTGATAGTCATGAGTGGTTGATTCCACTTGTACAGTGCCCTTTCACCCAGGTAACAATATGAAACACCGCTATACTTTGTAGAAACATGAATATGAATTCATGACTGTACATGAGTGTACAGTTGACCCAATACAACAGAAGCTTGATAAAAGTACTGCACATACAGCCTGGCTGGCTGACTAGTGCGCTAGCTTTAGTCTGTGTAGTAAGATAGATAATGTCTGGCAGGCCAGTCCACTTGTAGTGTGGTACACAGATAGACTGGCAAACCATGTATATAGTACGGTCGCTACCTGTAAACTGTCATTAGCCTTGCAGACCAGCCGGCAGGTTAAGTAGCTCACCATATACAGCAGTAAACCTAGCAGGCTACTCAACTAGTAGAATTACATGACATCTAGACAGACTAGCAGGTAGGCTAACGAGTACAGAAGCTATGTATAGTGAATCGGTTTGCCCCCTGGGCTGGACTGTACGAAGGCTTTACATATAGAGACAGTGGGGTAGGAAAAGAAGGGCCCTCCAGGTGAGCACAAAAAGACAAAAACTTTCCAGAGTTTATGATGGCAGACGAGAACCAGCTGAGAATGTGGTGATGCTCACGGTTGCCCTGACTACCGTTAACAACCTGTACCACCTGGCCGATTCAGATTTATGAGGGTGATGTCATCAAATAAAATGATTATGTGGATTGATATGCTCTATTTTTCCATAATATATTGATACTTTTTATAAAAATGGACAAAAGATTATTTATTATATTAAACACTAATAAGAATGACTGATTGTGAATTTACTAGGGGTGCTTGATGATAATACAACTTTTCCCAAGCCAGTCAATCAGAAAAATAAAATTACCTGATGTCTATGTCAAATAATGAGGCGTAATCCACCAAAACGCCAGTTTTCTCTAATATGAATTCCATCACAATGGTGCCATGCCTAACCTTGTCCCTCCTCCTCCTCCTCCTCCTCCTCCTCCTCCTCCCCTCCTTCACCCCTGAGCATCCACATCAGCAGCTTGTCACCTCTAAAGTCACCCCCCCCATCTGGATTAGAGAGCGGTAGGTGCTCTGACGTTGCTACAGTAACCTAAACACAGCTGCATTTTACAGCTGGTCAGCAGAACCTGTGAGGGCTGAGGATGGAGGGATGAGGGATGGAGAGAGGAGAGGACAAGCGGTCTTCATCCTTCTCAAAGCCTCAGTTTTTTCCTCCCAGGACCAAAGTAGTTGCCATTTAATGTAAATCCTTAATCCCCCCCCCCCCCTCTCTTTTCTTTCTTTCTCTCCCCCCTCCCTCCTCTACTCTCTGTCCTTCCTTTTTCCATCCATCAATCCCCTCTTATTTTTTTTCCTCTGTGTGTGCACCTTCCTACACCTCGTTATAACCAATCATTTGAATTTCAGTGCCCGGTGTCACCTGCTTTGTAATCTGATTACTTCATGGAAGGAATTAGTATGTATATTTAATGCTGCCACCCCCCCCCCCCAATCTCTCTCTTTTTCTTTTTCTTCCTAGTCTCCTTTCCTGCTCTTTTTAAATCTTGATGAGTGTTGCAGGAAGAAAAAGAGATAGGGGGCTTTGCTTGCATGTCTGCCGGATATGCCAGCGCGATGCTAAGAAATGACAGCTGATTTATGCATCTGTATTCTTTTATTTATAAAAAATAGCAAGCAGACCGATTTCTGATATTAATAATACAAGTGGATCCACTTTGATTAAGCCTGTGTGCAGAGTTGCGCATATTCAGTATTACAATTAAAGCTTGTGATGTGAAATGGGAATGACATAGTAATGAAGCAAGCTACTGGAGCCTGAACCTAGACTGTCCAGCATCATTACGAGATATCTTAGATGAAGAGTAATTATACGAGGAACACTGAAATGTCATTAAAAATCTTCAGTAAGTGATTTAACCCACTATTCCTCACTAATGTTAGATATTTCTTTTTTTCCTCCATCCAACTCCATGTTTTTTTCCTTACTTTCCTTTTCAATTTTTTTTTATTTTACAGAAGGCCAAGATCGAGCATAAAGTTCCTCTTCAGAAGTTTCAGAAAAAAAGACCAAAGCCTTAAATATTCTGGGATTTAAAGACGCAGATACAATCAAGTGTCCTAATTTAATTTAGTGAATCAGAACTCAATGGTGGTGGTATGTAATTGAAATCGTTCTTTAATAAATTCAGATGAATTGGCAATTAGGTCTGGATCTGATTCCCATGGAATGGATTGAAATTGATAGCAGTAGAGGTTCTGGAGCCTATGACACTTCAGCCAATCACTGTCAAGCTATCAGGCTCACACTATGATACAAGTCATGTGAAGAAGAGGAGGAGAGGAATATTAAGACTTCAGTGAAAGGGATTGTTGTCTCTAAGAGGATTTAGTTAATCTGATGCTGCCTCCTCATTCATGTCTGATGAGATTATTTACTACAGACAGATTTACCAACAGCCTCTGTTGTTGTTTTACAAGCAACCGGGATGTGAATGAACAAACAACATTGTGTTACCATGTTATATTAATCAGTGTTTTTTGTGGAGTGCCCGTTTTCACACTTTGAGTGTGCGTGCATGTGTGTGTGTGTCTGGATGTCTCTCTCAGCATGCGAGTGTAGGTGAAAGATATGCCACAGGGAGGAATTCATGAATATCTGCATATTTCTCACTACTTTGTTGGGTTAATCCCTTGTTTCAGTGTGAGAAATGTGCATTTTTTCCATCTTGCATCATCCCACTTGCAGCACATTATGTCTACATGAAGTCCAAACATACTGCATCTGTACTCCTGTACTGACCCACTGATGTCAAATATAGTGAATGTTTGAGATCAAATAATATCATTTATGGTCTTTCTGGTTCAACTGTAGATACAAGTCAATTCCATTGACATTTTTTATAATATGGACAAAAAATAACATATAATCGTGATGTAAAACATTTAAATTATTTCCATTAAATAGCCTACTTTTAAAAATGTGTGTAATTGTTCAGACATTACACTAATAGAGTATTTCGTCATTGGAGAGAGTGTTTAAAAGGAGAACTTGTCAAAACCCTTCTGAAATAGAGAAGATCCCCCGTCTGAGACGGAGAGGCTGATAAGACAGCCATGTGACTGGCGTGACCGCGTCCGATACGGAACACGGAGCCATGGCACAAACGGGCATCGACAGAGGAAAAAAAAACGCCGAAGCGCCAACGTGCCTTGCAGCTATGCAATTATTTTTGCTCTGCGTCCAACATCAACTCGAGAGCAATGCAAATTATTTAAGACGCGCTTTTCAGGGGCCGCAATTATAATAATGATGATCTCAATTAGCGCAGCCGTTACCTCGGACTATTTAGCAGGCAATTTTGCAGCCTGAGGGCGAGGGTATTCTGGAGAACCGACACGCATTGTCAGGCCAAGAGAAGAGGAGGGAAAGACAGAGTGTGTGTGTGAGAGAGAGATAGTGTGTGTGTGTGAGAGAGAGAGATAGAGTAAGAGAGTGAGAGAGGAAGGGGGGTGAGTCTTCGGACCTTCAATCAATAAACAGTAGGCTAGACTGAGAGGAGATATTTACTACTGGGTCCCGGAAGGGGACAGTCCCTAAATTGACCTAATTGGTCAGTGTTGGGGATGAAATGGATGGAGCGTGCAGCACAGCCGCTAATTTAAAGGGGCACGTCACAAGCACTCAGACGAGTTTCACATTCTAGTGTCTTGTATTGAAAATGCACTGATAAAATCACTTTACTTGCTGTACAGTAAATTATGCTATAGATTAATGAGTATGACACTGTTGATTATTTAGTTTCGACTGTTTCAAAGAACTAGAAACTTTAACGTTGAAAATCACAAAAAAACACAGATTTTTGCAGCTTTTGCTATGTGGTGTCAACATAGTAACACATTTGCCCAGTACTTGCTCCCTCTAAAGAGTTTTTTTTCAGAGAAATTAACTCTGACCTATTTAAGTGAATTCTCTCTTTTTCTCCTCCGTAAATATAAAAGGGACTTCTTTTCCAACGTCGTTCAAGTGGAAAAGGCCTGCACCACCAGCTATCCTTTCTTTTATTCATCGTACTGTAAATAACTCTACTTTATGAAAAGCAGCCAGTGTGACTCACGGATACCTCTCTAACCACAACACATTATTATTTCATGGTCTTTGAAAGAGGGGTCTGTAGCATCGCTCGCACTTTAATGTTGCAGCTCTCTCTGATGTTGTGTGGTACACAGCGGCCCTTGTTGCACTTCGTACGCGTTCCCTCACTTGAATTCACAAACACTTCAGAGTGCATAAATAGCACGGCATGCGAGTGCCTCGCGAGGTAGCTAATGCTCCGGAACGCCATTGAGAAGATAACAGCAGCCATGGCTTCTGCCTGGGACTGTCATGGGGTGTGTGTGTGTCTCAGAATGCCGTTGTTTTCTGGCCTCTCAAGGGACATCATATGAAGAGAAAAAAAAAACAGACGTTTGAGTTACGTTTAAATGACCAGCGGACATGATTCAAAGGTTCCTGGAATGTCCCTGGCCAACCTCTGGAACGTGTAGAGGCCTGTGGAATACAGACCAGCAAACAAGCAGCCACATTGGTCATGGTAGATTCATTGTGAATCTCAATGAGTGTGTCAGTTAGAGTGGTCCATGACCGACAAGGTACAGACCGCACTGTAGCTGAGTGGATTTATCCACTGCTTGTCACTCTTTGTTTCTGTGGTCAACACGAATCAATTGAGAACAGGGTGGTGAGATACCGTGGACCAGGCGGGGAACTGCAGCCGTGAAGGCTGCTGGTAATTGGGACAGAAGCACAAACAGAGGCAGCCTCGACAACACTTACTCCTCTTCTTCTGCCAAAAGAAACCGAGTCCTTGGCTCCGAACCACCTCTGCTACACAAGGTCCTGCTGCTGTGAATCATGCTCAGACAGGTCTTTGGCTGAAACACACAGAGCCAAAGCCATTACAGGTCCAGAGGGGAGGTGGTGCAGGGCCCTTGTCCCAGTCAACTAAACAAGACTGTAGGTGGTGGAAGATAGAACAAAGGCATGTAACATATACATTAAAATTTAATTGCCTGTTTTTTCCATCCCCTCTTGTCTCTGAAGAAGCACAGTCCTGAAACGTTAAAAGTGTAATGCCAGCTAGAATTTCATGGTTGTGCCTTTGTAGAATAAATGATATATGTGTTGAAGAAAAAGAGGGGAAAAAAAGTAGAACTCCCTTATGTTGGAGGTAGACAGTTGCTTTTCAAATCCTAGTTTTGGTCCTTTATTTTATTCAGCAGTGAAAAGCCATGAATACACAAAATAATAACTCCGGTTACAATTCTCACCCATGACTTCTAATGCCAGAGAATCTTAACGTATGGACACAGTACACCGTAATGAAAAGTATCAAAAATTAGTTAGATCAAAAGAATAAAGCAAAAAAAAAAAAAAAAAAAAAAAAAAAAAGAAGGTATTCACCAATTACATAAACATATGTGTTTGCTACAGTCCAATTCACTGTATACATAGGGAGATCATATTCCCAGTTATTAGAGAATGACAGCAGTAGAAAGGATACATGACTCGACTGCAGGACATAATGCTTCATAAAGTATGCACAGAGGTACAAGCAATAAATACACACGTTAGGTTAAGCCTTACAGCTACGCAAAGCAGATGCAGAAGGAGCAGGTTTGCTATTCTTAGCGAGCAATGAGAGAACAGTAAAAATTCATGAAACTCAGAAAAGAAACACTGATTTTTTTTCAGCTTAGAAAAAGTCTGGTAAATTTATGGGTCCACCAACATTTTTTACATAAGTATGCACAGTTATCAAAATACAGACAAAATCAACCCAGAATATCCAGACAATCCTAAAAACTAATAGAGGAGAAGATCGCAGTTCTGGAGGTCTTTCTGGTATTATGTGCAAGCAACTATTTTAGACATTATTTTACTTGATTTTTACAAAACCCATGCAAAATCTACAGGTAATATGCATTCTGTGGCTGACAGTTTTTTTCCTTCCCAAAATAAAAACTAAAGAATATAGTTGAGGTATGCATTCTTATGCATTGTACGTACATTTAGGCCATCATTCATCCCAATGGTTTTTATAATATTATTTTTATTAATTCTTGTTTCCAGTCCACCAAATGATTTTAGACATGCATTTTAAAACACAATATTCCCTTACAGGTATAATACATCATCATTCTACAAATGTTTGACAACCTATTACAATGCAACTCTTCCATTTCTGACGTATTGGGAATGTAAACGTCTTGTAGACCCATGTCCGATGTGACAAGCGTATTAAAGTGTAACAGCTCTTGTGGCGTACTAATAACTCGTGCAATCTGTCATAATTGTTCTGAATTTGTTTGTGCAGAGGTAGAACCTTTTAGAAAGCCTTTTGGGTAAGTGGGAGAACCCTTTTTGAAAGACGGAGCGTCCTTATATTTGGTGTGATAAGATTATTATGGACGTCGTCTTCAAGTCGTTTTGCTGACTCCAGCCAAGTACTGAAGGGATACACTTTGTTCCTGGGCCCAGCGCCCTCTTGAAGTGGAACTGGCATGAGTGAGTGTGTGTGTGTGTGTGTGTGTGAGTGTGTGTGTGTGTGAGTGTGTGTTTGTGTGTGCGTATTGTTTGTATCTATGTGTTTAGCTGTGGTAAATATGATGTTAACTTATGCACCAAGCAGACAACTCAGTTTCATTTCTGTTTGTGTTTACCGTAAGGAGAACCAGATAAACTGGCCGAACACAGTGGTATGTGTGAGCCTGGGAACAGGAACTATGTGTGTGTGTGTGTGTGTGTGTGTGTGTAGTTCAGAGTTAATATATCCCATACAAGAGGAGGCAGAATTTTGTGTAACTTTGGTTTGACTGAAAACGGAAATGACCATATTAAAGCAACAACACTTTTCTAGATGACATTAGCAGTGAGAAATGAAATAGAGTTTGGACGATCACTACAGTACTTCAGTTCTGTCACTAAGATATCAAATGTGATATAAAACAAGTAACCCATACAGAACCCACAGTGCAGATATGAAGCCTCCACTGCCAACTGCCTGTTTCTATATAGTCACAAAGCTATGAATCACACAATGAGTATTTGACTACAAGTTAAAGCAAATATCACCTAGAAAAGGTTCTCTTAATCTCTGATTTCCCCTTCTACAATGGCTATATTATTTGCTTTGACATGACAACCAAGCCACATTATTTCATATCAACTTGAAATTATGACTTATTTGGCTTTGCTAGATATTTTAATGTTTGGTTACTATGTTTTCAGTTTCGGTTCAAACACGGCTCTGAACAAGCCGTACGGTAAGAAGACATGACATATCTGACAGTCCCACTTAGAACATTACATATTCACTAGATTAGAAAAACAATGACATGATGGGAAACGCAAATTAAAAAAATTATATGTAAAAAAAACAACACAAGAAAAAAAAAGATAAAAAAAAATAAAATAAAAATAAAATCAGGAAAACGATCATCACAACAACACAATTTTTTTCTGCACTTCCACTGAATACACAAATGTTTGTTTTGGTCATGATCCACTGTTACAGTAGCTGCTTTCTACCAGTCAGTAAGTCCCTAGCACATAATTCCTGTTCGTTCTCTCTCATCTTTGCTTCAGTCTGGCAGACATCTCCTCTACACACCAAGTGGACCTCCTATATGAGTTATCAAATTACACATCAAAATCAGTTTTTTTTTCTTCTTACTCATCTTTATACAGGGCTAAATAAAACAATCCCAGAGGTTATTCGAAGGTAGTTTGCGGAAAAAAGCTTCTCTTTGTACTATTTAAAGTCACAGAAGGCTGACCAAAGTAGTCTGGTGGCTTCTGTCTAAGCTATTGGCCATTGCTAGGGTAGGCTTTGGTTTCTAGCTGTCGCCTGTGACTGTTTGCAGGTAGACAAAGCTTCAGAACGAGGAGGTAAAGAGAATAGCAGAAGAATATGCAGAAATGCATGTTCCCCCTAAATGGTGCTTTACACAAACAGTATTTTTTTTCGTCTTTTTCTTTTTTTTCATCTTTTTAAATCAACTTAATATTCACGTTTTCACTTTTCATCACAGACAGATAATAGACTGGAAGCCTACTTTTTTGACAGCTGCAACAACAGTCTTGGTACCGCAGTTCTGTTATTGGTGTGACTTAGTAGATGGCATTTACATTTGGGCTGAAATTATAATACAAAAGAAGAAAGGAAACAATGAAAAATAAAATACTGGTTTTTAGAATTTTAGCAACATACAGGCAGTGACACTAATTTCTGATACTACTCCTGTGTAAATGATGACAGAGTAACAACTTGAATTGAACCAGCAATTGTTTCTAGACATCGGCTAGGGTGGGTTGGTTGGTTGGATATTCACAAACTTAAAACATATTATTTTTTTGGCAGTATATGAGGCCATTAACTTTCTACAGAACAGATTTGCCCGCTTTTTTTCTCATATCGTTTCGTCCATGAGCCCATTCGTGTTCAGTCTGTTGGCCAAGCCAGCTAGAGTCAAACGGGTCGTAAAGTTAAAAAGCAGACATCTCATGCCTGCCATGTTCGGGGTCCCATAGGGCTGCAACAAAGAGTTCCTTAGGGTGAGACTTTCTTCCGGATGCATGCTCAATAAATAGTCCTAGTGAGAGTCAGCTGTGTTCTGTTGGGGCGTGGAGTGGTTTCTGGTCTTGCAGGACACCTGTGAGGGGGAACAGTGTGGTGGAGGGATATAGCGACCGGATTTCCGGTCACTCCAGATCCTCTGATAGGTTACCCTCCTCCAGCTCTCGGTCGTCGTCCAGCTCTGGGCTGTGATTGGCTGTTGTGACCAGTGACATCGGACAGTCGTCATCGTCCATGTTCAACGGCTCCTCCTTTACATGAATGAGCGGCCTGGAGGAAATGGACAAATATGGGTGTCAGTTTGCATTAAAACATATTTAAAAAGCACAGAAAAAGAATCAATAACTTCTTTAATAATAAATAATAAAATACAAAAAAAGTATTTCTGAATGTTACATCTGACATTTGCATTCACCCTTTTTTTTTTTTTTTTTTTTCAAGGATCGGATCTGTCTACTGTCAGCTGACAGCCTCTTGGCTGAACAGCAGGTAAGAACAACACTGCTGTTTGGAAGATGCTAATTCACCCTGAAACAGTAAGCAACTGACTCCAAATTGCATGAAAAACTGGCTCTTGTAAACGTGACAAGCGCTGATGCGCACACATGTTCGGCCTTCAAAAGTTAGCTGATGACACCTGCATGAAACATAAAAACACACCACACTATAAATAATGGAGAAATATTTCATCCTCTCCCAGCCCCCTGGAGCAAAGGGAATGCAGCCTTTTTTTATCTTGTTAATAGAAAGCGCCGTCTCTCGTTAATATGCAGGCGCTGGCGTGTCGCTCCTCCGGAGGAGAAACCCGCCAGCCAGGCTTCGCCATTAATCAACTTCAGCCCGCCAGTTCAGTTGGACACCATGATACATGTTTTTAACTCTAAATGGATGAATATCTTCACCCACTGTCAATAAACGCACTGAGAAAACAGCGGTTTGAGAGGGATGCTCTCTCCCCTCTCCCCCCGCCCCTACCCCCACCCACCCCACCCACCCCCCCCGCCGGAACAACAGAGGAGGAGAGAGTGGGTGAAAGTGTGCGGCGACTAACAAGAATAATAATGCTGTCACACACAAACAAGGCTCAGGCTGAACCCAGGTCCTAGTCTGGGAGAGGGGTTTGTGCCACAATGATAAATCTGACAAAACCTAATTATTTCTGACACGTCGGATGCATCAGGAAATCCCTCCGGACTCAGAGAGAGAGAGAGGGAGAGAGGACGAGAGAGGTAGAGAGAGAGAGGGAGGACGAGAGAGGTAGAGAGAGAGAGAGAGAGAGAGAGAGAGAGATTGAATTCCATATCCAGGAGTCTCAGTATCACTGCATGTCTGCCAGCCATCTCCTGGGTTGCCTTCATCAATGGCAGCGAAAACTTTGAATTTGAAAAGAATTTTAAAAGGTACAGATTGCTTTAATATTTATAGCTAAATAAATTAATATTCAGACCTAGTAGGGGAGGAGGCTTGCCTTGCCTTTTCAGGAAGCTGGCGGGGTTATGAATATTTCTGGTTTTCTTCCCCTGCTGAGGGTTCAGAGGGGAACCAGAGTCAACAGAACATGGACCCAGAGGTGAGAACACAGGAAATACAGCTCACTGTTTTCAAACAACACTGATCCTCATTATCTGATAAGGCATTTGAAATTAATACTGCAATCTTTTTTTATATATATATATATATTTTTTTACATCAGTGTAATTATTGTATTTTTTTAATTTGTGATTGCCAGTAATTAGCCAGCTCATTCCAGTGAACGCTCTAGACAGTGGAATGTAGTGATGTGACACAGGGATGTGTCACATCCTGATGATGGCACATCCACAGTTTCGATGCCAGACAATGTTTCTGGTAATCAAACTTAAAACAAAAAAAAATTATAAACAATCTCCCAGATATGCCAATGTCAAGTGAAGGCATCACGGTGGAGAGAGAGACAGACTGGGGTTTGTCCATAAGCAGGAAGCAGACACTGCTGCCAGGCCCTCATCTACTCTCATTAGGTACCTCCAACATGGCGGGTATTAAGGAAATGGAGGAGAAAAATGATTAGTCCTTCAGACTGCATTAAAGACGTACTGTATGGATGAGTGACTGGCCAGCTGACATTATGAAGCCAGGCTATGAGTCTAATAAACAGAACCTGAGTGCATGTGTGTGTACAGTATGTGTGTGTGTGCTCGTCCTTACACTATGGGATTAGTGCCAGCCATCACACTGAGGCATGACAGGGATGCAAATAAGGTCATTAGCTGGGTGTCTCTAACGAGTGTGTGTGTGTGTGTGTGTGTGTGTGTGTGGGGGGGGGGGGTCTGTCAAGGGACAGGCCGACACTCATCATCTCATCTGACACAGATTAATTCACAACCCATCAACAAGAAGGAGGAGGACTAATGATGAGAATAGACAGGTCTCAAATACGAACAGGTCTCAAAAAAACTGAATATAGTGCGACACACCATACAATCTTCCTCACGTATCCAGTTTTTCCTCTCATAATTGTGTATAATGTGGTGGTATTTAATCTTAATCGGAACTGTTTTTCCTCTTAAAGTACTCTGAAACCTATTCTTGTGTTCTAGATAGCCGGTGTAGTTCATGTCTTTCCCTTCTTTTCAAGCATACTCTTGAGGGCACGCACACACACGCACACACACACGCACACACACACACACACACACACGCACACACACACGCACACACACGCGTAAACGGTAACATGCCTGGAGCTATCTGGGTAGCTGTTTGGCTGATAGCATTAACCTCTGAATGGTAGCGCGAACAAAGGGTCTATCTAATTGTTGGATTCGCCTGGTTGTGAAGTACCTGTCTCTTAGGAGAAGAGGCTCCTATGAGGTGTACTCTTTAGTTAGTGTTACTCCTCACTTCATTATTAAACACATCCCGGAAAACCCACTCATGAAAAACACATTTCTTCCATTTTGAGCATGTTGTGGCCGTGTAAGCGAGGGAGAGGAGGAAGAGAGAGGGAGAGGAGAAAGAGAGGCAGAGAAAGAGATCAGGCGCGTGCGAGAGTGAGAGATGGAGAGCTAGAGAGAGGGTAGATATGGAGAGAGAGAGAGAGAGTCTCCTGTCCTGCTATTAAAAGTTAAACAACCTAAGGGAGTGGATATGCCAGGATTCTGTCTGGGCTGAGGCAGATTTGGCCCACTTAACACCCCCCTGGCCCATTTCCGAGAGGAATAAACATATCCAAACATATTAATGTATGGCCAGTCAGCCAGGGCCAGTCAGCCAGGGGACAGTCAGCCAGGGCCAGTCAGCCAGGGCCAGTCAGCCAGGGCCAGTCAGCCAGGGGACAGTCTGCCAGGGCCAGTCAGCTAGGGCCAGTCAGCCAGGGCCAGTCAGCCAGGGCCAGTCTGCCAGGGCCAGTCAGCCAGGGCCAGTCAGCCAGGGCCAGTCAGCCAGGAGACAGTTAACCAGGCTAGGAACGTGGGGCGGGAGACTGGAGTCTGTGCCCGAAGCCAGGCAGCAGTGAGAACATCCCTCATCTCTTCCACATTCCAGAGGTGGCTAGCATGTTTCTAAAGGAGGGCACCTGGAGGGCACTGTGTATCCAGAGGTGGCTAGCATGTTTCTAAAGGAGGGCACCAGGAGGGCACTGTGTATCGAGAGGTGGCTAGCATGTTTCTAAAGGAGGGCACCTGGAGGGCACTGTGTATCGAGAGGTGGCTAGCATGTTTTCTAAAGGAGGGCACCAGGAGGGCACTGTGTATCGAGAGGTGGCTAACATGTTTCTAAAGGAGGGCTCGGTGTACTGAGAGGTGGCTAACATGTTTCTAAAGGAGGGCACCAGGAGGGCACTGTGTATCCAGAGGTGGCTAGCATGTTTTCTAAAGGAGGGCACCAGGAGGGCACTGTGTATCCAGAGGTGGCTAGCATGTTTTCTAAAGGAGGGCACCAGGAGGGCACTGTGTATCCAGAGGTGGCTAGCATGTTTTCTAAAGGAGGGCACCTGGAGGGCACTGTGTATCCAGAGGTGGCTAGCATGTTTCTAAAGGAGGGCACCAGGAGGGCACTGTGTATCGAGAGGTGGCTAGCATGTTTCTAAAGGAGGGCACCTGGAGGGCACTGTGTATCCAGAGGTGGCTAGCATGTTTTCTAAAGGAGGGCACCAGGAGGGCTCGTGTAGCGAGAGGTGGCTAACATGTTTCTAAAGGAGGGCACCAGGAGGGCACTGTGTATGACGGGGGTGGTGTTGTGTGTGTGTGAATGGTACTGTAGTGAGTGTGCCTCTATCTAGGCACCAGTGCTCCCACTCCCGTCGCAGAGTCTAGGTAAACATGACAGGAAGGCACGTATGACATCACTGATTAGGGGAGAGCTCGTTGGCTCCACACTGAAACCCAAATGACATTAAAATGTAATGGCCTCCTTCTCTCTCTCTCTCTCTCTCTCTCTCTCTCTCTCTCTCTCTGTCTGTCTGTCTGTCTGTCTGTCTGTCTCTCTCTCTCTCTCTCTCTCTCTCTCTCTCTCTCTCTCTCTCTCTCTCTCTCTCTCTCTCTCTGTCTCTGTCTATCTCTTTCTCTACCATTAAATACAGAGAAGAAAGGCAAAGATTTGAAAGCAATTAATGATACAGTCAGCCGCTAAATATTAATAGGGAATAGTCGTGCGTAAAATATAACATCTAAACCTCGACAATGCCATCATTGGAGTAATTAAAAATGAGTAATTAATTGGGAGTATTTCTAGGTTAAAAATGCTTCTCCCCAATTGACCAGGGTAAACACCACCTGATAGAGAGTAGTGAGTGTGATATCATGCCATCTGGCTACAGCATGTTCACAACCCTGTCTGGGGTCACACTACCCACAAAAAAAGGCTTTCATTACTAGATATTTGCTGCAATGCACTATGATCATTTAAAGTTGCTTAAGAACCAAACAGGATAGCAGAATATCTGTAAAGCATGTGTATGTACTGTGTAAGTGTTTCTGTCAATGAGTGTGTGTGTGAATGTTTGTGTTAATTTATGTTGGGGTGTATCGCTGAACATGTGGGTCTTCTAAGATGGTTCCTACACTGTGTGTTTGTGTGTGAATTGTGTGTGTGCGTACGTGTATGTGTGTGTGTGTGCATGTGTGTGTGTGAGTGTATGCATGTGTGTGTCTATGCGTGTGTGTATACATGTGTGCGTGTGTATGCATGTGTGTATGCGTGTGTGTGTATGTGTGTGTATGTGTGGCCCAAATAGACTGTCAGTTTTGTCTCAGGGGCATCTGCCTGTGTCCTTCTGGTGTATTTGTGTGTATGTGTGTAGGAGTGCATGTCTGTGTGTGTAGGAGTGTGTGAGTGTGTGTGTGGTGCAGCCACCTACATGTGTCCGTGTGGGGAGTATCCAGGGCTGCCGTGTCCGTTGGAGTCCAAGTGATCCAGGGATCCGTTCAGCTCGTCGTGGACAGACTGCAGGAGGCTGGCAGGACTGCCCCCCATCATCCCTGCAGGACTGCCCCCCATCATCCCTGGGGGGCTACCGCCCATTAGACCCGGGGGGCTACCCCCCATCATTCCTGGGGGGCTACCGCCCATGAGGCCGTGAGGACTGGCACCCATCAGGCCAGAGGAGCTGCTGTTCATCAGACCGGGGGTCCCCAGCAGGGGCAGGGAGGTCTCCGCCAGGGCTGCCTGGTGGGGGAGAGAGTGGAGGGGAGAGGGTGGAGGGGAGAGGGTGGAGGGAGAGGGGGGGAGAGAGAGGGTGGAGGGGAGAGGGTGGAGGGAGAGGGTGGAGGGAGAGGGTGGAGGGAGAGGGTGGAGGGAGAGGGTGGAGGGAGAGGGTGGAGGGAGAGGGTGGAGGGGGAGGGTGTGGGGAGTGGGGTGAGGGGGGGACATAGGCAGGTTGTTTTATTTCTGAGTTTCAATACAACTACAGCATGGATTCAGGATGGTTAGGGTGATCCGACAACGAGGCATGCAATGTCAGCTAGTCCAGACCACTGAGAAGAGTCAAGTGTTTCTCTCAGTGTGTGTGTGTGCTTCAACATGGGCGACAGACCAACACACAACCAACACCCTTATACTGTTCAGTATCAGGCTGTTAAAAGCGACAGACCCAAAACTTTACGTCAAAATAATAAAAACTCCTGACACTTGCCTCCCTCACATTAAAGTTAAATACTGTGATTAAAATTTTAAAGTTTTTGCCATGAGCACCTCGATAGTGGACAGTAAGAAGCCAAATCATTTATGACAGCTTGGATAAATATTAATGCATATGCCCTTGCATTTGCAGAGGCTGCTATCAATCTGAAGTATTACAGTACAACTGAGAGGAAGGAGTCGAAAGGAGAGGAGGAAAGAAGAGAGGAGAGGGAGGAGAGTGGAATGTTTCCTGGACTAGCACAGGGTGTCCTTCTTAGCTAAAGAGAGATAAAGGAAGAGAGAGAGCGAGGGAGAGGGAGAGAGAGAGGAGAGAGAGAGAGAGAGAGAGAGAGAGAGGAGAGAGAGAGAGAGAGAGAGAGAGAGGGAGAGAGGAGGAGGGAGACCAAGCCATGAGTTTTTAAACTTCAGGGCATGCCCAAATAGACTGTCAGTTTTGTCTCAGGTGCATCTGCCTGTGTCCTTCTGGTGTATTTGTGTGTAGGAGTGCATGTCTGTGTGTAGGACTGTGTGTGTGTATGTGTGTTGTAAGAGTGCGTGTCTGTGTGTGTACCTGTAAACTGGCGTTTAGTGCAGCTCCATAGCCCAGACTGGACGGAAGGTTCTTCACAAGTGTTGGGCTTCTAAATAACAAAACCAAGGGTTGCACATTAGAACAATAAATTCCTAAACTTTGTAAATATTTCCCAATAAGCATTTCCCAATTTCATAATAGCTTTCATTCCAGCCAAGTCGATCACACAATGAAACACACCACATTTGAAATAGTAGCATTTCTGTGTCTTTAAATAAATCCTGTCTTTGAAAGAGAGCTGGTGAGTGCATCTCTTCTATGTCTCTGTGTAAGTGACGGGGTCATGTGACAGGTCATGTGACGGATGGTGTGACGGGTCGTGTGCAGGGTTGCAGGAGGGGGAGAGGCACGAGGGGAGAGGGGGGCGTTGTGGCGTACCCTGTGATCTTCTGCGACCGGCGTTTCTGGTACTCGACCTCGTCCACCGTCCACACTGCTCCTTTCACGTTCTCCACACGCACAAAACACTTGTGCAGGCTGAGGTTGTGGCGAACTGCATTCTACACACAGGAATAAAGAGAGAGAGATAGAGAGAGAGAGATAGAGAGAGAGAGAGAGAGAGGGAGGGAGGGAGAGGGAGAGAGAGTGTGAGAGAGGGAGTGAGATGGAGAGAGAGGGAGAGAGGTGAGAGGGAGAGAGAGAGGGAGAAGTGAGTGAGAGAGAGGGAGAATGAGAGAGGGAGGGAGAATGAGAGAGAATGAAAGGGAGAGAGAGGTAGAGAAAGAGAGAGAGAGAGAGAGAGGAGAGAGGTTAGAAAAAAATGGTTACAAATTATCCATTATCCACATAGAAATGAAGTAGAAAAAAATTAAATAAAAAGCATACTAGGAAATTGATTTCTTAAGAAGAATTCTTAAACATTCACGCGCCATTGATTTAATTAGTAAAAATGAACAAAGTGTGAATGCACTTCTAAGTCACACACACACAGGATATATCAATCAGGGTTAGCAGCGGGCCAAGAGGAGGCAATCAGCATAGCGAATGGCTTTTGGTGACAGCACTGGTAATACTGCTGCTGATAATGGTGAAGGGAACACACACACACACACACACCATAAGGTCTTAATGGTCATATTTTAACATGACAGTATCGGAATCATAAGTCCAGGGCGATCTCTGGATAACACAGTGTCTTTTGTCAAGTGTGTGAGTGAGAAACAGTAAAATAAATGTGTGAATGTGTGTGGCTTTGTGTGTCTGAGATCGGGAGGAGAAGGGTGAAGGGAGTGAGAGTCAGGTGGCTGAGCTGTTAGGGAATCAGGCTAGTAATCTGAAGGTTGCCAGTTCGATTCCCGGCAGTGCAAAATGACGTTGTGTCCTTGGGCAAGGCACTTCACCCTACTTGCCTCGGGGAGAATGTCCCTGTACTTACTGTAAGTCGCTCTGGATAAGAGCGTCTGCTAAATAACTAAATGTAAAATGTAAGGAAGTGAGGTAAGAATACAGTAGGATGTGTTTCTGAGGTGGCCTGACAAGAGAATGTCAAATATAGATGCTAAATACTCTATATTCTATTCTTCTATACTTTCCTGTAATATTCTAGTCTTGCTGTCCTTGACAGTCAAATGAAGGCTTACTAGACAGCTTTTAGTTCTGTATCTACATTTATTTAAATTTTTCTATTTTAAATAATTAAAATAGAAACATACCTTGCATAATTTTTTGAAAAAGAATAAATAATAATCCACACAATACATAAAATATTCCTAAATCATATTCTTGATAAAACATAATTAATACATGCATCTGAGACGACAGTACTAATAATAACCTTAGCTTTAATATCACCCTCCTTTACCATGCGTTATCTGGTTTTCCCTAAGAAAGAGGGATTTTGAGGGAGGAGGAGAAGAAAAAAATAAACTCATAAGCAGATCTCGCATCTGACCTGAAAATCCCACAATTTGATTGATCTTAATGCCCATGGCTCTGAATATGATAATTTTAATATTAATGAGCAAATGAGCTGTTTTATTATGCACGTTATATAGTTAGAACTAATAAGCTGCTGTGAGAGAGGGAGCACAGGATCCCTCGCTGGTCTGATGAGACCAAGCTGAGATATTAAATCACCTTTCATTTCTTTTTAGAAATTCTCCCCCGTTAATCAAATGACAAGCCCATCACAGATCATCCAGCTAATGCCTCACAAAGGAAATGTGCAGCTAAAAATGTAAATAGATCACCTTGGCTATTGTGTGAGAGAGGAGACGGGGATATAGCTAATGCCTCCGTGACACACCCATGTATTATCAGACACAAGGTTGAAACTTTAACACCCCCCCCCAAAAAATGTGATATGGTAAATCTGCACGCCCGCGTGTGTGTGTGTGTGAGAGAGAGAGAGAGAGAGAGAGAGAGAGAGAGAGAGAGAGAGAGAGAGAGAGAGAGAGAGAGAGAGAGAGAGAGAGAGAGAGAAGGAAGAAAAAAGAGCGAGTGTTTGTATTACTGCATTAATGTATGTGTATTAGCGTACATGATCTTAAGACACACACACACACACACACAGCCTAACACCAGCAGGAGAGTGAGGAGCTTTTGCACACCCTTGTGGATCCCATCTTTACCAGTGTTATCATTTGCATGCCCAATCCAAATTAATTCACTTTGTTAAATCTAGTCCCTCCACATGCTCTGCATATAAACGAGGGTGACCCTGCCTCCCCCTGTCCTACCGCCCAGTCCTGCACCCAACCCCACCACCCTAGTCCTGCCCCCCCCCCCCACCCCCCCTCCAATCCTTCCAGAGACAATGGCCCCTGAAGAGAGGGCTGGGGGGCTGGGGGGGGGGGTAGCGAGTGGTGTGAAGGGACAGAGAATAAAGCAGTGAGGGGAAGAGAGTGTTCTTTATCAGCACACAAACACACTGCTCTCCAAAACACATGCAGAGGACAGGCATTTTTTACAATCTTTGTTCAAGGAGACAGGGCAATAAAGTTGTGTAGACACGGATACAAATGGGCTCCTTTGTCCTGTGTAAATAAAGAGCGTTGTGTGCCTGACAGGTCTCTCCTCATGGCGGCCTCTTTAGTCCGACGACCCAGCGAGGGGAACTAGTACTGTCACATGAGCTGTAGGGTGTGGTACAGAGACGTGCGGCCCGGCTGCTGTTTACTGTGTCTCTCTCTTTCTACCTCCCATCCCTCCCTTTCTCTCTCCCTCTCTCTTTCTACCTCCCATCCCATCCCTCCCTCTCTCTCTTTCTACCTCCCATCCCTCTCTCTCTCCCTGTCTCTCTCTCTCTTTCTACATCCCATCCCTCTCTCCCTGTCTCTCTCTCCCCCCCCCCCCCCCCCCCCCCTCCTCTCTCTCTCCTCTCTCTCTCTCTCTCTCTCCCTCTCTCTCTCTCTCTTCTTCCTCCCTCTCTCTCTCTAGCTCCTCCTAGTTCCTGGCCTACACTGGCGAGCAAAACAGACATCTCTCTTACTAATTAACCAATGATATACAAGAGAAGGTGGAGGAGGGAGGAAGAGAGAGAGAGAGGGAGAGAAAGAGAGAGTGGTGCGTCTCTAACAAAAGCTGCAGCTGATTGAGCGTCTGTGTTGTAATTAGGGCGTCAGGCTGCACTCCTCCCTAGCCAAACCTCACAGATTAATTGCACCAAATTAGAAAACGATATCAGAGGCAGAATTATTCTTTCACTTGTCATTTCCCTGAGAAAAGCTGTAGAAAAAATCTAATTTGCTCTATTCAAGAAGGCAGGTTGAAAAGAGGGGAAGAGGGTGCTAATCTGGTGGTGTCACCCGAATAAATGTTGCTCTGGGCTGGTGTGAAGCACCTCTGGGTACAGGAGAGGTGAGGGAGGGGGGCGAGGGAGCAGGGATGAGAGGACGATAGCACCAGGAGGGTTAGCTACGGGAGGAAGAGGTCTGGAGGGAGGGTTACCTTCCAAGTGGCAGCGTTGCGTCTGAAGTAAGCAAAAGTACGCGTGAACCAGCTGTAGATTTCATTTAGAGTTAACTGCATGTCGTTCGCCTCCATGATAGCCTGAAATTAGATGACACAAATAATGGTTTACTAACTAGACTGCATGACCAGGATACACACACACACACACAGGCACACACACACATTCACATACTCAGAGCTGTCTCGATTCAAGCAGCAATTAATTTTAATCTAATCAGGCAAAGTTAATTTATTTTCCACTCACCTGTCTTATGAGGGTTGCATAAGTAAATGGCGGTCTGACATCTGCGTTCTTATAAAACTCGTAGTTTGGGGCAATCTCTGGAAAAATAAATACTGTGTCACCACCTGAAATAATTGGTAAATTTTATTCCTTTAGGTATTGAATTCACTTAGGATTTCATCAAATTAAAATGGGGAGAGAAAGAGAGGGGAGAAGAGGGGGTGTTGGGGGGAGCACACATCAAATCAGCATTTTCCATGTCTAACAAAATGCATTTTTAATTAATCTTTCTCATGAGACATCTTAAACACTAATACATCCGTAATATAAGATGCATGTGGATCTTTAGTACAGTATGACCTTGAATAATTCATGCATCTTCCTTAAAAAAACAGACAGTAAATAAAAACATCAAAGGCAGGCCTTTTAAAATGCAAAGCTTAATGTACCAAACTGTTAAATGTAATAAATATTGTATCTTTTTTCTATTTGAACTTAATTAACATTCATGTAATATTTACACTCATAGAGGGTCTTGTCTATTTGCATACAGAGTGATTAAACACAGTGGTCTTTCGAAATCTTGCATCTCCCCACTGTTGTAAACAGCAAGCTGAGACTTCTTAACTACAAAAAACAACTACTCTCATCAAAATGTAAAATGTCCATAATGCTTGTTGTAAGTTTGCAATCAAGTCATGTATTAAAAATTCAAGAACAAGTTAAAAATTAAAAACATTAAAAAACAAGTATCTACAGTCAAACATATTGCTTTCCACAAATTAGGCAACTGGATCCCCCAGCCCTGGTGTATGTGTGTATGTGTGTGTGTGTGTGTCTGCAGTGCAGAGTAGAGGGTCCTACCTGAGGAGAGCTGCATGGAGTACTTGTCTGAGTGCCGTCTGCGCATGGCGCCCATGCTGGGGACGCTGGCGGCGCTGAGGACCGAGGGCACCTGGGGCACCTGGGACATGGGCGTGATGGGGGCGCTGGGGGTGGTGGGGGTCTGAGGTAAGTTGGGGGGGGAGATGGAGGGGAGGTTCTTCTGCATGGTGACGTTAGAGACCAGATTCAGCTGAGGGGGGGAGGAGGGGAGGGAGGGAGGAAGAGGATGGAGGGGAGGAGAGAGAAGACAAAAAGGGAAGATGTTACTTTAGAGAGAAGCAGGGGGGGGGGGGTCTCTGACAGATTAGAGAGGTTTCTCTCTCTCTTTCTCCTCCCTCTCTCCTCCCCTCTACTACGCTTCGGTCCCACTAACAAGCCTTGTAGAGCAGGCAACTCCTCATCACTAATTACAGGATAAATTGTATCATTTGATTTCACTAATTAGAGCATGCTGGTAAAGATTATCTCATGATCATCCACTGTGTTCTCCCTGCACATCTATTCATCTCTCTATCTTCCTCTCCATCTCTCTATCCTCCTCTCCATCTCTCTATCCTCCTCTCCATCTCTCTATCCTCCTCTCCATCTCTCTATCCTCCTCTCCATCTCTCTATCCACCTCCCTGGGAGGAGGAATGGAGAGATAAAGACAGAACCAGAGCAGTACAGTATATACAGTATGGGGGAGATTAAGCGCCTCTGTCCTCCCGGCCTCTACCCACCCTGCCTGCACATTCTGGGGTACAGATCTGTGACCGTGCCCCTGGCCTGGAGCCTCACTCCTCCCAGAACGGCCTGTCATCTCTGGGTGTCAGTTACCCTGCAAACGCTGGTCCACAGCTTCCTTTGTACCTCTCTCTGAACTCAGCTCCCAAATCTCATGTGAGAGTGTCCAACCAACTGTAAAATTCCTGACTGACCTTTTAGTCTCACTGCTAATTTAGGTGGAACGGTAATGACATCATTACATATTCAAACTAAATTGCCTTAATTGCGAGTGGAATGCAACGCAGGACATTGGAATTAAAAGTGACTGGAGGAGTGGTAGAGAGAGAGAGAGAGAGAGAGAGAGAGAGGGAGGGAGGGAGAGATACAGAGAGAGAGAGAGAGAGAGAGAAAGGAGAGAGAGAGAAGGAGAGAGAGAGGAGAGAGAGAGAAGGAGAGAGGGAGAGAGAGAGAGAGAGAGAGAAGGAGAGAGAGGGAGAGAGATACAGAGAGAGAGAGTGATGACATCAACAGTCATTGCAGCGTGTTGATAAATACAATGAAATGTCAAGTTGGATACTTGAGTGGATGTATGGGTTTCAGCTGATGGTTACATCTCCACTTAGCTGTAATGATGCACCAGGGGGAGGGGCCTGGAGCAGGGGGAGGGGCCTGGAGCAGGCTGAGCGGCAGCTAGCTAACCGCTGCTAACACCGCTGCTTCCCTCCACCACTGCACCGAGGAGGAGGAGGAGGAGGAGGAGGAGGAGGAGGGAGGAGGAGGAGGAGGAGGAGGAGGATGAGAGGGAGGAGGAGGAGGAGGAGGAGGAGGAGGAGGAGGAGGAGGGAGGAGGATGAGAGGGAGGAGGAGGAGGAGGAGGAGGAGGAGGAGGGAGGAGGAGGAGGAGGAGAGAAACAGGAGAAGTAACCCCCATGTGGCTCCAGAGGGAACCAGATGTGCTCTGTACTCGTCTAAGATCCCAGACTCAACAGCAGCTTTTTACTCTGACTGTGCTAATTGTCATAACGGTGCTGTAGCGGTGCTGCACATCAGGCTTTATCCAAGACAGATCGGGAAACGTGTTCAAATCCCTACGGGACTTGCTAGCTCACCACAGCCAGCCAGTCCCTCCCTGTAATCCTGCTTTCCAGTCCCGTTCAACACATCGCAGCACTAGCCTGTGAACCTGTCATTATCTTCAGAATGCTCCTACAAAGACACTCTGATACGCTGTCAAACAGCAGAAAACCTCTCCATAATAAATCCTATAAGTGTGTGTGTGTGTGTGTGTGTGTACATTATATGTGTGTGTCGCATGTAAATTTATAATGTTAGGACAAGATTTTTTTCTTCTCCTTCTCCTTTCTCCCCCCCGTCCCCCGTCCTCCCCCCCGTCCTCTCCCCCTACCAGGTACGGCAACAAGCGGAACATGTTTGCCGGCGTGCGATCTCCGTATTTGCAAAATGGAATTTATTAGCGTCTAACGTGGAGGAGAGCGAGGGGGAGAGGCCAGGATGAGCACTCTGCCTCCTCCTGCTCATCTGAATATATATATGCAAGGTTGGGCAGAACAGAGAAGAGGAAAAGGGGAAAGCTCATTATTCAGGACCTGCAGCCTTGGTAACTTTGATTCTCCTCCGACCACGGCATGGCCAAAAGGTAACATTTAATGAAGTGCCATTCTCACAGTAAATGGGGTCATATAACAGACTGAGCCCCTGAACCTTGCACTACAACACTGATAGCTACTGAGGCTGGAGAGGGAACCTACTGGAGTCAATTCCAGCCCTGCTGATACATTCATACTATTAATATTTATCAAATATGTGGGGTGCTTCCACATAAACTGCTGCATGTTGATAGGTTAGTGTGTGCAGAGGATATCCAGTGGGTATTGTGTGGATAAGACACAGGTATCATTCCCTGGCCTTGGTTCATTCTCACACACAACCTCTCTTTAAGAAGGGCGGGCCTTGAAACTGAAGCTGGGGCCGTTGTGTTTAGAATTCCGTGTGAATTATACGCCATCAAATGCAATTAGCAGCTCTTTCATGTGCGGTTTATGTAATGCAATACATCATTAACATCATTCATTCATATCCAGTCTTGGATTATAGGCTGAACGTTCCTTATTAGACTTGATGTAACCAATCTGCTGAGTTTTGAAGATTAATAAAAAGAGAGAGGGAGATTGAATAATAATTTTGGAGAAAAAAAAGCAGCAGTCAATTCCTGATGGAATTATCCGATAATTATTCTATCTTGTGATTATCTATTTTAAATGAAGGGAGGTGATGAGGAAAATTATTCTATTGAAATGAGGCACTTACTAAGCAGCAGAAACATCCTAACGATGTTGTGCTCCCAAAAATAACATCTAGGTAAATAATCCCACATTTTTTTTTTGCAAATGTGAAATTAAATGTCTGTAATTTAATGTAATTCATTTTCGACGAGCATATGTTTTTTTGGGTTAAATCCAACAATGAAAATGTCAAAATTGGATAAAACATTTTAACCACCGATGCACGATTTAGACTTTTATTTGAACCTTTGTGTGTGATCCTGTCTCTCAATGCCAGCCTAACCTCTGCTGGTTCTTCTGATCTCACACCATCTTCAGCAGCTCAGCTATTATTTCAGGTGTTTGTTGTCAAAATGAAATATCATCTCTCCGTTCCCACTCAGCTCTAAGTGCTGCTCATGGTCCCAGACATGAACACTGTTGGCCAACAGGTTGTTTTGGCCATTATATCCAGCACAGTGAAATGGGCCTGTAGTTTGGTCCGAGGACTCCAGGACTGAGCCTTAATAGACTTCCAATGCCTAATGTCCCCTCAGCCTGCAGACCACACATCAAATCAAACAGCAGATGAATGGGAGGAGACGAGAGACCCGACATTACAAATCCTATTGCCTCTCCATCCCTCTATCCCTCCATCAGCTGCTTTAACTGCCGGGGCCTGGTTAAACTGTTCATTTTCAGCCCGGTCCTCGTGGAGAGGGAGTATGCTGTTTATGGTGGCCGCAGCGGGGAACAGAGATACAGAGCAATATGCACTCACAGGTTTGGGAGATGACTTGGGCTCCGAGGGCCGCATGTGCAAGTGGGCCATCATCGCCTGAAGACGCTCGCGCTCTTTAGAAAGCTGTTAGCGGAGAGAGAGAGAGACATAGAGAGAGAGGGAGAGAGAGAGAGAGGGGAGGGGGTGGGGAAGAGAGAGCAAGGGTGGGAGGGGGGAAAGAGAGACAAAAAGAGAAAGGGGAGAAAGTGAGAGAGGGAGGAAAAAAATAGTTTTAGAAATGAGTGATTTTCCCCAGACTGCAGCAGTAATACGTCTTGTTATCGAGCTTGTCTGGTTGTAATGAATCCTGCATATGCCCAGTCTGTCTTCCTTCAATCCACACACACAAACACACACCCACACACACACCCACACACACAGGACGAGAAGAAAACACAACGAAGAAGACAGGAGCGAAAGAGAACGGTCGAGGCCGATGGTGAGAGGAAGGAGGGCGAGCGAGGCAGGAGGACAGGAAAGAGGGGAGGGGAGAGAGTTCTAAGAGGTCAGGCAAAACAAATAGCACTTCATCTTTTTGTCAATAGTAGAATTTAGGTCAGGGAGTCTGTGACAGTAACAAGCTACTCTGGCCGTAAATGAGAGATCCTGAGAGCCTGCTCAAAGTCCTGTGGACACTGTTAGGGGCGTGCTGGGGGGATGGAGGCGAGCCGGCAGCTGCCGGGAGGTGAAGGGGTCCTCCAAACAGAGATCCGGCAGGGTCCGCCTCCACGCTGCATGCCGGCCCCTCAGAGGTCCAGTTAGTGGCCCCCCTGGCCCGCTATCATCAATCTACCTCAGCCACACTGACAGCCTGGCCGGGACAGGGTGCACGGTGAGGCTGCACTCGCTGTGTAAAGCCAGGGTATAGACACAGCATCCACACACACTCACACACACACAGCATCCACACACACTCACACACACACAGCATCCACACACACTCACACACACTAACACACACACACACACCAACATACACACACACACAGCATCAACACACACACAGGACTGAACTGGGCCTCATTACTATTGACGGCTCACAGGACACGAGAAAGAGAGGGAGAGAGACAGAGAGAGAGAGAGAGAGAGAGGGAGGAGAGAGAGAGGGGGAGGAGAGAGAGAGGGGGGGAGATGGGTGGTGTGGGGGGGGGGGGGGTTCGAGGACATGAAACACCCACACCACTCTAATTGGTCACACAGTAAGCAAAAGCTGAGTAGCTGTGGGTGAAGAAGAATAAAACAATACATTGTTTTTTTTTTTTTCAAACAAGAATTATTCATTTTCTAAGATGCCCCGAAAAACCTCAACACACAAATACAAACAGTTTATCAGAGCGTAGAAGAAAGAGACTGTGTTTTGGGAACGCTTGGATTGCATTCAGATCAGCACCAAGCTGGCTTCCTGCAGGGCACAGGACGGGAGCTGTGAAACACTGCAGGATTCTGGGGATAGGGGACAGGGCACAAGGTAGGATACTAGGTAGGTAGGACACAGGGAAGGGCACTAGGAAGGAAATAAGGTAGGGTAGGTCACTAGGTAGGACAGAAGGTAGATCTAGGTAGTGCAGTGAGTACATGCTTCATAACACTGTTGTTCAACCCTTAGGCCTCATTCTCTAGGCGGCGTGACACGCTAATAAGGTTGTGCTCCAACTCCCAAAAATAGTTCCTTCCCTTTGAGAGCTTTCTTTAGGTGCAAAGTGCATTTAATAACTAAGCCGACCAGGATGGATAGAGAGAGAAGAGAAAGAGAGAGAGAGACAGAGGCACCTCGTGTTAATTGGAAAACAGGGAAGGAAAATAAGACGGATGCTTGTTATTCAATTAAAAACCATCATAATGGCTTTTGTTGCACGTGACTGAGGAGTTCTTTTGTTTGGAGGCAGCAGCGTGTCCTCTGTTTAGTTCAGATTCCTCTCCTGCTCACTAACCTGGGCTCTCACTAACCTGGGCTCTCACTAACCTGGGCTCTCCCTAACCTGGGCTCTCACTAACCTGGGCTCTCACTAACCTGGGCTCTCACTAACCTGGGCTCTCACTAACCTGGGCTCTCCCTAACCTGGGCTCTCACTAACCTGGGCTCTCACTAACCTGGGCTCTCCCTAACCTGGGCTCTCACTAACCTGGGCTCTCACTAACCTGGGCTCTCACTAACCTGGGCTCTCACTAACCTGGGCTCTCACTAACCTGGGCTCTCACTAACCTGGGCTCTCACTAACCTGGGCTCTCACTAACCTGGGCTCTCACTAACCTGGGCTCTCACTAACCTGGGCTCTCCCTAACCTGGGCTCACACTAACCTGGGCTCTCACTAACCTGGGCTCTCACTAACCTGGGCTCTCACTAACCTGGGCTCTCACTAACCTGGGCTCTCACTAACCTGGGCTCTCACTAACCTGGGCTCACACTAACCTGGGCTCTCACTAACCTGGGCTCTACACTAACCTGGGCTCTCACTAACCTGGGCTCTCCCTAACCTGGGCTCTCACTAACCTGGGCTCTCACTAACCTGGGCTCTCCCTAACCTGGGCTCTCCCTAACCTGGGCTCTCACTAACCTGGGCTCTCCCTAACCTGGGCTCTCCCTAACCTGGGCTCTCCCTAACCTGGGCTCTCCCTAACCTGGGCTCTCCCTAACCTGGGCTCTCACTAACCTGGGCTCTCCCTAACCTGGGCTCTCACTAACCTGGGCTCTCACTAACCTGGGCTCTCACTAACCTGGGCTCTCACTAACCTGGGCTCTCACTAACCTGGGCTCTCACTAACCTGGGCTCTCCCTAACCTGGGCTCTCACTAACCTGGGCTCTCACTAACCTGGGCTCTCACTAACCTGGGCTCTCACTAACCTGGGCTCTCACTAACCTGGGCTCACACTAACCTGGGCTCTCACTAACCTGGGCTCTCACTAACCTGGGCTCACACTAACCTGGGCTCTCACTAACCTGGGCTCACACTAACCTGGGCTCTCACTAACCTGGGCTCTCCCTAACCTGGGCTCTCACTAACCTGGGCTCTCACTAACCTGGGCTCTCCCTAACCTGGGCTCTCCCTAACCTGGGCTCTCACTAACCTGGGCTCTCCCTAACCTGGGCTCTCCCTAACCTGGGCTCTCCCTAACCTGGGCTCTCCCTAACCTGGGCTCTCCCTAACCTGGGCTCTCACTAACCTGGGCTCTCCCTAACCTGGGCTCTCACTAACCTGGGCTCTCACTAACCTGGGCTCTCACTAACCTGGGCTCTCACTAACCTGGGCTCTCACTAACCTGGGCTCTCACTAACCTGGGCTCTCCTAACCTGGGCTCTCACTAACCTGGGCTCTCCCTAACCTGGGCTCTCCCTAACCTGGGCTCTCACTAACCTGGGCACTCACTAACCTGGGCTCTCACTAACCTGGGCTCTCACTAACCTGGGCTCTCACTAACCTGGGCTCTCCCTAACCTGGGCTCTCACTAACCTGGGCTCTCCCTAACCTGGGCTCTCACTAACCTGGGCTCTCCCTAACCTGGGCTCTCCCTAACCTGGGCTCTCACTAACCTGGGCTCTCACTAACCTGGGCTCTCACTAACCTGGGCTCTCACTAACCTGGGCTCTCACTAACCTGGGCTCTCACTAACCTGGGCTCTCCCTAACCTGGGCTCTCACTAACCTGGGCACTCACTAACCTGGGCTCTCACTAACCTGGGCTCTCACTAACCTGGGCTCTCACTAACCTGGGCTCTCACTAACCTGGGCTCTCCCTAACCTGGGCTCTCACTAACCTGGGCTCTCACTAACCTGGGCTCTCACTAACCTGGGCTCTCCCTAACCTGGGCTCTCCCTAACCTGGGCTCTCCCTAACCTGGGCTCTCCCTAACCTGGGCTCTCCCTAACCTGGGCTCTCACACCCTGCAGCACAGGGGTGTGGAGGTACACAGGTCTATGTACACAGACACATGCTACCAAGAGTCAAGACTACCCAGCCCAGCAGGGGAGAGGAGCAGAGCTCAGGGTACCAGGGTGGGAGCAGCTCAGATAGGGGTACCAGGGTGGGAGCAGCTCAGATAGGGGTACCAGGGAGAGAGCAGCTCAGATAGGGGTACCAGGGAGAGAGCAGCTCAGATAGGGGTACCAGGGAGAGAGCAGCTCAGATAGGGGTACCAGGGAGAGAGCAGCTCAGATAGGGGTACCAGGGAGAGAGCAGCTCAGATAGGGGTACCAGGGAGAGAGCAGCTCAGATAGGGGTACCAGGGAGAGAGCAGCTCAGATAGGGGTACCAGGGAGAGAGCAGCTCAGATAGGGGTACCAGGGTGGAGGACGGAGGGGCAGACATACCTGGATCTCTAGCTGCTGAACAACCTGCATCTGGACTCGACACTGGGCCGTGCTCCGGTCATCCAGGGCGTGCTCACTGTTAAGGTGCCTGCAGGGAGGGAGGGAGAGAGGGAGGGAGGGAGGAGAGAAAGAGGGATGGAGAGAGGGGGAGAGAGAGTTAGGGATGGTGCTTTTCTTTCTTCAAACAACACCCCCCCCCCATATAATATATTATTTCCATATAAGAAAGAAAAAAGAGTTAAAGCCTGGCACAAGCGTCTGCCTTCTTAATTTACAGGAAACAATAAATGTCATTTCACGTTAGAAGCAATGGGAATCCAAGCACCCAGTCTCTGGTGTTTACAGGGAGCACCTTCACATGAACACTGAGGTAACAAGATCTGCCTCATTAGCATAACCACTAGCAGCAGCTAGTCTCAACAGTAAATGAAGCCTACTCTTGATTGGATTTTGTCTGCAGGAGACATAAGAACCTGACCATTAGCATGGACGTAAACGCTCTCCCCTCACACACACACACACACAGACACACACACACGGGCCAAAAAGGTTTTTGAAGGTGTTATGATGTTGGGTAATGAGCCTGTATCTAAATGATCACTAGTGACAAACTCACAAAGCAGCCTTTGAGCAGCCCTGCTTCTGAAATGCCAGTGCTGCCACTTTCCCTGCTGTAATTACAGGTTAGCTTGCAGGCCCTCCAATGATCACTCACAGCACTGCCTCCAGTACATTAGTAAGAGCTTGCAACCTAGCCCACTCCCTGACACACAAACACACATGAACATACACACACAAACACACATACACTAAAACACACACCAAAACGCACACACGCACACAGCAAAGCTCTCTCCATGTATTATTTTTCTTATTCTTGCTCAACCCATACTATTGTTTATCAGCAATATGCAAAACAATAGACCTCATTCAGGTACCTGTCTCGGTGTGCCAATCAAAGCAGAACAGGACATTTGTAATCACAATAGCTCAGTACCTTTCAATTACAGCCCCCAGCATATTCACAAGCAGTCCATCTCCCTCCCCTTTATGCTTTTGTAACCATCTATGGTCTAATGCTCAGAAATTTTCCATTATAAATCAAGAATGAGATAGCATTAAAAGGTGTGTGTGTGTGTGTGGGAGGGGAGGGGGGGGGGGGGTACACCAGAGACAGGCTTGGGGAGAAGGGGGTTGGGGGGACGGAGAGGCAGGCTGGACTATGTGGTTCTTCGGCCCGTGCCTAATTGCTGTTTCAGAATGCGCATGCAGAGGAGCATTTCATTAATCATTTAATCACGTCCCTCATAGGTAGAGGGAACTAATGTTGCAAATACCCTTTTCATATCAGTGCTCTGAATGCTATCTCCTGCTCTTGATGTATGGAGGGTGTCATAAATTACAGCTGCTTCCAGAGCACCAGACTGAGCAGGTTTCTCTCCCTGAAGATACCTCCTCACACACCAACATCTTTATTAACTTTACCTCTCACCAAACAAGCAGCTGTTTTCTCTCTCTCTCTCTCTTGCGTGCGAAGAGGGATGAGAGGCGAAGGAAGAAAAGGGGGCTTGTGTATGAGACATTAAGGCCTCTAGGTACAGTGGTCTTCAATCTCTCTCTCTCTCTTCCCTCTCTCTCTCTCTCTCCCTCTCTCTCTCTCTCTCTGCCTCTCTCTCTCTCTGCCTCTCTCTCTCTCTCTCTCTCTCTCTCTCTCTCTCTCTCTCTCTCCCCCCTGCTCTATCTCGCCTTCTCAATCTCTCATGCTTGCCAGTTAGCAGGGCGATTACACCTAGATTACTGCATGCATATGAAATATTGAAATGGCATCGCGCTCCTCTTTGCATTAATAACATCACATGGACAGAGATGGAGAGGGGGATGCAGTGTGTGTGTGTGTGTGTGTGAGAGAGATACAGACAGGTATGGGTGGTTGAGGGTTGAGGGAGAGATGGGGGAGTGAAGGGGTGAGGGAGGGACAGGGAGGGTGAGAGAGAGAGAGATGAGAGGCTGACAGCTCTGAACAAACACTGCTGTAATTTATGGGTCACTTTATAGGCTTATGATTTCTGTTTGGAGGAGGGAATTACCCATGTGATGAACCCCAGCCACAGTTACCCTGGAGAGAGATGGAGGCAGAGATGGAGACAGAGGGGGGTGGAGAGGGAGATCCCGGAGTAGGGGGGGGGGGGGGGGGGTAGAAATGAGAAATAGAAAAACACAACAGAGTGTGTGTCCGCCCCCCACCCCTTCCTCCCCACCACAGCCAACCAGCCTACTAGCCTACAGTGCATAAGTAATGCCCTCAGTTTTAAGGTCTTGTCACACCCTAGCAGACCTCTGGACCCTATGCAGCCCCCCCCCCCCCCCCCACCCGCCTCCCCCCCCCCCCCCCCCCCCCCCCCCCCCCCCCCCCCCCCCCCCTCCGGTGGGTTTAATTAGCTGGCGGTTCCAGACACCAGCGGTCAGGTTAGTGACTGTGGGCCTGCCTCCTCTCCACCCCCAGTCACGGAGCTCCTGGAGGGCCCGGGTGGAGCGGGAGGAGGGAGGGAACACGGGGGTCTGCTCGGGTTAAGGTGCACAGATCTAAGGGGGTGTGATGTGTGTACTTGTGTTTTGTGTGTGTGCGTGTGTGTGAGTGTGCATGTGTGTGGTGGATGACGGTGGGTATGGATATATTTGAGCATAAGAAGAAGCCTCTTAATTAGAGATGATAATGAAGTGTGTTTGTGTGTGTGTGTGTGTGTGAGTGAGTGAGGAGAGAAGATGGAGGGAAAATCAATGAGAGAACTGGAGCATCTAAAAGGGATCCATTATATAATAATTCTTAGCGGGAACCGAATAGTCAAAGTGATGTGATGTGAAGTTGTCAATCACACATTTCTTTATTGATTGCATGCTTTATACCAACCCGTGTACACAACAATAACAGTATAAAATAATTTAAACCATAACAGATTGAATGGTGCAATAAGCTATTCCCTTGTCTATCATGGATTCATATTCTAGCTGGAGAACACACCTACATGAGCACACACAACACACACACACACACACACACACACACACACACACACACACACACACACACACACACACACACATACATACATACCCCTCACACAACCCATCCAGTTGAGAAACCCTTACGCGCTAATATTTCATTTGAAGTTGCGAGCTAATGCTTGGTGCCAGACAGCCACCTCTGGGCTACATCTCCAGGTGAACACACTTCAAAGAACACAGAGGAGCTATTAAATGCTGATCTTGACAAGTTTCTCTCTGCAACACAACAAAAGATTACTAAACGCCTTGTCGCCTTGTCTCTCTCCTGCTGCTAGCTACAACGCTCCCACTTCCACAGTGACACACAGTCCTGACACCTATTTTGTGTAAACCGCCTTCAATTCTGTGTGTGTGTGTGAACGCACCAGTGTGTGTGTGTGTGTGTGTGTGTACCTGGCTGTTCCGTGGAGATGACTGGCATCTCCTAAGACATAAAACGATTCTCCCTGACACCGGCAATCTCCTCTCTAAGGCGTGCCGTCAGGCAGCCATCTTTGTAGTGCGCGAGATCACACTTTGTGCCTGTCTTCTCTTTGCGGGTGTGTTTTCATGTTCAGGTTACAGTACACGAAACCTCTGACACCCACAATGCACCGCTACAGCGGGACCCTGCTCCGCTCCGCAGCAGACCAGGAAGTCCTTGTTACTACTCCTCCTGTCAGAGTCACCTGCACAGCTCTCAAAACCCTGCCTCCTGCCCCAGTAGCATGCCTCTGTGTGTCTGTAAACCCTGCCTCCTGCCCCAGTAGCATGCCTCTGTGTGTCTGTAAACCCTGCCTCCTGCCCCAGTAGCATGCCTCTGTGTGTCTGTAAACCCTGCCTCCTGCCCCAGTAGCATGCCTCTGTGTGTCTGTAAACCCTGCCTCCTGCCCCAGTAGCATGCCTCTGTGTGTCTGTAAACCCTGCCTCCTGCCCCAGGAGCATGCCTCTGTGTGTCTGTAAACCCTGCCTCCTGCCCCAGTAGCATGCCTCTGTGTGTCTGTAAACCCTGCCTCCTGCCCCAGTAGCATGCCTCTGTGTGTCTGTAAACCCTGCCTCCTGCCCCAGTAGCATGCCTCTGTGTGTCTGTAAACCCTGCCTCCTGCCCCAGTAGCATGCCTCTGTGTGTCTGTAAACCCTGCCTCCTGCCCCAGTAGCATGCCTCTGTGTGTCTGTAAACCCTGCCTCCTGCCCCAGTAGCATGCCTCTGTGTGTCTGTAAACCCTGCCTCCTGCCCCAGTAGCATGCCTCTGTGTGTCTGTAAACCCTGCCTCCTGCCCCAGTAGCATGCCTCTGTGTGTCTGTAAACCCTGCCTCCTGCCCCAGTAGCATGCCTCTGTGTGTCTGTAAACCCTGCCTCCTGCCCAGTAGCATGCCTCTGTGTGTCTGTAAACCCTGCCTCCTGCCCAGTAGCATGCCTCTGTGTGTCTGTAAACCCTGCCTCCTGCCCCAGTAGCATGCCTCTGTGTGTCTGTAAACCCTGCCTCCTGTCCCAGTAGCATGCCTCTGTGTGTCTGTAAACCCTGCCTCCTGCCCCAGTAGCATGCCTCTGTGTGTCTGTAAACCCTGCCTCCTGCCCCAGTAGCATGCCTCTGTGTGTCTGTAAACCCTGCCTCCTGCCCCAGTAGCATGCCTCTGTGTGTCTGTCTGCAGCTCTGCCTCCACTCCACCTGTGCATCTTCAAACAGGGGTGTGTAAGCCTCCAGGACGCGCCATCGCATGGTTCTGTGCTGTGCGTCTGTGCTCTCACCTGGATCAGGGACTTAAGACAGCCCAGTCCAGCTAGCGTACGCTGAGCTACAGCCGTACTGTACACAGACGGAGGTGTGTTTGTGTGTGAAGCAGGCGACCAGCACTGGATGGGTCGACCGGTGCTTAGGTGGGGAAAGAGAGACTGGGACTGGAAGGTGTGTGTGTGTGTGTGATAATCCTGCCTGGCCATGCCAGATCACACATCCACACACAAGCAGGTGGATGAACTGCTCTGTTCTGCTCGGGGAGCCCACGCTGGTATAATCTACTTTAGACAATGATGTCATATATACAGGGTGCCTGACACTGTCTACTGTCTCTGAGTGGGGCATATACAGTGTGCCCTTCCCTGTGGATGCAGAGGCACAGTGGGGTTCACCGCTCCTGTCCCCTGCACACGGAACGCACAGCAAGCCGCTCACTACGAGAGGAACAATGCCGCGGTTTCCAAATGAGTTTACGTCGAATTTACACGGACATTTACACCCCGGAAAAATGCCTGTGAGATCATTATTTCACAGTTAATTGCAAATCAAATTAGAATATTCAAATGAAGACTTCCCCTCTTTTCTTGGCTGAGCGCGTTTGCGGAGGAGAGAGAGAGACCCTCTCCTTTGCTGAGTGGCAGTGTGATAACCTGTAATCTCCAGCACAGCAAACACCTTCTACTTTGATGTCCCCCACTAACACCACAACAACAAAGCCTAGCCAATTACAAATGAGCTAATTAACTAAATTGTTGGTGGAGCATGAGGAGTTCATTCAGGCCGCGGGCTGCACCATGACAACAGTGAAAGCATCCATTGTTATGGGGGGCGCGCGTCTGTACAAGTTGCCATTAGGTTTTGACGCTTTTCACAAACCTATCAGTACCTCCATGATGCCAACAGAACCTGGCAGACTGGGTGTGAATCTGGGATCGTTTAAATTCAGCGTTACTGTAGCCCCCTGTCTGCCTGCACCTCTGCCTGCTTTACCATTCGCCTGTCTGTCTCCAACATCTAATTGTCTCATTGAGACGCTTGCCTGTTTATCCCTTTGTTAGACGCGCCGCTATTCAGAGCAGGAGAGCTGGCTCTGGTGAATGGAACTCAACAGCTCGTTACAAAGTAACCAGACCATAATAACCACCGCTACCCCATCACATACACAACCCTGTACTTCAGAACACACAGAGACAGGCTTCTCTCTCTGGGGCTGGAGATGCAGAGTGCTAGACTAGGCCAGGGCAGAGACAGGCTTCTCTCTCTGGGGCTGATGATGCAGAGTGCTAGATTAGGCCAGGGCAGAGACAGGCCAGGTGTGACCTTAGTGTTTATCTGGGGTATGGAGGGCCATTGTCAAGGTCCCTGCCGGTTTAGAAGCTAAGCCGTTCCCTTCCCACTCTTGGTGTGAGGTTGGCTGGGTCAGATCACGGCTGTACTTCTACTATTTTCAGGCTACAAGCACAAACAACATCCTGCGTGGTAAAGAAAAGGAGAAGAGAGGATTGGGGAGGAGAGGATGGAGGAGAGGAGAGCTGAGGACATATGAAGAGAGGACAGACGAGGGGAGGACCCGGGGAAAGGAACTTACTTCAAGAACTGTCCGAAGTCGTCACAGACGCTCTCACATCCGGGCCACTTACACACGCCGTGACCGTAGAGCGAGTGGGAGCCTCCGGTCTCCTCGTGTAGCGAGCTGGAGAGAGCGAGAGACATAGAGAGGGAGAAGGAGGGGGAGAGAGAGGGAGGGAGAGAGAGAGATTGTCGTCATAGTCATAATAGCTAGAGGCATCATGCTGCTGTCAGGTTCAAGTCAGAGACAAGCGGTCAGTTCAGCACTGGTCTAGTGCATTCAACTGCCAAGACTAGAGATAAAAACAGGACGAGGAGGAGGGCGGGGAGGGGAGGACGATGAAGCCAATTAAGGCAGGGATGGAAGTGTGACTTCATAAAAGAGGAGGTGGTGTGTCGTGTTTTTGGTGTTTTTGTGCGTGAGTTTCTTCTTTCTCTCTTCCAGACATTTCTATCTCCTGGAGATAATAGTGACTTTTTAAAGTAAACACTGAAAATCCATACGTCTGGTTCGTTTTCATCAGGAGAGTAATCTTATCAGCATCGTGTTTTCTTTAAGGACATGCAAAGGGGCTGGCTCCCTAAAATGGCAGCCAAATAAGTTGTGACCCTCCTAGACATCACATCTGGTTAAACATGACAGATTAACCTTTAGGCTTTCACTGCCTGTTAGTATACTCTGTGTGTGTGTGTGTGTGTGTGTGTGTGTGTGTGTGTGTGTGTGTGTGTGTGCGTGTGTTTTACAGGCAGGATTTCCCCTCGTCTGTCTGTGAACTGTCAGGTAGTGAGCAGGCCTCCTTTACAATCCTCTTGTTGTAACATTACGAGGCTCGGTACACCCCAAGGAGCAACAACAGATAAAATGACTTCCATCCCCCTCTATCCCCCTCCCACCCAAATACCAATTTTTCTAACTCCTATTTTCCTACAGGGACACCTGCCTCTACAGATATATTTTTCAAGACCCCTTTTAGCGTCGGAGGAGATAGCATCTACTTTAAACCAATTACACAGCACTTCCACCACCAATGAGGTAGTGAAGTCTGGGCCACAGTGCTCGCCAGGTACCTGCCTCCCTATTATATCCTGCTAAAGTTCCTGAATAATGCATGGCCAGAT
>CM042874.1:2764223-2809641 GCA_023658055.1 Thaleichthys pacificus | reverse complement strand
AGCAATTGGGTGGAAATGCCATCACTTTGAAAAGTGGACATTTGGGCGTGGCCTGTGGCGCCCCCTATTGTCTGATGTGGGCCAGTCTGTGTTTGGGCGGTATTTGTGGCATGTTGTATCAATATGCCAAATTTCAAAACTTTTTACCAATGTGTTCATGAGATAAATTACAAGAATAATAATAATAATACCAACAATTCCAATAGGGTTCCTCCTGACGGAGGAATCCTAATGATCAAAAGCACCTGTGCAACGTCCACACCCAGTCTCACTGAGCAGCCTGCCAGGAAGCTGGTCCTGCCCCTCCCGGCCTGCCAGGAAGCTGGGCCTGCCCCTCCCGGCCTGCCAGGAAGCTGGTCCTGCCCCTCCCGGCCTGCCAGGAAGCTGGTCCTGCCCCTCCCGGAGATCTCCATCATCGGGTTCACCTGCTGCTCGTCTACCCTTTTGTTAGTTATCGTTTACCCTTTGGTGTTATTCTTGTCAGGGTTCGTACGGTCATGGAAAACCTGGAAAAGTCATGGAATTTTAAAATGGTTATTTCCAGGCCTGGAAAAGTGCTTGAAAAAAATAAAAACCCTAAAGTTTTGGAAAAGTCATGGAAAGTTGTTATAATCATATTTTCATGTTGTTCATTTACGCTGAGTTTTAAATAATTCACATGCTTTTAAAAGAAATACGTTCAAAATATAAGCAGGCATACGCTCTCATACTAACTGAAAAGTTCGATGGCCATAGCAACAGTAACTCAGAGAAGCGCGAGGGATAATTCAAAATGCCAGGAAAGTGTAGATTTAACGATGGTTGGCTACAAATGGAAAGATACATTACAACAGACAAAGACCCGGGACGAGCAAAATGTCGGTTGTGTGGTGGAAGATCATTCGACATTTCAATCATGGGAGAGGCGGCATTAACTAGCCATTCCAAAGGTAGCAAACATCAGGGCGCTGCTGCTAGCAAAGCTACAGCAGCACCCATCACCGGCTTTCTCACCACAGCGAGGTCCACTGCTACGCCTAGCAGCAGGGGTCGATAACCGATGCTGTGACAAAAAATGAAGTCCTAACTGCGGAGGTAATGTGGGCTGAAGGGGCTTATTTTCCCGACTATGACCGGCGTTCTATACATTATGCCGCTTATTACACGGCTACTTGACAAAAAAATAACTTAACACAGTGTGTCTTTTTACAATTTATTTGTTACCATTCGTAGTGTTGATCAGCAGAAAAATAGTTCGCCAAAGACGTTGAACTTCATAGACGTTGAACATTCTTTACGGTGCGCAGTGGCGGTTCTACATTGAATTACACCCAGGGCGAGACGCCCTTCGCGCCCCCCCCCCCCCCCCACAGACAAAAAAACACGCTGTTATGACGTTAAACTATACTTTGTCACGAAATATAGTTGTAGCAAATAGCAAATGTTCGTCTTTGAAACTACCTACAGATTTGAAAATTCCGTTGGATAATTACAGGGCCTAACCTAAATAATGAAAATAAATAATAACTGAACTTGTAACAGTTTTGTTGCAAAGCACACTATTATGGTGAAATGTTATCTCGTGTTTGTTGAGTTAAAACCGAAATATTGTTGTTGCATAGCAAGCATCATAGCAAAAAAGCTAACAAACGTAAGAGTTAGCCTATACCCACCAATTAACATTAGCCCTTCATTCATGACATGGATACCGTAATAATCATACAGAGACATATTTGCATACCTTTATCTTTTTCTCGTTTCTCCTCTTCTTCTTTTCTTTTTTTTCGAAATTGGGCACCTGATGGCTTACTTGACCTTTTCCTGTCCATCTTCTTTGGAACTCAACAGTCAACAGATTTCCCATCCCCCCAACACTGTCACTCACGACCAGAAGTCAAGACTAAACCAATTCACCTTGGTGACCACAATCGTTTTGTGTTACATATTTTTATTAGCCATTTCACACAATTAAAAAAAAAAAGAACAGGAACTTTAGGCCTATATTTATAATAGTATGAATGAAATGTGCGTTATTTGGAAGAAAGTCGAGGTGCAACTGACTTTAGCCCACTAATTTAGAGTATTGCACTATACAGTGGACCCCCCCCCCCTTGTCCGTTCCATTTGGGAGACCCAGTCAGGTGAGCTGTCTGTCCCCCTCCCCTTTTTTCACACAGCTTCTGTGCACGGCACCTTCTCAGCAAGCAGGGGTGCCTGCAGCTGCCTGAAGGGGGCGCCAATTTGCCAATTCCCCACACAGTGATAGAAAAGAGAAAACCGCTTCGCGGCGCAGAGATTTTTATTTATTTATTTTATGCTTGTGCGCCCCCCACGTGACATGAAAAAATGCCGCCCTGGGCGGCTGCCCGGTCTGCCCGTGCCTAAAACCGCCCCTGACGGTGCGTTCACACTGCAGCGGAGTTGGCGGCGCGGGGCGTCGGCTTCCAATTCATTTTCAATGAAACCAGGCGTTGACGCTCGCGTAGGGCATTGTGGGAAGGCGAGCGGAGCGGAGCAGAGCGTTGAAAGTTGGATTTTCTCAACTTTATGTAAATGAGGAGCTCGAAAACGCTAGCGTTGGCCTTCTTGTTTCTTGTAACGTAGCAACCGTTGGTCATGATATACATTTCTAGGTTTCACAATTTCGAGATGGAGGAGAAACTTTTCGTATGTGTCTGCACACCCAGTTCTGTTCAGAACAAAGTTACTAATGTGACGAGCCTGAATTTAAAGATTACATTAAACTAATAGTGCATGGTTGCCGATGTCGTCAGTGTTCCTAGTGTGTTTTTATAGCCTACTTTTAAATTCAGTCTCGTCACATTACGTGACTGTTCTGTGCCACTGCTAGCTCGCTAGCCCAGCCTACAAACGACTGGTTGAGTGACCGGTGGCGTAACATGTAACGTTATTCTACTGTAATCTTGCACTAGTAAAAATTCGGTATTTTGATCGATATTGTGAGTACATGAACCCAAATCTGCACGCTTGGCCATGACTACAACAGTGACCTTAGAGAACTACAACTCTGTATTAACTTGTCTAACACGCCCCCGAGCGTGGGGCACTGTGGGAAGGCGAGCGGTGCAGAGCGTTAAAAAACGCTGCAGTTCACACTGCAGCGTGCAGACACATACGAAAAGTTTCTCCTCCATCTTGAAGTTGTGAAACCTAGAAATGTTTATCATGACCAACCAATCCGATTGGCCAACGCTAGCGTTTTCACGCTCCTCATTTACATAAAGTTGAGAAAATCCAACTTTCAACGCTCTGCTCCGCTCCGCTCGCCTTCCCACAATGCCCTACGCGAGCGTCAACGCCTGGTTTCATTGAAAATGAATTGGAAGCCGACGCCCCGCGCCGCCCGCTCCGCTGCAGTGTGAACGCACTGTTACGGGGCGTTCACACTGCAGCGTTGAAAAGTTACCGGACTGCTTGCGGAGTGCTACGAACGATGTGAATCCGAGGCAAAAAGGCCACTTCCCTTGACAGCGGTCAAATATGCATAGCCAAGTTCAAATATTAAAAAAATTGTTCACCGCAGAACGTTGGGAAGCCCCATTTAAGTGAATGGAGCATTCTACAGTATTATGAACAGCCGTGTAATACAACTTTTTAACGTATACACCAAGATTTCACAAAAAGTTTGGTCATGGAAATTTGGTTTAAAGTCATTGAAAAGGCATGGAAAAGTCATGGAAATCCATTGGTCAAAATGTGTATGAACCCTGTCTTGTGCTTCTGGACTGGATTGTTATGAAGTACAGGAATTATGACCGTGACGACTAAAATAATTGCTATTTTTTTTATTTAAAAAAATCTGGACAGACCAGACCACAAATTAAAACCTAATATTTCAAACATAAATATGCAGATATCCACAGAATTATTCTCTTATTCCAACAGTTTGAGTGTTCCTTCAACACAGCAGTGTTTCTCATGTCTATGAAGCATGAAGGTCCCTCTTCACAAAACAGATAATAGCAGAATGCAAAATAGGGAAAAGCGACATCAACAGTCAGTCTACAAACGAAAGAGTTGGGTTTTAAAGCATGTGCGAATACATTCTTTTTCAGCAAAAAGGAAAAAAATAAAGCACTTTGGTCATCTCCACACCAAGCAACAAAAGTACAAAAATGCTCTCACTTCCTACAAATACAACAGGTTGACATTGAAACTTAGTAACATTTTTTTCCCTCTTAAATCAGCTTTAAAGTGCACATTTTCGAGCATTTCTAAACTGCACGTTACACGGTGTAATACTAACCCAACCCCACCTGTAGACGAGTCCCATAGGTACGCTTCAGTCATTCACTTTCAGATAGACACAAAAAAGAACATACTTGAATGTTTTAGTCCTGATATTGAGCTGTTGAAGAGCTGAGCTTTTCCTGTGTGGTGCCTTTAGCAACCTTTGCCTAGTTGGGAAGAGTCTTTGTACAGAGCAACGCTTTTTAAATTGAAAGAGGTGTCAGCTGATCCAACGACACAAAATGCTGAGGCACGATCAACATTCTCCCATGAGAAAATACGAGGACTTGAGATTTGAAGCTGTGTATACAAAAGCAATAACAAACCAGATCTTTTTCTGTACATAAATATGGTTATAGTTACCCTACAAGTATGTTCAGTTTTATGGCTTTATACAAAAGTGAGTTGAGAGAGCTGCTCGGTAGGACTCTGGTGGAGAACTACCAGTTTATTGCTTGAAATTCAGTGATTACTGAAGTAAAACGTGCTCCAGGAAACCCCAGAACACTTGACAGCAGGGATGAGAAAGGGGGTTAAGATATACAGGTGTTAAACCTGGCTAGATGTTACTGTACTCGCTTCCTTAACACAGGTGGGCATTGCACAAAAGAAACACATTGACCTACCTATATAGTATGTATAGGTTATGAATAATAATAAACAGCGATCCACACACTGGCCTGTCTTAGAGGCCAACTTGAGCTCATTGGGGGTCTTGGGAGTATGTGAGGAAGGAGAAGGTGTGTTTGAGGAGGGTTCAGAGAGCCTAGTACCATGAGAGAAACAGATTCTATGCCAGATTAGGACTCGGTTATCAGGCAAGGTATCACCTCTTTGTCTTGTTGTAACGTCAACCGGTCTTCCCTCTGAGAACACAATCCTGTAGCTTAAAATAATACTTTTTTTTTTTTCAACAAAAACAATTCAAAACATTTTGTCCTCTAAAACATAAACAACTAAAAACACTGAAAGGGTAAAATAAATATATGAATTGCACGAGTGAGAACATGTGACCACTGTGATATGTCTGAGAGGAGAGCAGGGGTTCCACTGCTGCAGAACCTTCAGTCAGAGGAGATCAGCGCCCCCCAGTGCCTGGAGGCGGTATAGTCACTTCAGTGAGACCAGAGAGGCGTTAAGCCTAATGTCATGATTTGATCTTCCAAAGCTGAGAAGGAAAAAATACAAGTAGAGTACGCTTTAATAAACACACGAACAAGGACAACACGATTGCTATGATTTCTTTACCCTTTCAGCTTCTGCACACACACACCTGTGATGGACCTCTCCCGGTGTTCAGTCTCTCTCACACACACACACCTGTGATGGACCTCTCCCGGTGTTCAGTCTCTCACACACACACACACACACACCCCCTTCCTCCTTCACCAGCACATGTACCTTGAGGTTGAAGCCCAGCAGATCGCTGATGACCCCAGACACGGCTGACAGGATGACCACCTGGGTGATGTTGTAGAGCAGGGGGTTCATGGTCAGACCGTACAGCCTGAACGGAGCGTCCAGCTCCTGGAGAGCGGGAAGGGGGGGGGGGGGGCACAGGGAGGACAGGAGGATGAGGCTGGGCCCCACAGGACTGGCACAGTGTGTGTGTGGGGGACCGGGGACGGCGAGAGGCTGGAGGCTAGAGGAGGCGTACCTTCAGGAGTTTGGTGGCCAGCTTCAGAACGTTGTTGACCAAAGTCAGATCCTCCTTCTTGTTTGGTTTCTTCTCCATCTTCAAATACAGGTTGATCTGGAGGACAAACACGTGTTGCTTAAACAGATATATACAGGTGTGTGTGTGTGAGGTACTATTTCTTGGCGTGTGTACATTCAGTCATTTAGCAGACGCTTTTATCCAGAGCGACTAACAGGTAAGTACAGGGACATCGTGTGTGTGTGTACTTCCGTGTGTGTGTGTGTGAGGAACTACTTCTTGGCGTGTGTACTTCCGTGTGTGTGTGTGAGCTACCTGTTCCGTCAGCAGGATGGAGGTGTTGCTGTACTTCTTGCTGGTCTCAGAGCCCAGCGTGACGAAGCGCAGCAGGAACAGGGACAGAGAGGAACACCAGATCACCAGCTCCCAGTTATAGTGGCACTCCAGAAAGGTGTCGTGGACGTGCAGCAGCTGGGGGGGAGGAGAGAGATGAGCCACAGGGTCAGTGCCACGCTCGCACGCTGGGGTTCAGACCGGGATGAAGAGGTCCTGTACCCTGCGTGACCTACGACCTGGGGACACTGACCTGGGCACAGCAGATGAAGACCACGGAGAGGGTGAGGAGGAAGGCTGACGACACGATCACATCCACGGAGCGCTGGGGACCCCGCCTCTGCAACACATTACATTTAGTCATTTAGCAGACGCTTTTATCACTTACAGTAACAGACTAACAGTAAGTACAGGGACATTCCCCCCGAGGCAAGTAGGGTGAAGTGCCTTGCCCAAGGACACGTCATTTTTTCGCGGCCGGGAATCGAACCGGCAACCTTCTGATTAATAGCCCGATTCCCTAACCGCTCAGCCACCTGACTCCCACAGGGAACACATGTTACAGAAAGGGGGCTGAACCCTCCCCTGCTTCCTACCATAGAGTCTGATCCCACACAATCACATCAATACAAGAAGTTCAACCAATCACTTAATCAGTCATCTTTGTAAATGCCTAAGCAACATGGCGTTGTGTCTATCCTTGTGCACGTAGTGTAGAGCGAGGAGGGGAGGGAGGGCTGGCCTACCTTGAGGTAGGAGCGCAGCGACAGCCACATCTTGATGTTCTGGACCTTCTTCAGGCGGAAGTGAGGCACCTCCGACTTCCTGGCTCGCCTGGCCGAGGTCAGGTGACCGAACAGCTTGGCGAACAGCAGCCTCTGTGACAGAAGAGACGATCAGAGACGTTTGCTCTAAACACAAACCCTTCTCACACACACACACACACGCCTACATTCCTCCACAAACACACACCCTTCTCCCACACACACACACACCTACATTCCTCCACAAACACACACCCTTCTCCCATACATGCCTACATTCCTCTGGCAAACACACACACCCTCACGCACGCACCCACATTCCTCAAACACGCGCACCTCCGCGCACCCACCTGTTTGTAGGTCCTCTCGGCCACGCTGAGCAGGAAGAAGAACAGCCAGATGAGGCAGGCCCGCACCACGAAGCTGACCGTCACCATGGTGATCACCATGACGTCCGAGGAGGAGCCGAACGCCACGGAGACGAGCTCGTGGGCCTGAGAGCGAGGTCAGCTGATCCAGGTCCCGGTGCTGGGCGAGCCTGTAGGCGAACGGCGTGAGTCCCAGAGTGATGGACACCAGGTTGCCAAAGACCTGGTAGCCGATCCCTGGAGTGTTCAGGTTCACCTGGGGGAGGGCAGGGGTTCAGAGGGATCACTATACACCCATCCATCCATCAGTCTGACCTTCTATTCCTTCCTTTCTCAGTCTTTTCCTCATCTTTTGCTTCCCTCCCTCCCTGGCTGCTCACCTTGTTCATGATCATGCCGCTGATCTCCAGCACAGACATGTCGGCCTTCTTGCACTCGTTGCCCTCCCACACGATGGCGCTGACGCGCTCCAGCCCAGGGTTAGAGCTGTGCAGCCAGGGCACGTGACCCTGCAGGGACACACACTGTCAGCACATGCATCAGACACACACACAGGCAGGCAGAGAGACACACACAGACTGCACACATACAGTGTGTGTGTGTGTGTCTGCACAGAGACAGCACACATACAGTGTGTGTGTGTGTGTCTGCACAGAGACAGCACACACACTCCTCGGAGCCCTTGCTGACCTGGTGGAAGGGGTCATCCCGGTACTCCTTCTTGGCTGCCAGGCAGGCAGCAGTGGGGGGGTTTGCGGCGGTGGCGGCGGTGCCCTCCCCCTCCGTCTCGCTGGTGCAGGAGGAGCGGCACTCTGCGCAGTGCAGGAAGTCCTCCCACAGCACGTCCTCCGTCTCCGACTCGTGACGCGTGCTCTCAGAGTCCTGCGTCCGCAGGCTGGAGCAGCGCGAGCTGCAGCTCGTCCCCGACTTGGGCACTTCCTGTGTGGGGAGACGGGGGCAGGAAGTGAGCGTGTGTGTGTGTGTGTGGGAGTTGTATGAAGGAACGTGTCTAGTTCTGATGAACAGTCTGTGTGTGTGTGTGTGTGTGTGTGTGGGAGTTGTATGAAGGAACGTGTCTATTCTGATGAACGTGTGTGTGTCTGTGTGTGTGTGTGTGTGTGTGTGTGTGTACCTCGGCAGCGTAGTGCTTCTTGTAGTGATGGGCCTTCCTGTTGCGCAGGGTGCAGTCGCTGCCCACGCGCTCCACGCCCCTGCGGAGGGGGCTGTAGGTAGAGGCCTCGGGGTCCTCTTCGCTGGACGCCTCGTCAGACATGTTGTCCAGGCTGCGCGGGCCCACGCACGCCTCCTACAGCACAGCAGAGCATGAGGGAACCTGAAGGAACCTGAAGGGAACCTGAAGGAACCTGAAGGAACCTGAAGGAACCTGAAGGAACCTGAAAGGAACCTGAAGGAACCTGAAGGGAACCTGAAGGGAACCTCCCAGCCCACCCACAAACCACTCTGGGAGAGAGTGTGTGTGTTTCTGTGACTAAAAGATAGGGAAGCAGGACAGTGTGTGTGTCCTGCTTCAGGTCACACACCTGTGTGTGTGTGTGTGTGTGTGTGTGTTACCTTGGTGCTGGGGGGCAGCAGCAGGTTCCGAGGGGGGGGCGGGGCGTTCCAGCATGTCTCCTCAGAGCGGAGCAGCAAATCACATCGCGGCTCATGGAGCTGAAGCCCCTCCTCGCTGCTCTTACTGGTCACCCTGCCGTCCAATGAGACATAGCCATTGTCTGTCTCTGTGGACTTGTCTATGGACAGCTTAGACTTCTTAGACCTGGGGGGGGAGGCGAAGGAGGGAGGGAGAGACAGACACATACACAGTGGGGGGGCAGTGGAAGAGAGAAGACAGGAATAAGAGGATGAGAGATGGAAAGAAATGGGGTGAGCAGGGTAAGACTAGAGTTGTGGCCATGTGGGGGTTGTAAACAGTCTTCCAGCATGCAGAACAGACAGAGCAGTAGTTGCTGCGTTCAGGAGCGAGCCGCGTTCCCCAACGCCGCCACGGGGAAGAAGAAGAAATTGAGGGTTGAAAACCCAACAACCTGCTTGCTGCTCCAATCCACAAGACCATGACACCCGTGTCTGTTGTGGTCGGAGCAGCAGCCAATAAGAGGCTCCCTCCTGAACGAGCCCAGGATGTGGGGTAGGGGCGGAGCATGGGGGGGGGTGCTAGGAAAGAGAGCGTGTCCAGAACACGACTAGATGGACTAATGCTAACCATGCTAACCATGCTAACAGAAGTTGAGACGCCGCTGATGTTTATGACTTCAGATTGGTTCTCATCAGCAATTGTGTTATTTTGTCTTACTAGTACAGAGAGATCGTTTTCATGCTCAACTATTGGTTTCTGATTCATTACGTTTCGTAGCTTTGCCCACCATGCTTCTCTTGAACGTAACGTAGCTTGAAGAGTTGACTGGACAACAAAATCAACCGCAACATTCCTTGTTACAACCAAGGACATTAACACACAGTAACAGATGGAACAGATACGTTTAGGTTGGAGGATTACTTTGGTTAAAGCTATAACTCTAAAGTTATAAAAGCACGCTATGTTAGTAGCATCTCACCATGGCTACGGGGATGCATAGAATCCAGTAATTCACAAGTGTTATCCAATAGAAAGGCTGTGTTTGTGTTTATTATCCAATAGAAAGGCTGTTTTCATTATCCAATAGAAAGATTGTTTCCGTTCTGGGAAAATGTAAACTTTTTTTGAAACGTTGCTGTCCAGTGTGTGAAGGAAATGTTGCAGCCGTCAAAGAAGGTCGTGACCTTGTAAAGGAGAGAGAGAATACACACCCTGCTTTACAGATATCATGCCAGAAATCTTGGAAGAGAGTCGCCAGGTTGAAAGCTGTGGTGGAGCCCGGGGCCTGTGGCGCCCCCTCCTGTGTGTTATCGGTAGTGCTAGAGGCATCTCCTTCCCTATGCACCTCCAAGTGAGCTGCCTTCCTCAACTTCCTTTAGCGAGAGAGATTAGAAGTACAGGAGTACTTAGAGAAACGTAGATGTGAAGAGAATCCAAAACAGAATCTGACTGAGATCAACAACCAGGGAGGCCGTTGACTCTGTTTGTTTCTTCTGTGGTTTTAAAAACAAACAGTGAAAACGGCCGTTTGGCCAGTAGGCGGTTGGCCATTGGCCGGTGACATCAGCAGCTGGACGTGTAGTTGGACAGCAGATGTGGTCAGGGAATGGTTTCGTCCAATTGGAATTGACTCTTAACGCTGCATGCACTGGCATGAGACTAGCTCGCATGTTTTGCCCAATGTTTGGTCCCCGATCACATCTGCTGTCCAGAGTGAAGGCTGCTGGGTAGTGTAGTGAGGAAGTGACACATATCGATTATCTGCATCGGAACTGTTAACCCTTTCAGTAAGCGTCCAACCTCATTCCAAAACTGTGGCATGGACCAATTTTCTTCCGTGAGTCTGAAAATTGTCGTGGCTGTTCCCTAAGCCAGGAGTGAAGATTGTAGCAACACGCTTTTCTGGTACACGTTGCTACTTTCTACAACAGGAAGTCACACACACTGCAGAGATCCTGTCTTTGACACACACACAACACACACACACACACACTCCAGAGGCTACAGGTGAGCTCATTCCACACAGTAACAAAACACTTCAGTAACACATCGGCGTAGAGGGAGACCACAGAGTGGAATAGCTAGAAGACCTTCAGTACATTGTCACTATCTCAGTTAACCCACACTTTCTCCTCCCACTCCCTGAACCAGCCCCTCCCTCCTTCCCCTAGTTCAACAACCCTCTCCCCAAACCTTACTCCCAGCCCCTCCCTTCATCCCCGCCCCCGCCCTCTCCCATCCCTCTCCCCGCCCCTACCTGCGTCTCTTGCCCCCGCTGGTGGGCGTGGGTTTGGGCGTGCGCGTGGACACGATCTGGCAGTGCACGGTGCCCAGCAACAGCATGAGCCAGGTGGCCCCGAACACCTCGGTGGCAGGGATGCCATGGGTCAGGGGGACTGACGCGTACAGCAAGGCTGCTGCCGCTGCAGGAGGGACAAACACACTACCCAGTTAGCGAGCCCTGCAGAAACATTCAAGTACTGCTCTGTGTGTGTGTGTGTGTGTGTGTGTGTGTGTGTGTGTGTGTGTGTGTGAGACAGAGAGAGTGAGAGAGAGAGAGAAGAGAGAGAGAGAGAGAGAGAGAGAAAGAGTGCTAGGAAAAGCCAAAAAATAGGCCCACATGAACTTCGACTCAGGGGGAAAAAGCGTGTTTGCTGAGGGCAGAACAGGCAGCCCTCAGTGCGCAGGGCTGACCTTGCAGCAGGTAGAGGGTGAGAAGCAGCAGGAAGATGGCTCTGGAGGTGACCTGGATCCACCAGCGGTAGAAGAAGGGGAACAGAACCACCCTCACCAGCCCCTTCCTGGTCAGAGACGTCCACGGGCTCTCGGGCTTCGCCTTGGCAAACGCAGACCCTGAGGGCGGAGGAGAGAGAGAGAGGCTGTTAGAACTGGAACATGACCCTAGCAGGACATATGACAGAGTGAAACCCATCCTGTCTCTCCTCTTCTCTCATCTACCTCTCCTCCCCCCTCATCTACCTCTCCTCTTCTCTCATCTACCTCTCTCTCTCTCTCTCTCTCTCTCTCTGTCAGTGGGTGAGCTTGAAAAAGCTGAGAGGAAAGCTAAACCAGACGAGTCAACTCCTCTGAATTATTTAGAGGAGAGGGGAGGAGGGGAGACAGGAAAGGAGAGAGGAGGAGAGAGGGAGAGTGATATGGGTAGAACTGTTGGCAGGGGAGAGGGTGCAGGCGTACAGTATCAACCTGGCATTAAACCTGACAGTGTCTCAAGAAGGAACTCGAGCATCGCGTGTGTGTGTGTCTACAGCCTGGGATGTATTGTCTAACAAGGTAACAGAGGCCGTGCTCCTCCCCCTCCCTCCTCAATCCTCCTCTCTTTCCTCTCCAGCACACTTCTTCCTCCACCATTAACCTCTTTTTCACCCCTCGTTCTCCTCATCCTCTCTTCCTCCCCCCCTCCCCACTCCCCTCCTCCCTTCTCCCCCCCTCCCCACCTCATCCTCCCTTCTACCCCCCACCTCCTCCCCATCCTCCCCCTCCTCACCTCTGACCAGGTCCACATCAATCAGATCAGGCTTCACATGACCAGTCTTCTTAGGCTTGTTCCTCAGACCCTGTGGAAGCACCACACAGTGAGGCCCTGACAGACACACAGGCAGCAACAGACACCAGTAGAATCTACACCAAACAGCCGGGTTGCAGATCTGATAGCGAGCTACATCTGTCTCTACGGGTCTCTAAGGGGGGGTGGGGGGGTGGGGACTAGTTGTGAGTGTGCATCCTATAGAACGTCATGGCAACTACACACACACATGCGCGTTAGAACCTCACAAACTGTGGGTGCTACACACAGAGCCCAACTCTCTCTCTCTCACACACACACACACACACACTCACACACACACACTCACACTCACACTCACACACTCACACACTCTCACACACACACACACTCACACACTCACACACTCACACACTCACACACTCACACACTCCTTAGTAAAACAAACCGTCGCCCCTCCAGTGCACCCCCACCCGCCGGGGTAAACAGACGAGGGTAAATGCCTAGCTGTTAACAGACAGGTGTACACCCGCCCACTGATAAAGAACACGCTAGAATGACACAGCAAAGCGCTGGCGCAGGGTCAGGACTTTTGATCCACCCTATCCCGTGCGGCGCTATATAGGTCACTGACCTCTGGTAAAAACACAGGCTGAATGACAACACACTAAAGTAGTGTTCCCCCCCTCCCCTCCTCCACCAGCCCATCCCAGAGATAAACTGCTTGCTGGCCAACCTTCCTTCAAAAGATTTCAGGTCTAACTTGCAGGTTAACTAAACTCAGCTGACAGGCTCTCATTCAGCAGGACATAACCGTCTGTACACCACAGAGAAGGCAGCAGTCTAGATACCCGGCTGGACACTATTAGAGCAGCCCCTACGTGTGTGAAGGAGATGAATAGTCTGGGGAACAATAGTAGGTTAGGCTTGCTTCCTCTACTTCCTGTTTCTGACCCAGGAGAGCATGTGAGAGTTGTGTCGAGGAATATTTACACACCAAGGCCAGTGGGGCTTCTGACATTGATCCTGAGCCCTGATCCTTCTCTACAGCAGGACAGGAAGTCCTCGGTGCATCAGCTAACCTGCAGCAGCAGAAGGCTGGGGCCTTCGGAATGTTCAAGCCTCTAGTTTTAGAACAGAGAGACATTCTAAACCTCCAACAATTCTACATTAGTCTTGGCTGTTTGTGTGTAAATCCAAGATAAAGTGTGCAGGTCACTTTTGTTGACCCTGGTCAGAACCACCGAGCTCCACCAGGAGCATTGAGAAACCCTGCAGGATATTCCCTCAGGTGAATGACCTGGGGGTGAGGGTCTGGCAGGTAAAACGAATATTTCCTCTCAGGTTCATGCTAGCGGTCCTTATCTGCATCTATAAGCTCATATCAGGTTCTTTATCTGGGAATGACCCGCAAGGCTGAGTCAAAAGCCTCCTGCTGGCGTGTGGACCTGTGAGGGACCAGCTTCCTGGCCAACCTGGTTGTTATGGAGATCACTCATTAACTATATAGGGTACTTGAACTTGCTTCATCTATTCTAGGTTAACACATTGTCCGTTTTTAAGCCTTGGGAAAAGAAGACCAATAAACCTACTTCAAATCACTTATTAACAATCTAGGCTACTTGTACTTGCTTTTAATCTAATCTAGGATTATATGTCAGCTATTTTTAGCCATTGAGTCAAGAGTACAGTTCACCCCTATCACCACCAGGGGGCATCTCCAATGCCTTGTACAGACATGTTTCACCTCATCGGCGAGCAAGAGCGAGTTATACATTAGAGACACAAGATAGACTAAAAATAAATCATCACAGCCATGACGACTAAATCAGGTTCATGGGGCAGGCTGTAAACGCTAGCTAGCTTAGCACACTGAGACAGATAGGTGAGGTTCAGAGGTCTGAATGCTACCCTACAACACATGACACACTGACACTGTTTACATGACAGGAAGGAAACCATAGCAGGGACACAGTCTCTGTGTGTGTGTCAAGATTTTTAGCTCATTAAAGAGAGTGTATGACGCACCAGTACGAAGACAACATGGCTGTGAGCTTGTGAGCTCAGGTTAGTGTGTGTGTGTGTGTGGGTGTGGGTGACCCCCCCATCTGCTCTGCTCTTCAGAGGTGAAAGGTCATGGTTAGGGGCAGCCAGGTGAAGCAGCTCCAGTGTCGTGCGCTCGTCAGAGTTAGAGAGAGCAGGCAGAGAGCACAGCAGGCCTGGCTGACAGCTGTGCCCCTGGGTCCTAGCCCCTGGGTCCTAGCCCCTGCGTCCTAGCCTCTGGGTCCTGGGTCCTAGCCCCTGGCCCCTAGGTCCTGGCCCCTAGGTCCTAGCCCCTGCCTTCATCCGCCATCTTTCCCTCCCACCAAATATGTCTCAGGGCAGCTCAGACACAACCTGGGGGTCCTCACCGTCATGTAAACCCTCATTAACACGTGCCAGTCAAGGGGTTCAAGAGCCAACCAGGAAACACTGTGGCAACAAACCAACCAATCAACAGTCTAGTAGGCAGGCTGCAGAGGGGCATTGTGGGATGCAGGAGGACTGCTACAGCGGTACTCACCAGTCTAATAAACTGGGCATGAGAGACCAGAGATGAGGATGAAAGGATGAAAGGAGGAGAGGATGAGTGAGGGAGAGTAATATCATTGGAGGAGGGAAGGAGGGATCAAACTGAAAACATGACGCACTGTTGAAAGTATACATGGAAACGGAAGGACAGTTTAAATAGAGAGACATAGAAACAGAGAGAGAGAGAGAGAGACAGAGAGAGAGACAGAGAGAGAGACAGAGACAGAGACAGAGACAGAGAGAGAGAGAGAGAGAGAGAGAGAGAGAGAGAGAGAGAAGAGAGAGAGAGAGAGAGAGAGAGAGAGAGAGAGAGAGAAGACAGAGACAGAGAGAGAGAGAGAGAGAGAGAGAGAGAGAAAACAGGACATGAGGTGCCAGAAAAAACGTACAACGGAAAATAAATACATGAGTCAGACAGTAGAGCAGAGCAAAGTGGAGGTGTAATAGAGCAGTAAAGTAGAAAAGCAGAGCAGTGCACTACAGAGTAAAGTAGTATAGAGCAGAGTAGAGCTCAATGCAGTAGAAGAGAACAGAGCAGTATAGAGCAGAGCTGTATAGCGAAGAGTACATCAGTAGAGAGTCGAGTAGAGCTGAGAAAGGTAGAGCAGTAGAGCAGAGCAGTAGAGCATACCTTGATCTCTCTTTGTTCCACAGACTTCTCCCATATCTGCTGGTCATATGCACCGATCTGGAGACACAAAACAAGTCAGGTGTTCATTCAAGCATCCAGGGGTGGTTTCAACACGTGTCCGATGCCAGCCTTTGTCCTTCTATCACCCAGCACGTTCTCACGCACGCTCACACACACAGTTACCACATAGTAGAAGATTGAAAGAAAAGAAAGAAAGAATGAGGGCAACCACATTGAGAGGCTGTGTGTTGACCTGTCGGGTCACGTATTGTATGGAGCCGTTGTGGTGTGTGTGTTTGTGTGGGTGTGTGTGTGTGTGTGGGTGGGTGTGTGTGTGTGTGTGTATTATGTATGAGCTGCGGCTGAGTGGCGATGGGGTATTCAGCTTGATCGCTCTACTGTGGGAGCAGACAGCTTTACACTAGGCAGCACATCACAGCTGTCCACTCACACACCATCACCCTTCTCACTGGCCAAGGACAGAGAGACAGGAGACAGGAGACAGACAGAGAGACAGACAGAGAGAGGAAGGGAGAGAGACAGGGAGAGAGACAGGGAGAGAGACAGGGAGAGACAGGGAGAGACAGGGAGAGAGACAGGAGAGACAGGAAGGGAGAGAGGCAGGGAGAGAGACAGGGAGAGACAGGAAGGGAGAGACAGGAAGGGAGAGAGGCAGGGAGAAAGACAGGGAGAGAGACAGGAAGGGAGAGAGACAGCGAGAGAGAGAGAGAGAGAGACAGGGAGAGAAAGAGAGAGACAGAAAGACAAATAGACAGACAGGGACAGAGACAGGGAGAGAAAGAGAGAGACAGGGAGAGAGAGACAGGGAGAGAGACAGAGAGAAAGAGCGACGGAGAGAAAAAAACTGAGACTATCTGACTATCAAACTGAGAATTCAAGCAGACTTATAAAACATGTAACATGTGCCACACATAGGGGGCCAGAGACAAGCAGTGATACACTGGATCCTTCCCACAACTGAGCTCTTTAACCTTCTCCTCTCCTCATTGTCCTTGTCACAGGAGGAGACAGGCTGGGCTGCACAATACTGTACACACACACACACACACACCACACACACACCACACACCACACACTCCCCTCACTGCCCCTTCCTTCCTTCTGAGAAGTTTACATTTCCTATCTCTTCCTGTGGGCCCTGAACCATTAAGAACTAGCTGTGTCCGGGGGTGACCCAGACCTCAGTACTGCTCCCTCTGACTGGGACTGCAGCAGGAAGAGGAGGAGGAGAGAGAGAGGAGGAGAGAGAAAGAGGAGGAGGAAGAGGAGAGGAGGAGAGAAAGAGGAGAGGAGGTTGAGATGAAGGGCCCCAGGGTGTTACAGTGTTTAGTGAGAACAGAAATATAACAGGTGAAACACATCCTCTACCCTCCTGGATCACCCTGCCTTGCAAGACAGTGTGTGTGGTGTGTGTGTGGTGTGTGTGTGTGCGTGGTGTGTGTGTGTGTGCCCTGAGACTAGGTCAGCCTTCTCCTCCAATGGAAACGCAGCATTCCTGCATCTTTCATGAAGCCTCATGAAACATGAACACCAGCAGACTGACAGACTGTGTTCAGTCTACCTGAGGACAGCAGTCTGTATGCTACCAGGAGACAGGGCTCTGTATGCTACCAGGAGACAGGGCTCTGTATGCTACCAGGAGACAGGGCCCTATATGCTACCAGGAGACAGGAGTCTGTATGCTACCAGGAGACAGGGCTCTGTATGCTACCAGGAGACAGGGTTCTGTATGCTACCAGGAGACAGGGTTCTGTATGCTACCAGGAGACAGGGCCCTATATGCTACCAGGAGACAGGAGTCTGTATGCTACCAGGAGACAGGGCTCTGTATGCTACCAGGAGACAGGGCTCTGTATGCTACCAGGAGACAGGGTTCTGTATGCTACCAGGAGACAGGGCCCTATATGCTACCAGGAGACAGGAGTCTGTATGCTACCAGGAGACAGGGGAGGAGAGGGAGTGTAAGGGCTGTGGAGGAATCATAGGCGATGATAAAAGGCAAACAGGATGTCAGATGTGTGGGAGGGTAACAAAGAAACAGATCTACAGTGAACTAAGGCGAGCGAGCGGGGGGGAGCTACGGAGAGATGTAGTCAAACGCTACAGTCCAGCGGGTGTGGGTTGGCATCACCATGGCAACCAGAGCTGGGTCGGTTTTACCAACGAGCCCCGGGACACTGCACCCCGAGAGAAAGAGATAGATAGAGAGAGAGAGAGACAGAGACAGAGAGGGAGAGAGAGACGCTCCCAAACAAAACAGCAGAATTTGAAATGAAAGGAGGTACACTGACTTGCCTCCATCTGGTACTCTGACTGTTCCCTCTATCATTATCTAACTGAGCGGGGGAGGAGAGAGGGGATGGAGAATATATGAGAGAGATGGAGAGAGAGATGGAGCGAGAGAGAGAGAGAGACAGAGAGAGAGAGAGAGAGAGAGAGATGGAGAGAGAGAGATGCCGCAGTGGTAGGTTGTTCACCATGGCGACGGTGGGGGGATGATCCTAAGCCAGAGATTATGTCGCCGAGGCAACAGAGTTATGTAACAGCCGCCTTCACGCCGCAGTGTATGGGGGGGCAAGGACGTGTGTGTGTGTGTGTGTGTGTGTGTGTGTGTGTGTGTGTGTGTGTGTGTGGGGAGGATGAGCATGTTTATTAACACACCCCAGGGGCCAGGTCAGACACTTATAGCAGGCCAGCTGACACACACACACACACACACACACACAGACCAGTTGATAAACACAGACACCAGTGTGTGTGTACAGTGATGTAAGAGATGCAGCCAAACAAGAGCTTGTGCTATCCACTAGAACTGACTGTTGTCTCCCTCTATCTACAGCGCTCTCTTCACTCAACTGAATTTCAATACTCTCTCTGTCTATGTCTCTCTCTGTCTATGTCTCTCTCTGTCTATGTCTCTCAATTCAATTTAGCTTTATTAGCATGACAGTCATTTCAACCGTATTGCCAAAGCAAGACGCACAACAACAGACAACCATACATCAACAACACCCTCTCTGTCTATATCTCTCTCTGTCTATGTCTCTCTCTCTCTATGTCTATGTCTCTCTCTCTCTATGTCTATGTCTCTCTCTCTCAGATGAACTGTGGTAGTAGTACTTGGCATAAGACAGACTGTGTTGTTAGGTTGTTGACAGATTGGAGTGTTAACCACCCCACCTATTCTAACCATTCTGAACGTAAACAGTCCCCCCCTCTAATACCCCCCCTGACACAGTGTCTCCACCCAGGAGACCAACACTGTTTACTGTCGTCAGGGTGCTACACAGCTGCTGCAGTAGCGCAGGAAGTCACACATTAACATTTAGAACTCCTAACTACACACACACACACACACAAAGACACAAGCACACACGGGTTAAATCCCCAGCAGTCTATTGACAACATAACACCATCTCTATAAAGACTGGAATAATCCCCAGGGCTGTTCAACACATCCATCCTTTATATAGCACCCATACTCTACGTATATATCCAGACTCCTGGACAGTCACTAGGCCTGGTATAGCTCTATGGACTCAAACACCATCATTAGAAAGTGGCCTTATAGATTCCTCTCTGGTGCTGGTCTGCTCTGGCTAGTTCTGAGTCTAGTCAGAGTGACAGGGAGACAAACAGAGAGACAGGCAGTGAGACAGACAGAGAGAGGCAGGCAGGGAGGGAGGGAGACAGAGAGAGAGGCAGTCAGGGAGACAGACAGAGAGGCAGTCAGGGAGACAGACAGAGAAAGAGGCAGGGAGACAGACAGAGAGAGAGGCAGTCAGGGAGACAGACAGAGAAAGAGGCAGGGAGACAGACAGAGAGAGAGCCAGACATGGAGTCATAATGACAGGCTGGCAGGCAGGCAGGCAGACAGACCCAGTTAACTCCAGTAACAACCCACAGCAGCCTAGTGGGGGATGGTCCATCTAAGCCAGCAGTCTCTTGTTAAGTTGAGCAGGGGGACAGACAAGTACAGACAGCACCCACGTGTCTGTGGTGACTCCAACTAGCTGTGTCAGCTAGTTGGAGTCAGCGCGGCTCCCAGACATGTCTGGTTATGTCAGTCCAGACAAGCATAGACAGGAAGCCCTAGCAACCAACCAGCTAGTACTGAAGGAAGGAGAAAATACATCAACATCCAAATGACCATTTCTCTGTCAGGGCCTAAAGGAGGAAAAAACTGATCCAATAATTTCCACCGGCAGTCTAACTAGGCTGGGCCGGCCCTCTGCTGACGGTGTGATCCACTGGTAGAACAGTCAAAACTGTATCCGTTACCACAAAATAACGAGACTATCTAAGCTATCGTTCGGTCCAGTTAACTTTTGAACTTTGTTGTTAACAAGAAATATGTTCGAGGCTATACACAGCAAGTATTCACTAGCGATAGAAATATATTAAATACCCGAATCCAAATATACATCCATATATAAATGTGACTGTAAAGCTAAATATCTGAATCGGTCCGAAAAGACCGAAAAAAAACGTCTTAGTGCTGCTCTAGTGTGGAGCTGCCACAGATTCTGACTGGAGCATCAGCAACCAACAGGACGACAAGTAAACAGCAGTCCTTACCTTCTTCTGGTACCACACAACAGCATCTCGCACTTTGGACGCCATTTACACGTCACGGGTCACGACATGGGACATCTTAGACTGCAGGAGGAGGGAGAGAGAGAGAGAGAGAGAGAGAGAGAGGGAGGGGAGAAGAGGAATGACGGTAAGACGGAGTGTCACAGTGCATGTGAGGAGACGGCTGCTCTGACTGGCTTTTATAAGTACCAGCCTACCTGGGCAGGTACACACACACACACCTCATGAATAGTTCAGCAAGCACACACTTTTCTCTAACAGCGACTCCCAACACAACCACACACACACACAACCACACACACACACACACACACAACCACACACACAAAGCCTGTCAGGTGATAGAGCAGTTAATTAGTACTCTGCTCCAGTGCTGTTAGTCGGATTCACATTCAAGTCAGGGTGGACAGGCAGTGCACACACAATAGTTTGTGTTTACTAGTATGCTGTAGCCAGATAATTATACAGTAAATAATTACTGACTGTACATGGTTTGTGTGTGAAATAGAGAGTAAGAAACTGAGTGGTTATGTAAGAGAATGGATAGAGTGAGTGGTCAAGAATAAAGCTAAGTCTGCTTGGTTGACCTTGATGGACTGATTCTCTCCCCCTCTCTTTCCCTCCCTCCCCCCCCTCTCTCCCCCCCCCTCTCTCCCTCCCCCTCTCTCTCTCCCCCTCTCTCTCTCCCCCCCTCTCCCTCTCCCTCCCTCCCCCCCCTCTCTCCCTCCCCCTCTCTCTCACAGCAGTGCTGGCGGCAGATACAAGGTCACAGCACAAGCTGGAACACACAGGTGTACACGTTCTAAGAAATCACTCAAATAGACAGAAATAGATAGTGTTTGTGTATGTAGACATTGTACTGTATCCGTGTGTGTGTGTACATATTGTACAGTATACATGTGTGTGTGTGTGTGCAGACCTGCTCTTAACTCAGCATACACACAGCCAGAGCAGGTATCAGTACACTAGACTCCCTGATACACTATCGTGGATGGATGGATGGACGGATGAGTAGAATGAAGCTGGAGGATCAGGCAGACAGAGAGCGACTCCTGAGCAGTCAGTCATTCTGATTCTGACTCCTGAGCAGTCAGTCATTCTGATTCTGATTCTGACTCCTGAGCAGTCAGTCTTCAGACAGCAGGCTGCTTCACCCCTCTGACCTGCCAGCTCTCTGAACACAACCCCACTGTGTTCTACTAACTACCCAAACTGTCCTCCCAAACCACTCCATGACCCAGGTAGCATGAATTCTCTACCAGCCATTCTGCCCGTGAGAAGAGACAGGCCTGGGAACAAGGTTTTGTGTGTGTGTGTGAGAAAGAGAGAGAGGAGGGGCGTCGGATTATGTGAGCCATAATAACAATCTTCTCATGAAGCACCAACACACTTAAATCGGAATCCACGACGGTTCTATAATCTGTGTTTTAAATCCAAAACAAACACATAAAGTAGTGTGTAGACACACACACACACACCATCTGCAAACTGATGGCTCCACTGCAACGTCTATTCTCTGTGTCCACCACTGGAACACGAAGTGATGGTCCAGTTGATAAACACAGACACCAGTGTGTGTGTGTGTGTGTGTGTGTGTGTGTGTGTACAGTGTAAGAGCATCTCCCTCTCTCTCCATCATTCTCTTCACTCAACTGAATTTCAATACCTGACTCTTTAATGCTCTCTGTCTGTGTCTGTCTGTCTGTCTCTCTCTCTGTCTGGAACACACCTACTCTACCCCCCCCTCCCCCTCCTCCATGCTGACAGTGAACAGCTCCACCCTGTAACACCCTCCCTGACAGAGTGAAGCAACAACACAATCTGAATTGTGTTTTGTTTTTTTTGACCTGTTTTCTTTTTTTAAAGATGTATCCAGACACAAACAACCCCACCTGCACAGTAGCTGCGCCCTGTACACCATGTCCTCCCAGTGTCCTCCACCTTGGGAACACTGCCAGAGAGCCTTGGGACAGGGTACCCCTGTGACCAGCTGGTCTCAGGGTATTTACATGTACACTCCAGCCTCTACAACATCAGCTGTGTGTGAGTGTGTGTGAATGTGAGTGTGTGAGACAGAGAGACACAGAGAGAGAGACAAAGAGAGAGACAGAGAGACAAAGAGAGAGGCAGAGAGAGGCAGAGAGAGACAGAGAGAGCGAGAGAGACAGAGAGAACGAGAGAGACAGAGAGAACGAGAGAGACAGAGAGACAAAGAGAGAGGCAGAGAGAGACAGAGACAGAGACCGAGAGAGAGAGACAGAGCGAGAGAGACAGAGAGAGAGACAGAGCGAGAGAGAGAGGCCGACAGAGAGAGAGAGAGAGACAGAGAGAGACAGAGAGAGAGACAGAGAGAGAGACAGAGCGAGAGAGAGACAGAGAGGCCGACAGAGAGAGAGGGGGGGAACTCTGCCCTTGTTCACCTCCAGGCTTCCATCTCTTGTGTTTTGTCCTTTCAAGGTTGGGAGGTTCCACAACAGACAAGCACAGAATGTCCACTTCAAACTGAACCGACCTGGCTAATCAATCACATCTATGACAGAGCTCGTCTTTGTGTGCGTGTGTGTGTACACTGCATTGTGTTTGGATTGAAAACACGGACAACAGAAGACTCTCATTAAGTGTGTTGTTGCTTGCAGAATCAAGAACTCTTTAACAGACAGTACAGGACGTGTCATTCACGCGCCATTCCATGAACATGGCTCTCTGGATCAGTGTGCTTCTAATAGGCAGCAGGAAGAGAGAGGCTCAGTCCAGAGTCATTACAGCAGTCACTCGTCCCAAAGAGCTCTGCTCCATTCCTGTCTTGGGGGGGGAAACGTGTGTTTGTGTGACGCAGCAGTTTAGGAGGGTTGTGAGGCCACACCTGGCAACCACATCTGAGGGAGCTGTCAAAACACAGGTGGTGTGAGCGTCTGACGTAGCAGAAGCAGTCCCAGGTCCTTCTCAGGAACCTCCCAGTCATCACCTGAGGAAACTGGGCCCAAAGCCCTTAAAGTCTGGATGAGTCATCGCAGGGCTTACCACAGGCCCTGCACCAAACCCTCCGCCAGACCCACACCCATCCCTCATCCCTCACCAGCCCTGTCGGTCTGTGTCTCCTCTCCATACAGATCCTGACAGGCAGAGTCACAGATGACGATGATAATGCTGAAGATGCGGAAGTCTCCTTTGTTTGTCTTGGCTGGTGTGACGGACCAGCCACACGTCTGCCGGCGGCTGACTGGATCAGTCACCAGTGATTCCTCTAATATGGTTGTGGAGCTGCATCCCCAGGCAGAGTCAGACATCCACACACACCAACCTGCTCTGAGCTGAACGTCTGGGCTTCTACACAAGAAACAGCATACATATGACCAAATATGAAGCGTACACACACACACACACACTGACACTCCCAAGTGGGTTGTGTGACAGTCACACCGTTGCCACGGTCACCATATAAAGGGGTGTAGAGTGCACTGACCTCAAAGTATTGGTCTGCTTGGCTTCTCTCACCCCTCCATCCAACTCCCTCTCCCCCTCTCTCTCTCTCCCCTCCATCCAACTCCCTCTCCCCCTCTGTCACCCTCTCTCTATCCCCTCCCTCCTACTCCCTCCCCCTCTCTCTCTCCCCTCCCTCCTACTCTCTCCCCCTCTTTCACCCTCTCTCTCTGCCCCCCTCTCCATGTTAAGTAGGTCAGGCCAGAAAAAAACTGGGCAGTGTGGACGCCACCAAAAATACACCAAGAGGGAATGTGATGGCCAATGTACAGGCCTGAAAATAGAGCCTTCCTGTCAGGGTCAACAGTGTGACCCACCCGCCCCACACACACACACACACACACAAAGCTGTGTGTGAGCAGACTGGACAGTAATAACACTCCAGACAAGCTAGCACACAGGCGCTAGCAGGATTAGAGGAGAAGAGAGGAGAGGGGAGGGGAAGAGAGGACAGGAGAGAGGGGAAGAGAGGACAGGAGAGAGAAGAGAGGAGAGAGGGGAAGAGAGGACAGGAGAGAGGGGAAGAGAGGACAGGAGAGAGGGGAAGAGAGGAGAAGAGAGGAGAGGAGGGGAAGAGAGGAGAGGGGAGGGGAAGAGAGGACAGGAGAGAGGGGAAGAGAGGAGAGAGAGGGGAAGAGAGGAGAGAGGAAGAGAGGAGAGGGGAGGGGAAGAGAAGTGACCACAGAAGGATGGAGGGGGCTGTAGTCATGGTGACACTTTTTACTCTACAGCATAAGCACCATGGCTCCAGAGAGGGTGGAAAAGATGAGAGGAAGAAGCTCATTCTACAAGTTGGAAGATCTAGCAAAAACAGCACAGCGAGTAAAAGGGAAGTGAAACAGAGAGGAGTGTGATAGCCCGTCATATCACAGCCTAGTGGGGGGAGGATGCATAACGCTGTGTGACGGTCTATCATCTACTAGGCCTAGATATAAACTGTTAAAAGAGACCCTACTCTGCTCATGCAACTAACCACAGACACACACATACACCTCTGCGGGGGTGGTGTGTAACTCTAGCCAGGTAGGCAGTCAGCCTTCCCTGGGCCTGTGCTGCATTTTTTATAAGCAGGAGAAATTACATCTCTGCTCAGGGACAGCAAGTGTGTATGTGTGTGTGTGTGTGTGTGTGTGTGTGTGTGTGTGTGTGTGTGTGAGAGAAAGAGACACAGAGAGCATGTATGCGTATGTGTTTCAGTGCGTGAGTGGTCATGTTTTCCATCACGAAGGGTGATTCCCTTGTAAGCTCTAGTTACACCACAAGACCCCCTCAACTTGAGCTGCACTTAACCAGCTCAGATAATACACCCAGACATGTCACTCTCTCATACACACACACACACACAAAGAGGAGTGTCACAGGTGTTCTTCTGACTGACATGGTTCCCACCAGACAATGGAGAACACACAAGTAGTAGGCTACATTTGACATCCTCTCCCAGACCTACTGGGACACCAGCTAGCTACACGCGTGTGTTGACCCTAAAGGACCATGCTCTGTCAGCAGTGTGAAGTTACTAGTTTCCTGTCAGCAAAGCAGCTGAAAAACACACACATGCGTCCACACACGGAGTACGCATGAACACAGACCAGCTTACCTTCCTGTGACTGATCTGACAGAAGGAAATGGCCTCTGGTTCTCTCTCCTTTCTTTTTGGCATGTGTGGTTGTGTGTAGAGTCAGGTGGCTGATTGTATGGTTGTGTGGGGAGTCAGGTGGCTGAGCGGTTAGGGAATCGGGCTAGTAATCAGAAGGTTGCCGGTTCGATTCCCCGCCGTGCCGAAATGACGTTGTGTCCTTGGGCAAGGCACTTCACCTTACTTGCCTCGGAGGGAATGTCCCTGTACTTACTGTAAGTCGCTCTGGATAAGAGCGTCTGCTAAATGACTAAATGTATATGGTTGTGTGTGGTTGTGTGTGTGTGTGTGTGTGTGTGTGTGTGTGTGTGTGTGTGTGTGTGTGTGTGTGTGTGTGTGTGTGTGTGTGTGTGTGTGTGTGTGTGTGTGTGTGTGTGTGTGTGTGTGTGTGTGTGTGTGTGTGTGTGTGTGTGTGTGTGTGTGTGTGTGTGTGTGTGTTCCAGACCGAAAGGTGTGCAGCTGACACCAACACAATGTGACAGTGGACACAGTAGAAGGTATGTGCTAAGAGCCACACACACACTTCAAAAGGCAGCCAACGCCTCGTGTCAAACACACACCAACTGACGAATGCGCCCAGTCAAACAAACACCATAAACAGCTCTGACACGCACAAACACCTTCAGAGAAGAAGAAAAAATAAACTGTCTGAACCTGTGCAATCAACATGCCTGCTCCCATCCCCCAGAGAGAGAGAGAGATAAAGAGGGAGAGAGACATAGAGAGAGAGAGAAATAGGGAGAGAGAAGAACAGAGGGGAACGAGGAGTAGGAGAGGAGCTGAGAGCCTCTACAGGAGGCAGCCCTCTCCAGGAGGCAGCCCTCTCCAGGAGGCAGCCCTCTCCAGGAGGCAGCCCTCTCCAGGAGGCAGCCCTCTACAGGAGGCAGCCCTCTACAGGAGGCAGCCCTCTACAGGAGGCAGCCCTCTACAGGAGGCAGCCCTCTACAGGAGGCAGCCCTCTACAGGAGGCAGCCTGTAGAGGGCTGATAACTCAGCCTGTAGAGGGAAATAACTCACTGATCCAGTGTGACCTTGAAGAGCGAACATCAAAAGATCCTAGCCTTGTTATTAAACATGACAAAGACCAATGAGGATCTGAACTGCATTGTGTGCAGACACACACACACACACAATTCTGGAAAATGTGAGTGGCCTATAACTGTAAGGCCTTGGCATGTCAGTTCATAGAGGAAGTGACAAATACAATCTTCTGTTTATAGCCCAGAGCAGGCCAGTCAGTGTAATCCACAAAGCAGCCATTATTCCTACTCACATGTCTAAATGAGGAGAGCATTTCTAGCAGAAATTTGGGCTTGGCTGTCCTCCACGTGAGCCTGCTCTGGTGAGCATGATACACATTCTAACTTTGAACCAGGCTGGTTTAAGGTTTTAGAGGAGAGTCCAGACAGTGATAGAAAAAAGAGGCTACAATTTAAACTGTTTACCAGATGTGACGGCAAGTGAAACAGACATACACGCGTTTTTTTTTTTAACCAATTAACTGACCATGGCGTGCGGTCAACAGACATGCTGTGTGTCACTATTTTGCCAATGAATAGGAAATATACGTGGCTCAGACCTTCAATGGAATAAACCACCACGACAAGTCAATTGTAGGCTGTTCCAGAGTTAAATACAGTCAAATGACTTGATAGAACCAGACAGTGGCTGCTGTAAAAAAATAAAATAAAAAAACAAGGTAAACAATTGGCTGATAAGTGATAAATTCACAGATTATCAGGCTATGGTTCCAGTCAGTCAGCCAGTCAGTGGGTCAGTCGTCTAGCAGAATGCGACAATGTATCTGGGCGAGACAGAACCGTGAGAGTCAGACAAGCAGTCAGTCGTACACGCAGGCACACACACACACACACACACATTCATGATATGATATCTAACATCGTCACCAAATAGCGGGTGACGCCGCATTGCTACACGAGTATAAAATATATATATATATAAAAACCTGCAGTAGTAGCTACATTAAATCTATGACTTTGGTGTAGGTTCTCTGCTTTCCCGTTTCAAATTGCGGCTAGATAGTTTGTATGTTCAAATATATTTTAAAAACACAGCTAAGACGTGTAAACTGAGCAAAAATACAGTGTAACGGCACAAGCTACCGTAGCGAGCTAGCCTAGCTAGCTTAATTAACCTAGATGTAGTTCATCATGACTAACCAAAGAAAATCATCCGTATCCATTATTTTTGGTCAATCAACCATTCGCAATGAATTATTTAAAAACTTGTCTCGCAGTCCTTTTAACGTAATGGTTGGATGCAACTGATATTGCAGCATTCTATCCAGATACAATTACTGTAGCTGGGCGACAGTTTTATAACACCCTACCTCAATCCTGCCATGGACTTGTTTTCAAACAATGCTTTAACTGCAAGCTAGCTAGCTAGCTAATGCTATACATTGTATAGCTCTATCTAGCTGGTTTACCAGCGAGCCCCTGTGGATAGCTAGCTAGTGGTCCCGCTAACACAGAAGCCGAATGAGTCTAAATACACCCCTACATTGTCTCAAATAACCACTTTCTATATCTTACCTGACTCGGTATTGTAGCGTTTTCAAGAGGATGGATACTTGGACATGGTCCGAACAGTTTACACTTAATCTAACTTGCAAGCCCAGTTCATTGTGTCAGAGAGATGCTTCCACTAGTTTGGGATTTTTTTTTTTTCTTCCTTTCGCTCAACCTCCACCGCGAATACTGTATGATTCTACAACGTTGGTCGTGTTCGAAACCTAAATGAACTGTATATAGGGGCAAACAATTTGATATTACCGTCTCCTGTTTTGTTTTCCAGCAAATGTAGCACTACATGACTGTATTCCTGCAAACAAAGCTTACTACAGCAGAATGTATTGCGCTACTATTTAGTTATTTCTTCAAAGGGTTTGTTTTAAGAAACTAACATCAAATCTTTGGCCAATTACATTTATTTTGCACGGCATAATTCAGCGAGGGACTGCCCCCTTCTGGCCAAAATTAATTATGACAGCTTCAATTTGTCAGCGTATTAGGGGTTTTACGGTACAAACAAAACATATGACTGACATTAAATTTAGCCAATGATCTTTAGAAGTTGACATCTCTGGCCAATAGAGATTTCCACTGGGCGTCACCGTAGGTTTCTATATTTTCTATGATCTGGGACATTACGATCCTAATGTCCGTTACCTACAAATTAAATATATTGCATCCCAATATTCCGTTTATATATCAGATATTGTCGCACAGAAATTTCGAGAGTTGTTTGTACGATACGCCGGTACGAGGTAGGCTTATTTGTTAGAAAACGATAGCTATTGTCTAGCCTGTTATTGCTTTGCAGCTGGATGTGGTTTGGCTGCTGGGTCATGCTTTTGGCAAATCTGTGGCTAACGCTAGCGGTGTGTGGCTAGCTAGCTGGCTATGTTTATTGTGTTTACAATGCAAATGATGTTTGATGAGGCGTTTTACAGACAGTACATGTCTTTGCGATTAAATACAGCATGCTGTCCAGTCAGCAACAGCCATAGTATTCATAATGTTAACGGTTGCTCCTAGCTAGCCTCAGTAGAATCCAGACGGACTGTCGTCTGGCAAAGTTGCAAGCTTGCCTGCATCTATTTCCCACCGGACTAGTACTCACTCATCCATCTCTCCTCAGGACCAGCGGTGTCTGAAACCAGAACAGACTCCTCCATCCTATGTTTATGTGGGGACACCGTCCGTAGCTGAGAGATGTCGCTGGCTCAGAGAGTTCTTCTGACCTGGTTATTCATCCTCGTCTTCCTCATCATGCTGGTGCTAAAGCTAGATGGCAAAGTCCACTGGAACTGGTTCCTTATCTTTCTACCTGCGTGGATCTTCGACGGCATCCTTATCCTTATGCTCGCGGTGAAGATGGCGGGCCGGTGTAAACCAGGATACGACCCGCGAAATGGTTCGCCGGGCCTGAAAAAGAAGGTGTGGTATCTGGCAGCCATGTTGCTGAAACTGGGCTTCTGCCTGACGTTGTGCGCCCGGCTGGAGAAGCTGACAGAGGTCAAGATCACCCTGGTTTGCATCCCTCTCTGGAGCATGCTGCTGGGAGCCATGGTGGAATTGGGTAGCAACATATTCCCTGACAGTAGAGACTGAGTCCAGAACGATGTTGAGGCCAGGGGCTGGGCCAGGGCCGAGGCCAGATCTGGGGCCGGTACGAAGAGGAGAGGTTGAGGCCGGATCTGGGGGTGAGACTTAAAGGACGGCTTAAGGTTGGGTGCTGATTTGCTTGGAAAATCTGCTTAACCCAGACTGTTGTATAAACACAGTCAAAAGCCCAAGCCAAGACCCCGACTGGGTAAGAGAAGGAAACATAGTTTCTCTAACTCTTTGCTCTCTGCCACACATCTCTCTTCCTTCTGCATGTGCTAGTGACACACAGCTGCAGAATGACACAGCTATGTGGCACCAGAGACAAGGAGCCGTATCCATTCCTCTTAGATATCTTCAAGAAGGCGTGTTTGGAACCATTTTGTCAGGAGTAAATTTGGTATTTATATTGTCACGTGTGTGTGTCAAATGATTGTGCATTGTTAAGGAATAAAGTCATTGAGAATAAACGTCTGGGATTTCATGTTTAGTTCCAGTGTGACACCAAACCAGTCGACACACTTGCAGCAGCTCTCATCTCACATCAGTGTTTCCACTATCATTATATTAGGGGGGCACCCCGCCCCCCCCAACAGCACCCCTCGCCCCCCCTGGAAGGTCAAGTTAATAAAATAAAAATTTTGGGGGAAACACTGCACATAGCAGGACTTCCAAACTCATCGGTGCAGAATGGTGAGTGGGCGACAGGCATGAGGACCACAGAGTCGCACAGCCTGCCGTCAGATCCCTAACAAGCTGTTCAATGTGTGAGACCAAATCAACCCAGACTACTAACACTAAACATCTAACAGTGTCTGCAGTCTAACCCCAGGACTGTACCTCAGGGATCAAGCAACAAAAAACATGAGGCATTCAGGACATTGAACCTTTTTATTAGCCAGGTTCATATTTAGGTAGAAATCACACTACAAGTTTCCTTACAAAACCTTTAATTACACAACAGTGCTGACAGCTAAAAGAAAAAACTACAAACCAAAACGGATATAAATAAGCTCTATGAAAAAAAAAGTATATATATCTTAAACAATTCTGTCATTTTACAAAAAAATATATATGTTCATGTCAGCTCTGATAACATCAATTTTGACCTAAAAACGGAAAAATATATTATTCAAGAACCTGTTTGTGTGTTTGAGAGCTGTAGTCAGAAGGCCAGTGTCCCTGGCGTTAAGTGCCTTGGGTAGTTCACAGTAAGGAAGAGGCACTGAGGAATGTTACAAGCTACATCTGCTGTTTTTAGTCCCAGGAGGATAGGGGGGCTACAGTGGAGCCTTCCTTACATCATTACTGTACCAACTCAAACATGCTGCTAACAGGTTCTCTCTCTCTGGTTCTCTTCAAAGTATCTCTCTTCAAACTCTCTCACATTCACGCACTCACTCACATTTACATACACTTCCTTCTAGCTCTTTTCCTCATCCGATCATATTAAAAACATAATCCCAAGAGAAACTGAACCAATGAGTCGTAAAACAGTTCTGTACAAATCAGTATAAAACATCTTTTCTCTGTTCATGCAGTTGTGGATTGAGAGGTCGTGGAGTGGGGGGTTGAGCGTGGATGGGTAGGTGTGACGAGGAGGGAGGGAGGAGGGGGGCAGGAGGAAGGTGGAGGTTGGGGGATGCGGGGAGGATGGGAGGGGCGTGTTTGAAGGAGGTGGGGGGAGTAGGCGGGGTATGACGGATAAGCGAGGGGGACGTGAGAGGGGTGAGGCTGTGAACCAGGAGGGTACGGCGGACGCTGCAGAGGGGAAGGGAAAGGTTGGGAGTGAGGTTGGAGATAGTTGGAGGGGTGATATTGATGGGGGTGGGGGAAGGGAGAGGAGGGCGTCCGTGTGTCCAGGGGGACTACAGGGGGCTTGGGGAGGAGCCAGTCTTTGTCCCTGGGCTGGTCCAACCAGGGGCTCTGAGGCTGCGAGGCAGGGGGGGGAGCCTCAGCATGGCTGGACGCTGCTGGTCTGGGAGGAATCATGGAGGGGGGCATTGTCAACAGGGGGGAGCTGGCGTTTGCTGAGGGAGAGACACTGGGGGGGAGGGGATGGGGAGGGGGGAAATTTGTTTGGTCAGAGGGAGAGGGACTCAGGGAAAGAGAGGAGGAGGGGTTGGAAGCTGTGGTTAAACTGGAAGAAGTGCTTTGATATTTTGAGCGAGGATGATGGTGTTGGTGTCTGTGATGATGCTGATGATGTCCTTTGGGCCTGCTGTCATGTGACGGGGCTAGGGGTGTGGCCAGGGGCGGCGTCTCCAGTGGGGGGGTGTCCACAAGGTCCACTCTGCCCTCTGGAGGAGGGCCCCCCCTGTCTCTGTCCCTGGGGGGCTTGGGTCTGGAGTCTGTGGTGGAGGAGGTGGAGGGGGGAGGAGGAGGACACACAGCACCACCCTCGTCGCCTGCTGCTTCAACAGCAGCGCGTGACTCCTCTCCACCCTCCGCTCCTCCTTCTTCCTCCTCTCCTCCTCCGCCTTCCTCTCTTCTCTCCGCTCCTCCTTCACCCGTTGCTTCTCAGCTCCCTCGCAGACCTTCCTCTCCTCCTCCTCCTCCTTTACCCTCCGTTTCTCCATCTTCTCCTCCTCCTCCTCCGCCCCCACCTCCCCCCTCTCCTCCCCCGGCTCGCTCCTCTCCTCCAGGGGGGAGCAGGGGCCCTGGTAGTACTGCCGCAGGCGGATGTGCCAGGCCAGGCTGCAGACGGCAGAGACGGTCTTGAACTGGTGCACCACCCCCCGGGGGATGTAGTAGATGTCGTTGTCATGGAGATGGATCCGGGCGTAGCGGATCCCTTCCCGTCTCAGCTGGTTCAGCTTGGCATCGTCCACCCACTGCACACACTGGTGGAGAGAGACCACACACACACACACACACACAGCCTGCGTGAGGGGACTCCCTGTGGTGTAGTACCTGGCTAGCCCAGCAGATAGCAGTGGTGGTCTGAGGAGGATCAGTTAGCTGGAAACGTAGGATCATCCAGGACTGATGTCTGCTGTGGGATCTAGAGTATCTTTTTGTTGTGAATGTAACAACGTGGCATAGTGCCATGACAAGTGTGTGTTACCTGAGAGAGAGGTGTGTGTGTTACCTGAGAGAGAGGTGTGTGTGTTACCTGAGAGAGAGGTGTGTGTGTTACCTGAGAGAGAGGTGTGTGTGTTACCTGAGAGAGAGGTGTGTGTGTTACCTGAGAGAGAGGTGTGTGTGTGTTACCTGAGAGAGAGGTGTGTGTGTGTTACCTGAGAGAGAGGTGTGTGTGTTACCTGAGAGAGAGGTGTGTGTGTTACCTGAGAGAGAGGTGTGTGTTACCTGAGAGAGATAGGTGTGTGTGTTACCTGAGAGAGAGGTGTGGTGTGTGTGTTACCTGAGAGAGAGGTGTGTGTGTGTTACCTGAGAGAGAGGTGTGTGTGTGTGTTACCTGAGAGAGAGTGGTGGTGTGTTACCTGAGAGAGAGGTGTGTGTGTTACCTGAGAGAGAGGTGTGTGTGTTACCTGAGAGAGAGGTGTGTGTGTTACCTGAGAGAGAGGTGTGGTGTGTGTGTGTTACCTGAGAGAGAGGTGTGGTGTGTGTGTGTTACCTGAGAGAGAGGTGTGTGTGTTACCTGAGAGAGAGGTGTGTGTGTTACCTGAGAGAGAGGTGTGGTGTGTGTGTTACCTAAGAGAGTGGTGATGTGTGTGTTACCTGAGAGAGTGGTGTGTGTGTTACCTGAGAGAGAGGTGTGGTGTGTGTGTGTGTTACCTGAGAGAGAGGTGTGTGTGTTACCTGAGAGAGAGGTGTGTGTGTTACCTGAGAGAGAGGTGTGTGTGTGTTACCTGAGAGAGAGTGGTGGTGTGTTACCTGAGAGAGAGGGTGTGTGTGTGTGTTACCTGAGAGAGAGGTGTGTGTGTTACCTGAGAGAGAGGTGTGTGTGTTACCTGAGAGAGAGGTGTGTGTGTTACCTGAGAGAGAGGTGTGTGTGTTACCTGAGAGAGAGGTGGTTCATACAGGTCCAGCTGCAGCCTCTGGACCACATCAGGGAAGTCTCCAGCGTGGAAGCAGATCACGTCTTTGGTTACACGAGGAGGCTCGGGCCTACAGACAAACACACCCCAAAATAGCCTAGGTCAGTATCAGACACACTGACCGTGCATAGTGGACCGTCTTTATGTACATTTACATTTAGTCATTTAGCAGACGCTCTTATCCAGAGCGACTTACAGTAAGTACAGGGACATTCTCCCCGAGGCAAGTAGGGTGAAGTGCCTTGCCCAAGGACACAACGTCATTTGGCAGAGCCAGGGAATCGAACTGGCAACCTTCAGATTACTAGCCCGACTCCCTAACCGCTCAGCCACCTGACTCCCTATGTGTGCATGTGTGTGTGTGTAGTGTAACCCACCCCTCTCCACAGCGCACGGCCTTGAGCACCCCCACGGCGGCCGTGGTCTGCCTCTCGAAGCCCTGGCCGATGTGGTCGGCGTGCGCCCGTGTGCGGTCCTCAAACAGCATCTCCCGAGGCTCGCTGGCCCGAGGCAGGTACTGCAGGTTCTTGATCTCATTGGTCGACCTGGAGGAGGAAGGCAGACAGGCACGACTATCAACGGCAGATAACTAACTATTGACTAACTAACCTATCTAGTCCTGGACTCCTGGGTGGAGGGTTAGCATACATTAAACTCCAAACAGCACTCACTGTCAGAAACACATCTCAAGGCTAAACAGGGAGGGTGGAGGAGAAGAAAAGAGAAGAGGGAGGGAGAGGAGGAGGAAGATTGGTAGGGGAGAGGGGGAGAGGGGACAAGATAGAAAAAGAGAGAAGGGGGGGGGGGGGGGAAGAGAGCGGGGACGAGGGAGAGAGGTAAAGAGAGAGGAGGAGGGGGACCAGGGGAGCAGTGCTGTTTAGTATGCAGTAGTAGACTGGAGGAGTCTGCCTGCCGTGATAAAGTAATGAATGCAAAGCCTGGCCCAACAGAAAGACATCCACAGCACTCCAGGGAGGGAGGGAGGGAGGGAGGAGAAGAGGGGAGGAGAGAGGGAGGGGAAGAGGGGAGGAGAGAGGGAGGGAGGGGAAGAGAGAGGGAGGGAGGGAGGGAGGGGAAGAGGGGAAAGAGGGGAAGAGAAAGGGAGGGGGAGAGGGGAGGAGAGAGGGAGGGAGGGGAAGAGAGAGGGAGGGAGGGAGGGAGGGAGGGAGGGAGGAGAAGAGGGAGGGGAAGAGGGAAAGAGGGGAAGAGAAAGGGAGGGGGAGAGGGGAGGAGGGAGAGAAATAGATGGAGAAAAATGACATGTGCCTGCTGCTACCAGAGAGCGCAGGTCTAGTCAAGATCTCCATCTTTCTTGTTCCTCCCCTACCTCCCTCCCTCCCTCTCCTCCCCCCTCCCTCTCTTGGTCCCCCGTGCACATGATCTAGAGACCATGTGCGTTTCCTGCTCATACAGCAGCACCAGAGACTTCCCCCCCCTCACACACACACACACACCATATGGTTAACATGCTGTGAAGAGAGGTGTAGGAAGAAAAGCAGAGAGGAGGAGAAGGGGGGGGGGGGAGCAGGGGGAGAATGTAGGAGAGGAGTCCCTCTGGGTCTCCTCTCTCCTCCTCTCCAGGAACAGACAGAGAGCTCTTGTCTCCAGGCTTCACACAAGTGTTTCTGACAGCCGGCCCGGCAACCACACCGCTAACTGACCAACAGACAGACAGACAAGCAGACAGACAGACAAGCAGACAGACAGACAGACAAGCAGACAGACAGACAAGCAGACAGACATACATTTAACAGACAGACAGATAAGCAGACATAAATAAAACAGACGGACAATGAACAGACGCAAAGTAAACAGTCAAAAACATACAAACAGTGGTGAAACCATTCCTTCCCATTAATCAGTCCAGCACACCCTCTACCCTACTTTCATGTCAAAACAGACATCATATTACTGTCATTAAAACTGACACATCCCTGTCTGCATTAGAGAACAAAAGGCAGAGATGAGGGCATGATCAAACAGGATCTACAAAATATGTGTGTAGAGGAACTTAGTGGAGAATATGTGTGTAGGTCTGGTGCCTCTCTTTCTCTCATCATTAACAACAACATGAGAGTGATCACAGAGAGCTGAGCAGGAGGTAAGGACACGCTCACGCAGAGGGATTCATCTGCTGCTCTGTCGCAGAGGAGACAATGACATAGTCAGAAACAGAGATGTGCTAATTGTCTAATCCTGGGTCGCACAGAGGAGGCTGACACCACACACGCGGACACACACACACACACACATACAAACAAAACAAAGGGTCATTTCTGGTTGTGTGTGTGGTAGGCCCATTACACGCTCCTTAAGGAGAACAGGGCTGGATATCTAGCCAGAACTAGGGAACGTTCTGCACTGGTGTAAAAACAGACTCTGTGTTTAAGCAGAACAAACACTTAAGCTGGCAGCCAATATAAACACATGCACTATAGAGCCAGAATCCCCCTCTGAGCCCCTCAATCCCTCAGTGCTTAGGTGTGTGCGAGTGTGTGTGGGTGTGTGTGAGGATGGTGTGTGCAAGTGTGTGTGGGTGTGTGTGTGTGAGGAGTGTGTGTGTGTGGCTGTGGGTGTGTGTGAGGAGTTTTTGTGTGAGAGTGTGTGTGTGTGTGTGTGGAGTGTGTGTGTGTGTGTGTGTGTGTGAAAGCCCACCTTTTCCTCTTGAAGGGGGACTTTGGCATGTCAGCCACAGGGATCATCTGCTCGCCAGGCCGCACCCACATGATCGGCCCGTCATCGCTCTCCGTCGGGCTCTTCAGCCGCAGGCTGGAGAAGGTTCCCCATGGCAACGTCCGCTGAGGGGGCGATGAACAGGGACACGTTTAGCTCTCTGCTGGCTGGGGAAATAATTGTTCTTATCCCCTGCACTCGTGTCCAATCAGAGCTGCCCTCTGCTGTGGCTTTTAGGACAGTATCAGCTGCAACCTTCTGCCTTGTTCGATAAAAGGTCAAATCAAACGATGTAGTCCTAACATCACTTGTGTTCCATTGTAGTCCTAACATCACTTGTGTTCCATTGTAGTCCTAACATCACCTGTGTTCCATTGTAGTCCTAACATCACCTGTGTTCCATTGTAGTCCTAACATCACCTGTGTTCCATTGTAGTCCTAACATCACTTGTGTTCCATTGTAGTCCTAACATCACTTGTGTTCCATTGTAGTCCTAACATCACTTGTGTTCCATTGTAGTCCTAACTACCATTGTGACCTCTCACCTCCAGGAAGGGCGACTCCTCCAGCATGCTGAGGAACTCTGGGAAGTAATCCCCCACTTCCTCGTCCACAGCGCCCACCAGACTGATCTGGCGCATGGCGCCCGCTCGATACGTCCCGTGGGAGTAGGTTCTCTTCACCTAGAACCACACAGAACACACCGGAACATGTCAGCACCTTAACTGAACCATGCAGGTCTCACCTGACAGCGGCAACACAGCATTCAGATCCAGCTTCAGGAATGTGACCCAGAACAGCTGCCTGGTGGAAGTTACAGTAGCACTTTGTTTGCAGCTGCAGTTATTCAAATGTGTTCGTATGGAAGCCAAAACTGTGTGATAGCATCTAGTTTTCCTATGTAACTGGTCACAAGATAATTCAGGTCCACACAAGCCTGGTTGATTTATCCAGCTCCAGGCTGTTAGACAGCAGGGACAAAATGTACAAGTGTAGAAAGGCATATTTCCGTTTGTGTTTGGTAGAGAAGTAAGTACAGGGACATTCCCCCCCGAGGCAAGTAGGGTGAAGTGCCTTGCCCAAGGATACAACGTCATTTGGCACGGCCGGGAATCAAACTAGCAACCTTCGGATGACTAGCCCGATTCCCTAACCGCTCAGCCACCTGACCCCATTACAACAGAACACAGAGCCAGCTCTGATTAGCACACATTCCCCATTTCCTGGTAATGATCAACAAATTTAGGGCTAATTAAGCACACACACATACACACCTGTAGTGACCATGGCCTCATGTTACCTCATGCTGGGCAGTGGGCTGTTAGCACACACGCACACACTCACTTTTACAGTAATGAGCTCACTCACAGGTGCAAACCAAACACACACACCACACACACACGGCAGCCCCTGTGGAGATGTCTCAGACCTGGCACTGTCTCAGACACGCTGTGCTCTTCACAGGGTCTACAGTAAGAGACTCCCTCTTATTCTCTGTCCCCCCCATCTCCCCCCTCCCCACCTCCATCCACCCCCCCCCACCTCCCTCCACCCCCCCCCACCCACCTCCCCCACCCCCCACCTACCTCTCTAAGACGACACTTCAGCAGGATGTATCCCCCCCTCTCCTCCTCCTCCCTTGTCTCATTCTCTCCTCCACCCTCTCCCTCTCTCCCTCTCTCCCTCCCCCTCACTACTTCAGCCTGTAAGCCCCTCCCACCCCACCCCCCCCCCCCCACCAGATGCTCATATCTCTCCTGTTGCTCCTTATGTTAGCACCATTACAAGATGCGTCACTGTGTGCAGTGCCCGAGTCTGCGTTCGGTTTCCTCGACCCTGCTTACATAACGCTAGTGTTCAGCACCAGGACACGATGTACCGTATTACGACACGCCCGTGCGGCACCCGGAGCGCAGCGCCTCTCCGGAGAGGCGTGCCGCGCCCAGACGTATACTGTACCGCAAGCGTCCACGCTCTGGAGTGGAACCATCCGTCGCTATTGCACCCCCCCCCCCCCCCCCCACCCCCACACTGTGTCTCTGAGGTGAATCCATTACGGGGTGAGCTCTGTGCTGTCGTGTTGCTGCTGGGGGCTGTTTCCGTGGGGGACGGGCAGGGAGAGGGTGAGAGACTCGGAGGCATGTTGGCTAGGCGTGTCGGCTTTCACGCATTGTAAAGTTTATCGAATTTCATGCTCCAGGGGCCCATATCTGAGATTTAGCGCTGGACCGGAACACCTCCTCCCGTGAAGGAAACACACATGGACAGACGACCGATACACACACACACACACACATGTATTAGAGGAGAAGACAGACATACATACAAGCGCACACACACACACACATGTATAGAGGAGAAGACAGACATACATACAAGCGCACACACACACACACACACACACACACAGTAGTAGAGCAGTAGACAGGAGGTCAGGGTTTGCAGAATGTTTGCTAATCAGAAGCAGGAGTGTGAGAGTGTTATCACCTGTGACTGGCTGGTGAAAGCTTGGTGCAGAAACACCCAGAGCTCAAAAGAAGGTCGAGAAATAAAGAGAGATAAACAGATGGGAGAGAGAGAGAGAGAGAGAGAGAGAGACAGAGAAGAGAGAGGAGAGGAGAGAGACGAGAGAGAGAGAGAGAGAGAGAGAGAGAGAGAGAGAGAGAGAGAGAGATGGAAAAACTAGGAGAGACGGTGTGTGTTTGTTTGTGTGAGTATTTTAAAGAGCCTGCTAAACCAGTAGGACATGTTTCACAGCACCTGGCTTGTCAAGGTCGGAGAAGCAGACCTGCTTGCTGGCCAGCAGGGAATACCCTCTAACAACCACAATCTCCCTCCCTCCCTCTCTCTCTCTCTATACCTTCCCCCTCTTTATCTATCCATCTAGCTCTCCTCCCTCGTTCTACCTTCCCCCCTCTCCATCTACCCATATCGCTCTCCTCCCCCTTTCTCTGCCTTCCCCCTTCCCACCCCCCCACCACCTCCCACAGCCGGACTCCTCTCAGAGAGATTAATATCACCCTTCGCTCTCCTTATAGTCAGCGCGTGTGTGTGTGTGGGCACGCTTGTGTGCTTGTGTATAGGCAGCGTGGCTACAGCATCAAGGTGTTTTTGGGAGTCAGGTGGCTGAGCGGTTAGGGAATCAGCCTAGTAATCAGAAGGTTGCCGGATCGATTCCCGGCCTGATTCCCGGCCGTGTCAAATGACGTTGTGTCCTTGGGCAAGACACTTCACCCTACTTGCCTCGGGGGGGGAATGTCCCTGTACTTACTGTAAGTCGCTCTGGATAAGAGCGTCTGCTAAATGACTAAATGTAAATGTAATGTTTTTGTGGAACACTAAATACCTTCCAGACTCCCCTGGATGACTCACTCATACTACACTACACACCTTCCTCGCGCCCCATCACAGAGAGAGAGGGGGAGGATGAGATGCAGAAACGAAGAGAGAGAAAGAAGGGGGGAAAGAAAAAGGGAGGCACTGCCAAGTGAAAGAGAGATGTGTTCCACTTTCGGCTTTTTTTCTCTTGTGGATGTTCAGAGATTTTCTGTTTAAATGAGGAAATAAAAATGTCTGAAAAAATAAATAATAGTTTCACAAGCATGATTGGAGGGTATGTCAGTCTTCCAAAATCCCAACTAAGCCACCGGTACATGCTTCCATTTGAATCCATCTGTGTGTGTTTACCAGGAAAAGGAGTTGATCTGGCAGAGCAAAAGTTCAAGTGAGTTGGCCCTCAAGTCTTTCCCACATGGCCTCTCTCCCTCCCTCCCCCTCCCTCCCTCTTGGCCAGACAGGAACCCAGGAAGAGAGGAGGAGGAAAGATGAGGGGAGTGGAGGAGAAAAGAGGGCAAGTCGACATCCCACAATGTGGCACATGGCTGAAGAGGCTTAACACTAGCTACAGAAAGAGAGAGAGGAGAGACAGAGGAGAGACAGAGAGAGAGAGAGAGGAGAGACAGAGAGAGGGAGAGAGAGAGAGAGAGAGAGAGAGAGAGATAGAGAGAGAGGGAGAGATAGAGAGAGAGATAGAGACAGAGAGAGGGAGAGAGAGAGAGAGAGAGAGAGAGAGAGAGAGAGAGAGAGGGAGAGACAGAGAGAGGGAGAGATAGAGAGAGAGAGACAGAGAGAGGGAGAGATAGAGAGAGAGGAGAGAGGAGAGAGACAGAGAGAGATAGAGAGAGATAGGAGAGAGAGACAGAGGGAGAGACAGAGGGAGGGAGAGATAGAGAGAGAGAGAGGGAGAGAGAGAGAGAGAGAGGGAGAGACAGAGAGAGGGAGAGACAGAGAGACAGAGAGAGGGAGAGACAGAGAGAGGGAGACAGAGAGAGGGAGAGAGAGATAGAGAGAGAGAGAGACAGAGGGAGATAGAGAGAGATAGAGAGAGAGAGATAGAGAGAGAGACAGAGGGAGAGATAGAGAGAGAGACAGAGGGAGAGACAGAGAGAGAGAGAGAGACAGAGAGAGATAGAGAGAGATAGAGAGAGAGATCTAGCAGCAACGTCGGTCCTTGAGTTCACTCTCCCACCTCTCAAGCTGGCTGGAAAATGGAGAGTGTGTGTGTGTCTGTGGGTGTGTGTGTGTCTGTGGGTGTGTGTGTGTGTGTCTGTAGAAACGGAGGAATCTCCCTGTTCTGCAGTAAAAGCCACAGGCGCCCTTACTGGGAGCGAAAGAGAACCAGAACAGAGAAGTAGAGGATGTGTCATAGAAAGAGAGATATGATGTGTTCTGTCTCCTGTGTGACAGAGTTGCATAATGTAGGCCTGATTGTGAGTGTGTGTGAGTGAGAAATAAACAAGTGTTGAAGGAGAGGGGCACCCTTGCCTGCTCTTATTCGTGCTGGACTGCAGCAGCTGTCCAGTCAGAGAGCGAGAGTGTGTGTGTGTGTGTGTGTGTGTAAACAGTTTTAGCTGTTGCCACTAGCAGTGCTGAACACAGAGCCCTAGTGTCCAGACCAAACCAAACCAGGCCCTGACCAGAGCAGCAACACAGCTTGGTCTCCTCTCCATCTGTCTTTCTCCCTCCCTCCTTCCTTCCCTCCCTCTCCCTAAACCCCCCCCCCCCCTCTCTCTCTCTGTCTCTCTCTCTCTCTCTCCTCACTCACAAACTATTCTCAACTAAAGGTGTAGTGGAATGCTCTGCACATGAAAAAATATCAAATGACTTCAAGTGCCCCAGAGTGCTTTGCAAACAGCTGTAAAGTGGCAGTTTCAGCTAGTTGATCCAGGCATTCAGCCCTTCTAGAACATCCGTTCTAGAACCCAGATCCCACACACAGATGTTAGCAGCTGCACTCTCCAGACCGATGTACAGCCACTTCTTTCAGCTCTTTACCTTCCAACTTATGGCGGCCCCACCATCCGTCTCTCTCTCTCTAGCTCTCTCTCTCTCTCTCTCTCCCTCTTTCTCCCTCTCTCTCTTCCCCTCTCTCTTCCCCTCTCATCTCTCTCTCTCTCTCTTCCCCTCTCTCTCCCTCCCTCTCTCTCCCTCTCCCTCTCTCTCCCTCTCCCTCTCTTTCTCCCCCTCTCTCTCTCTCTCTCTCTCTCTCTTCCCCTCTCTTTTCCTCTCTCTCTCCCGCTCTCTCTCTCTCTCTCTCTCTCTTCCCCTCTCTCTCTCCCTCTCTCTCCCTTAAAGGGGTGAATTCCTCCAACCTGTGAGTGCAGCTGTGCAGAGTGAGCTGCACTGTCACCTCTTCCTGGGTTCACTAGCCACTCACAGTTCCCCGACACACTCGATGCCGTGTTTCACCAACCAGCAGCCACCAAACCACCGCTATGTCACATGTACACGTACATGCACGTGTGCTAAAACCATGTATGTGGACTGGTGGTTAATCATTCAGAGTGAGGTGGAGGTAAAGAGCCTGTTTGTGAGACCAGGTGTGATAGTGAGAGCTAGAGGGAGTCAGGTGGCTGAGCGGTGAGGGAGTCGGGCTAGTAATCTGAAGGTCGCCAGTTCGATTCCCCGGCCGTGCCAAATGACGTTGTGTCCTTGGGCAAGGCACTTCACCCTACTTGCCTCGGGGGGAATGTCCCTGTACTTACTGTAAGTCGCTCTGGATAAGAGCGTCTGCTAAATGACTAAATGTAAATGTAGATGTGACACAAGCCACCAGTAAAGGAACGTCAATATTTCCAGGCCCAGACCACCTGTGTGTGCTAAGAGATGTCGACTGCTGGTTTGTGGTTAATGCCACATCTCGCTGAGTTGTGGGTGTTATTCGAGCCAAGTTGTCCTGTGATGGAATACCACATTGCCCTCCGCTTAATGCTACAGCTGAAATTTCAAACGGTTGTCCTGGGAGATATAGCTGGTTAATAGGCAAAGGTTTTTCTGCCTGAGACTAAATCAATAGCCCAACACAGGTCCTATTCCCTGTGCTCACGTCCTTGTTTTCTTAACTACTTTCTAGATTCTGATGCTGGTCTGGCAATCTGTCTTCTGTCTAGGTCTAGCAGGACTTTCAAACAGGTTTTATTTATTTACCAAGAAAGAAAATGATTGCCCAGTTTTATGGTTGTCTTGGTTCCGGAGGTGTTTTCCGTCCAAACCTTGTTAGCGCAAGGATAGGCTACTGTAATAATTACAAAAAGCATAACACGAGAGTTGGAAGCTTGCCATTTGTGTCAATGGAGGTGGGCCTACTTTGTTTAACCCAAACAGAAATACATGTCATTTTGTAGATTGTTCTAGGTCACCCATCTCTGGTGCTTTCTGAGATCAAGGGTGCAGTGTCTAACACAAATGAATGTACTGTACAATAAGTATTAGAGACCTAGATCAGGTCTGTTTGAGCCTGTTTGGGGTTGTGTAGCGTGCTTGTTATGCAACACTAACCAGAAAGCTGCATGTAACATGGCAGTTCTGTCTGATAAAGTCACAACACATAATGGTGATTCCACTGGCACAGCATGGTCACAGCCTTGAGGCTGTTTATCCTCTGATTGTCACTTTAGCTGCATGAAAGAGAGAGAGAGAGGGTGAGAAAAAAAGAGAGAGAGAGAGAGAGAGAGAGAGAGAGAGAGAGAGAGAGAGAGAGAGCCTTTACCACAAAAACTGAAAATTACCCCAAAGGTCAAGTGGAAGAAATTACAAAATGTTGAACCAGTTGGAATCCAGCAGGAGCGAGGGATGGAGGGAAGGAGTGAGGGAGACAGAGACTGGTAAAGGAGGGAGAGAGAGAGAGAGACAGAGAGAGAGAGAGAGAGAGACGGTTAGAGCAGCTTCCTCTGCAGTGCCTCCTGTTCTAGGCTACACCACCAGTATTCCCACATCCACCCCCTTTTTCATAACGCTCCATTTTCAGGGAAAAAAAGTGCGTTGCTAGGAAACTCGGGTGAATGTGAGAGTGAGCGAGAGAGACAGAGAGAGAGAGGAGAGAGAGCAAAAGAAAGGGGAATGAGAGAAAGAGAGAGAGAGAGAGTAGAGCGAGAGGAAGTATGTGTCAGCGGCGTGTAGAAAAGAGCGGGAGAAAGAGGGTAACAGCGTGAGGCTGAGAAGAATAATCCAGTGAGACATTACAGCAAGCAGCAGCTCCAGAACTACACACACACACACTCACACACTCTGACACACTCTGACACACACTCTGACACACACTCTGACACACACTCTGACCCTACTGGCACACACACACACACAGTCACTGACCCCACTGACACACTGCCAGCAACACTGACCCACTCCTGACCTGTCTGGTGCTATACTACAGACCATAATAACATCTTACCCAGACTCTACTACAGGCCGTAATATCATTTTACCCAAACTCTATACTACAGACCATAATAACATCTTACTCAGACTCTATACTACAGATCATAACATCTTACCCAGACTCTATACTACAGACCATAATAACATCTTACCCCGACTCTATACTACATTTTACATTTAGTCATTTAGCAGACACTCTTATCCAGAGCGACTTACAGTAAGTACAGGGACATTCTCCCTGAGGCAAGTAGGGTGAAGTGCCTTGCCCAAGGACACAACGTCATTTGGCACAGACTTGGCAAAGGGAATCGAACCGGCAACCTTCTTATTACTAGCCCGATTCCCTAACCGCTCAGCCACCTGACTCCCTCCATACTACAGACCATAATAACATCTTACCCAGACTCTATACAAGAGACCATCATCCAAAGCTCTCTTACCCCACAAGGAGAAAGCCGATCAGTGTGGTCAGTGATTCCCTCCCTTCTGGCTTTAGTTCTCAGAGAGCTGGTGTAAACAGAACCCCCCCAGAACGCTGGAGGTATGAAGAGTCCATTCAAGGACAAACTGCACGGCACCAAGCACAGCAGAAACCTCTGTCTGTCCTGTCACCCTGCCATCTCTCCACAGGAGCGCTTCTCTGCCATGCTGTGGCCCTACGCCACGAAGCCTCGCACTGCATGTTCTCAGCAGGGGACAGGGGCCAGGTTAAGGGGCCCTGGAGGGGGCCGGGGTGCACCCCTACATGCAGACCTCCGGATCCTGTCCAGAACCCTGCCAACATGGTCCCCCAGGGATGAATTATAACTAACTGTTATCCTTCCTTTTTTCTTTTTTTCTGTTGTTCTTTTCTTTCTGCAAGACAGAAGAAACAGAGAGAGCATAGGGGACAGTGTGTGTGTGTGTGTGTGTGTGTGTGTGTGTGTGTGTGTGTGTGTGTGTGTGTGTGTGTGTGTGTGTGTGTGTGTGCGCACGTGTGTGTGCATGTGTGGCATGCATGTGTGTGCACGTGTGTGTGCGCACGTGTGTGTGCATGTGTGGCATGCATGTGTGCATGCATGTGTGCGCATGTTCCTGGCTTGTAGATAATCACTCTCTTTGTAAAGACACTTGAGTTCCACTCCTGTGTGTAGAAAGAGGGGCCTAACAGCTGTTCCTTACACAGACCACATCCTCCCTCCACACATACACACCCACACACCCACATACACACACCCACACCCACACCCACACATACACCCCCACACGTACATGCACAGCATCTGTTTGAAGGACATCTTATTGCTGGCAAGGCATATTACACAGGTTGAGTTTCTATGAATGACTGCAAGAGCTATGAACACAGCCAGCGAAGGAACATTCACCAATGCAGTGTCCTGTGGTGCTAATCAGGGCATCCACGCTACCAGACTAACTGTGGTCCGCTTAGCACTCTGTTGTGACATTCTGATTTCAGAAAAACAAAACATTGTAAATACAAACAGCTTGAGAGG
>CM042874.1:2636723-2759223 GCA_023658055.1 Thaleichthys pacificus | reverse complement strand
TTTCACGTCCCTATATTTACATTTATTTACAAAACATTTGGGACAGAAATCTGTTTTTGGTAGGACAATTTATAGCCTTAAATGCGTCAAACCGGTAGTAGAGCAAAAGGCTCTATACTGCACTAGGAAGTGGCTGAAGATGATGCTATTCACATTTAGTCATTTAGCAGACGCTCTTATCCAGAGCAACTTACAGTAAGTACAGGGACATTCCCCCCGAGGCAAGTAGGGTGAAGTGCCTTGCCCAAGGACACAACGTCAGTTTGCACGGCCGGGAATCGAACTGGCAACCTTCAGATTACTAGCCCGCTTCCCTAACCGCTCAGCCACCTGACTCCCTACGGCACGACACTTTGCAGACTTAAGTGTGTGTGAGTGTGTGTGTGTGTGTGTGTGTGTGTGAGTGTGTGTGTGTGTGTGTGTGCACGCAGGCACATGTGTCTACAGTGACCTAATGAACTGAAGGATGAGATCACTAGTGTGAGGCAGCAGATGACATCACTGTATATCTGTCACAAGCAGACTGCCATTATGCTACAAGCCCTTAGGTCACTGGAAGGCCTAGACTACAGCCAGGCTGACCAGGGAGTTTACAGGCTGGCTGATCCGCAGTGCTGGGGTAGGTTGGTAGCCAGCTGGTTGGATGACTGGATAATCTGGATAGATGTATGAATTCCTTACTGGCAGGCTGGCTCGCTGCCTGGTTGCCTGGAACCTACCTGGCTGGCTACAAGATTGGATGGATTTTTTGGGCAGCTTGATGGATAGATGACTATCTGATTGACTGACTCACTCTCCACAAACTTTAGGATCTAGGACATGATCCAGGACCATCTTGCAGCTTAATCCACTTGACTCCATGTTACACATAGCCAGGAGAGAGCACACAGTCTGAACTGATGTCACTCGTGTTCCCAAATTACTGGAATCAGCGACTCATGAAAATGGTGTATGCCCATCAGACAGAGGGGCCAGGGGCAAACCGCATGAATAACATCCTTTGTTATGACAACTAGACTAAAATATCTAGGGTAAATTGTCTACAGAAATGAGGTAGAAAGGTTATCAGTGACTCCGGTTTGTCTAACGGTGAGACAGATAGCTGTTCGCAGCTGTTTGGGTTCAATTAAGGGGGCGTGGTGGCTAACATAAACAACATGGACGGGCGTTGGTTTATAACAACGTAAATACTCCGTTAAATTAGAATAGTCTTCCATCACGACCCTCCTAGTACCACTATCGGCAAACCAGTTTGTAATTATGTCCCCACTAACACGCCGTTTCCTCGGCCGTTATAACACTATTACGCGGCGAAAGCATTATGTAAACCATTACATTTGTTTCGCGCTGGTTGTTTATTGTTTGTTGTGTTAACAATTTAAAAACAATTAGGTATGCTTCAACGCTGCAATGTTTCCAATCCTTCTTAGCTAAACAATTTTAACTCTACACGGACATTATGCACAGACTCGAGTGCTTCTAGACCTCGCTGCGGGTTCAGGAGCGGGTGAACACGCAGCTATCAGCCAACGTCTGACTAAACTCCAACACAACCCCTAGTCAATTACATCGTAACGATAACAGACAGAAAAATCAAAATTCAAAACGTAAAATAATAACGGGAATTTGTATGATTTTCAACGGGTTCATATATTATCTATACAATTTCGGAATTTCCCATTACTAAATAACCGCAGTTTTATTCACGAGCATATTTCTCGCCACGGGCCTCGCATGCTCGTGTCCAGCGAGTAGACGAGTAGCTTGCTACTCCTACTGTACAGCTAACTGAATGGCGGGCAGCGCGGTTGCTTGTTTGAAAGCTACAAAAATACAAGCCTAACTTTCTACAAATATGTTGCTAGTAGTAGTCAAGCGACAACAAAACACTATCGACTACAGCCTACCTTTTTGCACCAACTTCACTTCTCCGTTTTCCCTCTTCATCCCCGGAGACGTAACATTAACGTTATTGAGACTAATAATATTTGTCCCGGGTCCTGGAGGCTTGTGTTTCTTCTTATCTCTCTCCTTCTCTTTATCGCGTTTCTCCTTGGTCTTTTTGAGTTTGGCAGGCGAGGATAGGAGGAAATCGCTTTGCTTGAAGACTTTGTGGATAGGAGGCTTCTGGTGGGGCGCCGAGGGGTTGGTCGCCTTAACGTGACCGATGCTCCATGTTGTCGGGCTACTGTAAGTCTGGCTCGGCTCCTGCTTCGCCCCAGCGTTGACTCCCACTCCAGCTCCTCCATCGCCATTTAGTTTCTTGGGCTTAAGACTCTTTTCGTCGGTCCGGACTTTCTTGGGCGGCGGCGGCTGATGGTCCCGGGAGGACTGCGGTCGTGCCTGCGAAGCTTTTTTAGACTCTTTCGGTTTGGCGAGCGGGCTTTTAGCCGCTGCACCAAAGTGAATGAAGCCCAGTGACTCCGCCATCTTGGGGCTCACTCTATCTCTCTCTATTTACTCTTCTGAGCGCTGGTGCTGTTTTGCGCGAGACGGGGAGGGGGCGGGGTGGCGAGCTCGCGCGCTGCCGACAGGCAGGCAAAACGGTTGAGGGAGCCGAGCCGAGGCGGAGTCTGTTGCGACTGTACTTAGCTTCGTCGGTGGGAGGAGTAACGGGGATAGGCTGGGCATGGAGTTATTACATCAGGAGACTACGGGTATGTCGCAGAAAAGGAGGGAACGCAGAATAAAGCTTTCATTGGTGACATTATGATAAATATGCTGTTCTTTTTTCATGCAGATGAAAAGAATAGTCCTCTAAATATTTTCATTTCATGTACCCTGGCCTTCGATCGATATTTAATACATGTTCCACCAAATGATGTGTTCGCTACGATAGATAGTATAAATAATATACAAAATATAACTTGTTCTAATTCTATCCGCTGCTGACCTCGTGGCCTCTCGCTAGGGACTGCAGGACACAGGCATTGAGAGACAGGGTGGCGGATGACAAACTGTCTGGCCGACCGAGCTAGTCAGTCACCTCTGCCTCCCTCCGGGGCAGACACAGTGGGGAGCACTCCTCTACATAAAAAGGAAATAAATAGGTGGGGGTGGGGGAGAGAGAGACAGAGAAGATAAACAGCCAGATAAAAAAAGAAAGAGACGTGAAGAGAGAGAGAGAGATAGGTCAAGGGATTTCGCTTGGCTATGGCAGCTGCTACCAACCAGTGACCCTGGAACATAAACCCAATCCTTACGTTAAAACATCTGTAGAATGTGAGCAAGTCATCCGAGTCAACTGATTTATACCACAAGGACTAACTGTCAAGAGTGCATATATACTGTTGTGCTTTTATTTATGTGGGAAATACATGCCAGATGTTTTCTACAGAAATGTATTTTTTATGGAACAGAACAACGTACCGATTATGCCATGTTCCATTTATAGTAATGGGAACTGAAAAGGCAGCGTCAATCAGTTATTCTGACCCACTCTTGCTTAACGACTATACGCCTCTGGTATGCATAATAGTATACTGATCAACAGCAATGTTTGCACATACTTATTAAACGGCAACACCTCATTAACACAGATAATCTGAGGGCAGCCAGACAGAGCAGGCAAGGTATAAATAGGCCTACTGCTCAGGTTTCTCTACATAGAATATTGTTGTGAATGTTCATCAAATAAATAATAAAAGCGTGTGATACAGCTCAAAACCAACCATATCTGTGTGCATTCACGTATTTGCCCGCCTGCCACCAATCAGTATGCTAAGTGAATGCATGGGAGAGACCCTCAAGATCTTTTTGAACATTTCCACTAATCTGCAGGAGTGCTTGTCCGTTTCACGCCAAGTTAACACAGTAGGGGGAAAAGCCTCTGGTCTAAATGTAGTTCCCCATGTCTACAGACGTGTTCAGAGCTGATGTTGGGTGTCCTACACTCCCACCTGCAGAGAGGAAATTATGTTATATTAGTGCAGGGGAGGAAAGCCCCTGGTTTGACAGAAACCCCGCCCCCCGCTGAGCTCACTTCCTGTCGTTTATACAAGAGCCCCAGATGATTCCATCTACTCATCTTTGCTGGTACCAGGAGTGTGTCTCACAAGCACACACAAGCGCATACACACACACACAAGCGCGCACACACACACACAAGCGCGTACACACACACACACAAAGTAAAACAAGTCAAGAGAGTCGCATCTGATGTCTTTCTCTTTTACTGACAGGTCGATTGAGTTCAGCAACATACAAACAGATGTGTGTGTTATATGTTTGTGTGTGTATGCGTGTGTGTTGGAGGGGGGGGGGGGGGGGGGGTAGCTGAGAGAGTCCCAGAGGTGACACGGAGCACACACACACTGCGCTCGCTCCAGTGATGGATGTTGATTGGAGGAGGATGAGGAAGTTGGGTGCTCTCTGAAAGGCACGGGGGGGCTCTGAAAACAAGTCCAGTGGTCCAGTAGAGAACAGGGCATGATGGAACCAACAACAGTGTATACAAAAATAACCTTTAGAATACAATTTACAAAAAAGGAGCATTATTATTATTATTACTACAATCTTATCTTGAGCCCGTTTGCCATTGTGATAGAACTGGCTGTTTTCGCCAAAGTCCAGTCAATTAAAACTTTGAACATATAATTAGAGACATGAGAAGAAAAAAAAAAAACGAGATAGAACAATGACAACCCTGAAGTATTTGCTAAAACAAAAGGAGAGCAAAACTATTGACAGTTTGAGCAACCTTATCAGGGACAGAGAATCATGCACTGACTTCTTACATCTTCTGTTATTAAGAATACTTAAGACAGCAAAATCTGAAATATTATATACCTAGTCGCCCTGTACATTTATTAAACAATGCATATATAACTGGAGCTATCGAGAAGTTAGCGAGGATCGAAACAAACGGAACAAAAACAAAATGCAACAGTAGTCCTCAGTCCCTAGTCACATGACTCTGTCTCAGAAGTCTCAGAGCACAGAAGTAGAGAAGAAAGTGTCTTTCCGAAATGGTAAAGAAAGAAACAGAAGAGGTGGAGAAGTAGAATTTCAGTTTCTTTCTTTCTCTCTCTCTCTCTCTTTCTTTCTTTCTCTTGAAGGATAAGGCAGGTACATAGTCCCAGCAAAGAAAGAGAGAAACACTGAAACGACTCCAATAGGAAACCAAGGGGACTAGGCAGGAACATCCAACATGGCCGACTTGGTAGTGATGCATAAGTGGAACAGTCCGCTCCAGGAGTTCTGTTTCTACGGCGATTAGAAGAATAGCACCAGCACACACACACAGACACAGAGAGAGAGAGCCCCTGGCAACCGGCGAGAGTACAGCGCACCGGTGGGAGCGCTGCACCCTGGGTAGTTCAAGCATGTTGCTCTGCAGATGGGTGGCAGTTCAGGAGGAAGGAGGGAGAGTCGATGAAAGGATGGAACAGCATTCAGTGGCCTGCTCCCTGGGATACAGTGGCACTTAAAGGAGCGTGTAGGTGAGGGGGGACAGTGGCGGGGGGGGCTTTGAGGTTTTAGCATGTGAGGAGAGGAGGGATGGGGGGGGTCGTCATGTCCACTTCGAGGGGGGCTCCCTGGGGCCTTTGGGATGTGTGGATCGCCTACCGAACCCTGGGAATCGAGGAGAAGAAAAAAAAAAAAAGGAGGTTAGCATGGCCAGTGGAGTGCTAATCTGTTCCATCTGGTCCCCATGTACCCGTCCTCCCCACACCACCCGTCCCCTCTTCCACTCACCCACCCGTCTCTGTGGCCTGGCCCTCTGCTGCTGTGACCCCAGAGGTGACGGGGCCAGGCAGGGCCACCCTGCCCGCGGTGTCAGACACGCTCTTACTGTCCCGTCTCTCTCCGGACACGTCTAGGGAGCACACACACACGTCAGCAGATGAGTGTGTAGCAAGGTATCCATCCTATGCTTAACAGAGAGGACTGTGGGACATTACTATCACACTTGAACACAGGCTCCCTGTACAGAGGCTAGGGTGAGAGAGAGAGAGAGAGAGAGAGGAGTAATAAAGAAGTGGAACCAGACACCCTGCCAGACAGAATGACAACCAAACAACACACACAGACCGAGACAGACAGACAGCTAGACAGACCGAGACAGACAGACAGCTAGACAGACCGAGACAGACAGACAGCTAGACAGACCGAGACAGACAGACAGCTAGACAGACCGAGACAGACAGAGCCTTTTCGCTGGTTAGAAGGGCATGACTGATTAATTTTCATGGAGATCTGCGGTGGTGATCAGATTAATTATGAGAGAGCTGCCCATCCCGGCTGTTTAGCATTTCAGAGGCAGAGGATGGGGGGAGGGAGGGAGAGAGGGAGAGAGGGAGAGAGGGAGGGAGGGAGGGAGGGGGAACATGCCCCTCACTGTAATGGGTTGGTTCAAAGACACTGACAGAATGGAAGTTTGGACACACACACACACACACACACACACACACACACACAAGGGCGTGTAGGCCCTAGTGTCAGGGTGAGCCTCTCTGAAACATGCACATACCTTTCTGTGATCTAAGAGGAGACCCCATGCTGGCTTCTGGTCCTGGTCCTGGCCCTGGTCCTGGTCCAGCCCTCCCCCCTGCATCACTGCGCTCCACAGCCCCCAATAACGTCACCTCTGTTGGGTCTGCAAGGAACAAGAACACACGATTAGTGAGAGAATTAAACGAGAGAGAGAGAAATCAACCAATCAGGTTGTTATATTTAATCTTACCATCTTAATTGTATTCTTGTTTTTGCCTCATTTTCAGAAGCATTCTGTTATCGCCCATGTATGAAATGTGCTATTAGGAATGAAGTTTCATTTTATTTCGTTATGTAAAGACTATTATACAGGCATCAACACAGTCCTTCATATCCCTTGCTCTCCTCCCCCTCCCTCACCCCTGCTATTTTCTGTTACCAGCCACAGCTTATTATTACTCATCCACACATGGCCTGAGTCAGATAAAGTACTACTAACATAGTCTAGAAGGCTTTAACAAAGACAAGAAAGACCAGGGAGATCAAGGATGCTTCAGATGATGACGTGCTTCAACTTCAAATAACTTGCGCCCTCTTGTGGTGGTATGGAGCACTGCACCAACTAGCTGGACAGCAGTGATACTGATGGAGTCAGTGTGGGAACAGGTCACTTCCAGCCACGACAAACCAGACCAGTCCAGGCCAGGCCAGACCAGACCAGTCTAGACCAGGCCAGACCAGTCCAGGCTAGGCCAGACCAGATTCAAGGAGACGCACCTGTGGCCAGTATGAAGGACTCAGGGGTTCTCTCAGGGAGGGGGGGAGGGGAGTCCTCGTCACTGTCTGGGGCAGACAACATCACACATTACTGGGGGGGGGGGGAGGAGGACCAGGATTAACGGACGGCGAAAAAGGCGGCAAAACAGCGTTGACAATAAGCAGCCAATGGTGCCAACCTTCCTCAGCCGGCCTCATGGAAGCTGTCCCAGGGTCAGCCGGCCTCCCTAGATCCCAACTTCAAAACATGAGGTGGAAGCTGGAACACTGATCCAAGATCAGCAGTTAAGGCGAACCCCTTCAGACCAGAGTCACCCGTCACAGCCAGTCAAAACCAGTCACGATCCGTCACAAGCAGTCGACACCCACACCCACAGCGCAGACCATATCCCCGCAAGCCAAGCAGACCACGCCAACGCAGGCCATTCCATTAGGAGCTTCAATCAGAGGCGACAGGATGATGACGCCGGGAGATTTAGAGGTGATCAGTGAGCCAGAACGCAGCCCAGGATCTGATCCTGTCTGTGGATCTGATGTCAGGACAACGTGCACAATGTAGGTGGAATACACTTCATGCAGTGTACACAGTAGCACACACAGAGATCCCACACCACACACACAATCTTCCTCTCCCCACACACACACACCATAGCCCCACACACATTCATGACATTCCTTACATGTTCAAACCCCGCCCCCATCCCCTTTCATCTGAATAGAACCTCTACACTTGTCCTGCCAGCAGGACTGACCTCAACATTCATCTCACATCGTACTTAAATCTCAGAAATACTTGAAGGGCGGTTTTGATTTGGTGCACCAGGCAGAATCAAACCGTGGAGCAACCCCTCAGAGTATAACACAGTCTCCATGCAAGATGACCCAAATCAAGCGCACCCTAAAGCCCCCTACCAGTCCCCACTCGGGACCTGCGCGGCTACGTACCTGATTGCGTTATCGTTGGCGACGGCGTCTTGGAGACGTTCTGCCCGGCGATGGACATCGGCCACACCTTCCTGCTGGGCATCTGGTCGCTATGGTGTGGCGCCTTGGAAACCGTTGCCGTCGCCGTAGAGACACTACATGAGGTGGGAGTGGGGGCGGAGTTTCTCAAGCCCATGGCCTCGCCTTCCCCCTCCGCGTCGGAGTTGTCTGAGTGGAGGGGATTGGTGAAGCTCAGAGCAGTCCTGACGGGGGCGGAGCCACAGGGCTGGGGGGCGGGGTCTCGCACGCGGTTCTTTTCAGGTGTGGTCGGACTCTTCTCTAGGCCGGGGGGCGTGGCCCAAGCGGCATGCCCCGCCTTCTCCCCCTTCAGGGCCAGGTGATTGGGCCGGAGGGGGACGGGGCTGCACCTCCCCCCGGGCTGGCTCTGCCCCCCGGTAGATTCTCCCCCGCCCCCGAGTCCTCGGAGAAGGAGACGCTGTTGGAGGGGCGGGCTTTGAAGGCGTGGCTACGCTGCAGAAGGTTGCCTCCGTCGAAGCTCCGAGGGCCTTCCTGCAGCGGAACCTTCTTGATCTCGATGCTCAGCTTCCTCTCCAGACGCTTCTCTCCACCGTCGCCCGGCGAGGGGGAGGAGGGGGAGGACGGGGTCAAGGGGGGCTTCTCGGGCGCTTGGAGGCTGTCCGAGCCCGATTTGTTGTAGTTCTCGTTGAGGTCGGGCCCCTGTGCATTGTGGGGGTTGTGGTTCTGCTGGGCCTGGGCCAGGACGTGGATGACAGGTTTGGGGTGGTACCGGTCGTTGTCCTGGCGGACTTGGGTCACCGTGGGGAAGGCGGAGGGGGGAGACGGGGTGAGGATGGGGGGGACGGGGCGGGGCTCTGGAGGCTGCAGGATCTCCTCCTTCACATCCCCCTCGACCTGACTGCTGAGAGGAAGAGAGAGAGAGATGGGGGGGGGAGAGAGAAAGAGAGAGAGAGAGAGAGAGAGAGAGAGAGGGGGGGGGGGGGCAGAGAGAAAAAGAAGGGGCCGTCAGTTTAACTCACAGACCACAACAACATACCCCACATTTTTCTGATGAATCTACATTAAACCATTTACACTCCCTCACCACCAGGAGGCAGCCCACAGCCTGGATGCCAACCTGGTCACACAGAAGCACATTCCCTGCACCTCACATAATCACGTCTTTGAATGAATTATGGCAGATTTTGGCTGCCTAGTCAAATGTTATTGAATCAAATGTGTTTGTAATGTGTAGCGTCTCGAGAGCAGTAGACTGCACAACAAAGAGCTCACACAGACTCAGACACATCATCAGTAGGGTGACCACTAATAACCCCAGGAGTACACCTGTGGCTGTGAGGACATACTGTGACAACAGATGACCACAAGGGAGGGGGGGGGGGGTGCGGGGGGGGCAGAGAGATGACAGTATGATGAGAAAGTGAGAATGACAAGAAACGAGAGAGAGGAATGAGAGATAGACTGACGAAGGGAGCGAGGAATGAGAAGTTGAAAAGGAAAAGAGAGACAGGAATCAGAATCAGAATGCGGGAAGAGACAAAAAGAGAAATGACAGAGGTATCATTTTCGACCAGACTTAACTGAAAGAATATTGAGATGGCAGAATGAAGGTGACACTGCAAACCACACCAGTATGGAATATTCACAAATACACCCACACACACACAGCACTGGAATGATGACTTTGGGTGCCAGATTAAGAGCACATGACAGAAGAGATCAGGTGTGGCCTGGTGGCACATGACTTAGTAAAACACACTTCCTGGGAAATATTGCCGTTTAGCACCGACTGGCGTTTACATTTTACATTTAGTCATTTAGCAGACGCTCTTATCCAGAGCGACTTACAGTAAGTACAGGGACATTCCCCCTGAGGCAAGTAAGGTGAAGTGCCTTGCCCAAGGACATAACGTCATTTGGCACGGCCGGGAATCAAAATGGCAAACTTCAGATTACTAGCCCGATTCCCTAACCACTCAGCCATCTGACTCCATAGTCCGTTTAGTCAGGATATGACCAAGAGATGGCATCAGTTGGAGACATAACTGTTACTATATCACTAACAATCAGGCCCGCCCAGTGTGTGTGGGTGGTCTGTTACTCTGTCCCTTTATGATGTCATCAGGGGGGGTCGGAGGTCACAGATGCTGCTGCCTATTGGCCCGATCTGAGCGCGTACAGCACCCCCAGAGAGCAGAGCCCCACCGAAGCAGCAATGCTAAGCTAATGCTCCTCTTTACAGCTAGCGCGATATATTTACATTTACATTTAGTCATTTAGCAGACGCTCTTATCCAGAGCGACTTACAGTAAGTACAGGGACATTCCCCCCGAGGCAAGTAGGGTGAAGTGCCTTGCCCAAGGACACAACGTCACATGGCACAGCCGGGAATCGAACCGGTAACCTTCAGATTACTAGCCCGACTCCCTAACCGCTCAGCCACCTGACTCCCTCGCGATAGCTACAGACGCTACTGCCGCCCCTGGTGTTGCTAGCTACCTGGAGGCCTAGCGGTCCTCAGGGGGGTTACTGCTGAAAGAACTCATCACAACCAAGAACACCATCTCAGCTCACGCCCATAGCTTACAGCCCAAAGTGTGTTTGTGTGTGTGTGTCGGAGTGAGTCATTGTGACTCACTATGTGTGTCCTTGATGTGTGTCTCAGTGGAATTCCTGCAGTATTTCACCAGAGATGTGAGACACTATGAACACAGATAAGTCCACTAAAATAGCCCTGACTGCAGACCTGCAGTGATTGCAGACTTGCGGTGACTGCTGTGTACTCTGAACAGCACGTGACTCTGTCTTTAGAGAAGACTAGACATAACAACACACACAACACACACACACACACCACACACACACAGTACCTGCGTATGCGGGGTGGCTTAGGGGGCGGGGTGTCCCACCTCTCTTCGTCTGATTGGTGGCTTGATTTCTCTGGGCTGCTCTCATCCTGAGGAAGTCAAAAAGCAGAAATCATGATTGGAGTCTGCAGGTCACGTGACTTCAAGCAGGATAGGCAGGGTGAGGGTCAAACCAGGTCTCCACTCTGGGTTTGTGTGCGTGTGTGTGTGTCTATTGATCCTAAACCAGACCCATGTTCCTATTACAGAGTTTGTACTGACCTGTTTGGTTCACTGAGTATGACAAACATTAACACTGTCTACCAACCCGTCTGTCTGAAGGTCTGCCAGTAAATCAGTCTGCCTGTCTGTCTGCCTGCCTGCCTGCATGCTATCAATCTACATACCTCTGTGTGTCTCTCAGCCTGTCTGTCTGTCATTATGTAGTCCTAATTTATACAAGATACTTTCTAGACCTGTCTAAGACTGGTTGTGTTTCTGCTGTTCTCTCTTTCCCAGATGTGGTCCTATTCTCAGGCTCCAAAGGCATTATGGGAGAATGATGTCACAGATCCCCTCCTTTCTAAACAGGAAGTCAGCTCCCTCTGCTGGCACACTGCCAGATCCCTCCCTCCCTCTCCTCCCTCCCTCCCTCCCTCCCTCCCTCCCTCCCTCCCTCCCTCCCTCCCTCCCTCTCCTCCCTCCCTCCTCTCCTCCTCCTCCCCCCCACCTCCCCCCCTGTGACTTGCTCAGTTATTTGTCTGTGTCTCACTCATAGCTAAGCAGCATCCGGTCTTTTCCTTTCAGAATCAGAGACAAGCTCTGTGTGTGTGTGTGTGTGTGTGTGTATGTGTGTGAGAGAGAGATCAATCCCACTGCCAGTTGTCAATGTGAAAACTCGCCCCCCATTTCCCTCCTCCTCCTCCTCTCTCTCTCTCGTAAGAAACTAAGCTTCCTCGAGGCCAAGGAGGATTCTTAGAACACGAAGACAAGACTTGTGTGTGTGCTGTGTGTGTGTGTGTAACAGCATCTGTCTGACTACCACATCTGCTCTCACTATCAGCTTCTGGTGGGAGTTAAATGTGCTTCCTGGAAACAGAAAACAGTGTGTTTATGCATTTACTGTGTGTGTGTGTGTGTAGTGTGTGTGTGTGCTGGTTTGTTGTTCAGCACTTCCTGTAGACTGAGAGCACACTGCTCATGAATGTGTTACAGGAAAGGTGTGTTACAGAGAGTGTTTGTTACCTGGAGTGTGTGTTACGTGAAGAGTGTGTTAGAGAGAGAGTGTGAGGGGAGAGAGTGTGTCTGAGATAGCAGTAGCAGGCAGAGTGTGAGGGGAGAGAGTGTGTCTGAGATAGCAGTAGCAGGCAGAGTGTGAGGGGAGAGAGTGTGTCTGAGATAGCAGTAGCAGGCAGAGTGTGAGGGGAGAGAGTGTGTCTGAGATAGCAGTAGCAGGCAGAGTGTGAGGGGAGAGAGTGTGTCTGAGATAGCAGTAGCAGGCAGAGTGTGAGGGGAGAGAGTGTGTATGAGATAGCAGTAGCAGGCAGAGTGTGAGGGGAGAGAGTGTGTCTGAGATAGCAGTAGCAGGCAGAGTGTGAGGGGAGAGAGTGTGTCTGAGATAGCAGTAGCAGGGAGAGTGAGGGGAGAGAGTGTGTCTGAGATAGCAGTAGCAGGCAGAGTGTGAGGGGAGAGAGTGTGTCTGAGATAGCAGTAGCAGGCAGAGGTAACATGCCTAGTCGTGCCGTTTCAACAATGGAATTTCAAACATCTGACACTGCACTTGTACACCAGGCAGTGGGGCAAACACACTCCGCACAGCAGAGGAGGAGAGTGTTCACCTCAGTGTGGTGTGTGTGTGTGTGTGTGTGTGTCCTCACCATGCCGTCTGGTATCTCTGAGTTGGCAGGGCCTTCCAGGAGGAGCAGCTGTTTCTCAAACAGCTGGGCGATGGCTCTGTGGACCAACTCGTACTGATCCTGCAGGAGGGGGAGGGGGAGGAGGAGATTGGTATGAGGATAAGGAAGGATGAGCACGAAGAGAAGAGAGAGAGCTAGAGAGAAATACAGAAACACAGAGAGACATGTCTGACCTTGGTCTGAACAGCAGAGTGCCTCTGTGTCCTCATCTCCTGAATCAACCGGAACACATTGAAGTCTTCTGGAATCTTCTACAAAACAACAAGCAAATATCCATACAGTCAGTGGCCTGTCCACCTAGGAGTGCATGTGTGTGACTGTGTGTGTGACTGTGTGTGGCAGTACCCCAGCTTTGAGAAGGTTCCATGTGTAGTCTATAGCACAGATAGCACCCGTCCTTCCACAGCCAGCGCTGTGGAGACACAACACACATTAGCAACACAATATCTGCTATGGCACTACCTTCTCTGCCCAAGATCCAGCTCTCTCCGTCTCTCTCGGTCTCTCTCTCACACACACACACACACACACACACACACACACACACACACACACACACACACACACACACACACACACACACACACACACACACACACACACACACACACACACACACACACACACACACACACACACACACACACACACACACACACACACACACACACACACACACACACACACACACACACACACACACACACACACACACACACACACACACACACACACACACACACACACACACACACACACACACACACACAGTCTCTCATGCCAGGTATCCAGTAGGCCATGTGTGTTCCATCAGGATGATAATGACTTGCCTAGAGCCTTCCTGCCTCATTACTGCATAGCAACCACAGCTATGTGTGTCTAGGTGTGTGTGTGTTTGTACCAGACATACTGTCATACACCCCTGTAGCAGCTCCTTTAATAGTTGATGCCACTCCTGCAGAGAGAGAGAGTGTGTGTGTGTGTGTGTGTGTGTGTGTGATTCAGCAGTGTACAGAGTTCCCAGAAGCCCCAGACCTGCTGATGAGAGACCGCCCCCCTGCAGGACACCACATGACTCCCAGGGTAATAGGCATGGTCTGGCCTGCCCCCTGGGACGTGAACGCCAGTTCCGCGGGAAGATGGCAGTGTGTGTGTGTGTGTGTGTTTGTGTACCTGCAGTGAATGCAGATGGGGACATGGTCCTTCTCTTGGTACTCCCTCATCAGACCAATCATGTCGAGGATGGAGTCGAAGGAGGAGGGAACATCGTGGTCGGGCCAGTTCATGTAATGAAACTGTGTTATCCTTCTAGTGTCCTGAGGAGAGGAGGAGGGAGAGGAGAGGAGGAGGGAGAGGAGGAGGAGAGGAGAGAAGGAGGAGAGAAGGAGGAGAGCAGAGGAGATGAGATGAGGGAGAGGAGGAGGAGAGGAGGGGGAGAGCAGAGAAGATGAGGAGGGAGAGGAGAAGGAGGAGGGAGAGGAGGAGGAGGAGAGAGAGGAGGAGGAGGGAGAGGAGAGGAGGAGGGAGAGGAGAAGGAGAAAGAGGAAAGGAGAAGTAGAGGAGAGAAGGAGAGGGCGGAGGTGAAGGAGGATGAGAGGAGACAAGAGGAGGGTATAAAAGACAGAGTTGAGTTAACAGTTTCCCGGAAAGCTGCCCTCCAATCAGACGACACAGAGGCCTCTGTTCCAGAGAGACGGAGATCTGCTAGAACAGAGACAGACGGCTGCTAGAAACATGTACTGTGACTTACACTCTCATTCTCCACAGCCAGGGTCCTGATGAAGTAGTCTGTCCTGGCCTGCTCCGATTCCTACAGCACACACACACACACACACGTTGTTGAAGGCCACTGTCTGTCTCTTTATAATAAAAAAACAACTGTCTAGCTCTTTGTGTGCCTGGTAAACTGAGAACTGCTGACTTGGCATCTGACACACAAGCCTATATGCACACACGCACACACACGTACGCACGCACACAAGCCACACGCTTGCACGTTTGCACACCCACACGCACGCACGCACACCACACACCCGCTTGAGTACGGGAGGAGGGTGAGATGTTGACTTACACAGGAGACTGTGAACGGGCCGAAGGACAAGGGCTCCTCTCCTGCCAGAGGAAAGTACCTCTCACACTTTTTCTAAAGGAGGAGAGGAAGAGAGAGAGAGAGAGAGAGAGAGAGAGAGAGAGAGAGAGAGAGAGAGAGAGAGAGAGAGAGAGAGAGAGAGAGACACACACACACAGAGAGAGAGACACAGATTTGCATGACATGAAATCACCCACATATAAATCTAAGCCCTGTCATAATAGTGGGCTGATGTATGGAGTTATGACAGAGCACTCTCCCCGAGCATGAGCCGCTCTGCAAGATTAGAGACTTACCCTTCCCATCTCAAACTCTCGACAGGCCATCACGATGACCTGCAAACAGAAACACACACACAGAACACCTCAGCAGGAAGTTCATCGTCTGCTCAGAATACTGTGAGGAGACTGTTGGCCCCGGCAACATTATTACCCCCCCCCCTCCCCCCTCCCTCTTTCTCTCTCTCTACTCACCGCTACATTATACTCCCAGTTCATCCTCCAGAAGTCGAGCACAGTGTTGGGTAGAGGACCTTGGGTGGCAATGTAGGCTTCAGGACCATCAATGCCCTACACACACACACACACACACAGACAGAAGCCAATCAGTAACAAGAACAGGAAGAGAGGAGGGCGGAGGAAGAACAAACAAAAGGAGGAGACAGGATGGATCAGAAGGAGAAAGGAGAGAGGAGGAGGAGGAGGAAGATGAGTGTAGGAGAGAGGAGGAGAGGAGGAGGAGGAGAAGAGGATGAGTGTAGGAGAGAGGAGGATGAGTGTAGGAAAGAGGAGGAGGAGGAGGAGTGTAGGAGAGAGGAGGAGAAGAGGATGAGTGTAGGAGAGGAGGATGAGTGTAGGAGAGAGGAGGAGGAGAAGGAGGAGAAAGTCCAGGCAGGTGTACATGGTACATAGTCAGTGTCATTACATGTCACAAGGACCCATTAGGACAAGGTAGCTCTCAGCTACAGAGGGAAAGTGTGTGTGTGTGCGCGTGTGTGTATGTGTGTGTATGTGTGTGTGTTGGGGATGCTTGTGTCTCAGCCACTCACACACCGTACCTTGATAAAGTTGGCATTGACATAATCTGTGTCCTGATTGGTGGTTTTCAACGTCAGCTTTACCCGAGTGTGGTCAACTGAGGAGAGAGAGGCCGAACCGGTCAGACAGGAAGTGAAAGGGATGGATCATTTAAAGAGGTCAAAGAAGTGCAGAGAAAGAGAGATAGAGATTAGAGAGAGAGGGGGGGGGGGTGAGGGGGGGGGGGTGGACAGGGAGGAAGTGTGAGGTACAGGAACCATTATGTAAGCGTAATATTGTATAAAGCACTCTAATCTATATTTAACCTACCATCTGCAGTCCCCTGCACATAGTCATAGTGGGAGCGGCTAAGAGCCTGCTTGCAAACACACACACACACACACACAGCTTTGTAAGCTGGTCCGCGTGTGTGTGTGTGTGTCTGTCTGTGTGTCTGTGTGTGTGTGTGTGTCTGTCTGTGTGTGTCTGTGTGTGTGTGTGTGTGTCTGTGTGTGTGTGTGTGTTTCTTACATGGCAGTATGTCTTTGTATCTGTTCTTTTTCACGTTCTCCTCCTTCTCGCCCGTGTTGGTGGGGTAGATCTTCTCCGTCCTGTATTTGGTGGACAGCCTCCGTAATCTCTGCAGACCAGAGAGACCAATGACAAAACAGGAGCGCTTAGCATCAGCATCGTGACAAGAATGTTTTTGTGTAGGTGGGTAAACAGATTGATTCCCCAGGCTAGCCGTAGTTCAAACCACACAGCTTCAGAATCCCTGGAGCTCCACCGTGAGGCGTACGGTCCCCATGGTGCAGCTCCGCACTGAGGCTTACGGTCCCCATGGTGCAGCTCCGCACTGAGGCTTACGGTCCCCATGGTGCAGCTCCACACCGAGGCTTACGGTCCCCATGGTGCAGCTCCGCACTGAGGTCCGCCCTCATCATCAGTCCCTCATCAAGCCATTACTCCTCAAGAAGCTCCACAGGGAAGACACAGACCTTCTCCCAAGAGCTTTTCTAAGTCACTCTGCTCCCTTGAGTTGCCCTCAGCAATATTTGAAACAACTCCATAATCTCCGTGATGAGGCCCTCTGCCCAGCTCCGCGCTGAGGCCCTCTGCCAAACTGCAGTGACAGTGAGGAGTGCTACTCAGCTCTCCCAGACCACCGCTTGCCCTGGGACACTCGGTAATGAGAACCTGCTCTAGCACATTAACTCCCAGGCCCAACACACACTCCCAGAAACACACCTACACAGGGACACACACACACACTTCCTGCTAACTCTCTGTGTGACAGAGTGTTGACGGGTGAACTCATAATCACATGTGACACGGTAACAGACAGTATAATCAATTGTACCCTTAAAGAGTTCCGCTGTTCCGCCACTTGAAGGAACTCGTGGCCTTAGAACCCGGGGAGACTTCTAGAACTCTTCACACACACACACACACACACACACACACACTGAGGTCAAACAGGACCACACACTCACATGACGTACCAACCACACTGGGTTTTTTCGCTTTCTTTGCCCCCTCTCCCTCCCTCCTCTCTCTCTCTCTCTCTCCTCCCTCCCTCTCTCTCTCTTTTTCCGACTGAGAACAGCGACGTGGGCGTGAAGGAAAGAGGCACATGCGAACTTTCTGTCTCCCCCTCTTCCTCTCCCCACCCCCCCTCCCCGCCCCATCGCAGACAGGTCCTGATTAGCTGCCAATTTACAGAAACTCGATCCATGCATCTAGAATAATTGTCACTAGTGTCAGCATGTGTACACAACATACATAATGTCTTCTTTTGTGAAATAAAATATGAGTTCTTTTCATAGTTATGAAAAGAACGATTGCACAACAAACAGAATTATAAATACTTTGTCGAAACACTTTGTACCGACCTACACACACATACGCACTGGATAACATGTTTACCAACACCCGATCTGGACAGCAGAGGAGTGGTGAGTGTGAACGTGTGTGTGTGTGCGTGTGTGTGCACGTGTGTGTGCGTGTGTGCGTGCGTGCGTGCGCGTGTGTGCGTGTGTGTGTGTGCGTGTGTGTGTGCGTGTGTGTGTGCGTGTGTGTGTGTGTGTGTACCTCAGACTGCTTTGCTGGTAAACAAGAGGACAGCAATCACATTACAGCTATTCTGTTCTCACGTAAATTACATTTTCATCATCTGCTTCTGTACGGAAACCTGCTGTCAGACGGGGTCAGACACACACACACACACATCAGTATGTGTGTCTCTGCATTTAGCATTAGACAAAGCTAGCCTCTAGCTGCTGGATGGGGCAGCCTAATCTTTAGACCTACAGGGTCTGACCATGCAGTGATGTCTCCCAACCAGACAGCCACTGCCCCACATATCTGCCTGCCTGCCTGCCTGCCTGTCTCTCTGCCTGCCTGTCTTCCTGTCTGTCTGCATAGACACTCATGAACAAAACCTTGGACGTAAACTGGACAGAGAGGAGAGAACTCCTGGTGAGTCTGAACCCTCTAGGCGCTGCTCTCCAGGGACAGAGAGAGGGGGGTCAGAGAGAGGGGTACATTGTTGCAGTATGACAGGCACATATCACACCTTGTCTCACTTCCTCTCTCACTCTTCTCGGTATCCAACCCCATATTGTCACAGGAAGTAACAACACCCCGTATGAGTGGGCCAACTTCCTGTTCCTCTCACCCTGCTCTAACACCCACCCCCCCCCATCTCTGCCATCACGGGAGCAAGTCACACACACACACACACACCTCTTACCCTCACTGAGGCAAGTCAAAAACACCCCAAACGTCCCGTCTTCAATTTCCCCTTCTTTCGATCCACTATCCTCCATCTTCCCCTCTCCTCCCCCCCTTCTAGATGGGGCGACGCCCTTCTGCTTCCCATGGCAACCTCAGAGACCCTCCACAGGGCGTGGCCAGGGACAGCTGAATTGGGTCTCTCTCTCACACACACACACCCAGTCACAGTCTACTGCATCTTAATCTCTCTATCACATTGTCATTGTGTGTGTAGAGGATATATATTTATATATAATATTTCCTCAATTAAGTGCTTCCCCTGCTCTGCCCTAGACTGCCTCCTCTTCCTCCACTCCCCAGAACCTAGCCTAGCCCTCCTCTTCCTCCACTCCCCAGGACCTAGCCTAGCCCTCCTCTTCCTCCACTCCCCAGGACCTAGCCTAGCCCTCCTCTTCCTCCACTCCCCAGGACCTAGCCTAGCCGAGGGACAGATCGAGGGAAATGACAAAGAAGAGTGATGTGGTGTGTGGAGGTTAGAGTCTAACCTACTTTCTCTCCCTGGCTAAATAAGTCAGCAGAGTCTCTCTTATGGTTCCCCTGGTCTGAATTATTCACAGCCAACCGGGCCATTGTAGCTCCGCACCCCGCCTCGCCATTGGTCCAAACGCTAGTTTCCGGCAGGCGGAGGTGGTTGGCGGCAGGGATGCGGGTTTCCATGGAAACAGGAGGCGGAAGGTTGCGTGTGTGTGTGTGTGTGGGGGGATGGCTGAATGAACACCCTGGGTCACCCTTCAAACACACACAAACACGAAAGCACACAAAAGCAAACACACACACATGGGTTCACACTGCACCCTCAAGCTCAAAGACACATTCAAGCATCCAGTAAAATAGGTCACCTATCACCGCACTGACACACACACACACCTTTGCTGCACTGGATGCAGTTATGGCAGTCTGACACACACACACACACACACGAAAGTAGGGTGTTTTTCACAAGTAGCTAAGAAGCCTCAGCATTAGCTCGTCACACATGGACATTAGTGACATAAGCAGGGTCCCCATGTCACCGCCCCCGACAACCCCTCTCCGACCCCTCTCCGACCCCCAGCCTGCCTCCTCCCTCCTGGCATGCTGAGGTCGCATGGCTCGCCACTTCCCACCAGCCATTGGGGCGAACCAGGAAGTGTCGTTCTCTACTTGACCCCCTTGGTTTTCACTGGATGGCGATGCTAGGTATTCTGGTTCCAACCAGAACATGCTAGGTTAAGCCATGCCGTGTCACAGCCGGACGGTGCTAAGCTAACGTACGCTAGCCCCTCTGTTGCAGCGACGGTCAGGGTGATGAGCCCGGCGTGGTGGAGACAGGAGGGGCAGTGCTGAGGGCGGAGGAGAAGAGGGCGGAGAAGCAGCCATGACCTCAGTTCTACAGGAATGCAGGCTCACTGTCTGCCTGCATGGCCTGCCACTCCAACCACAAGGTCTGTCTACAGGAGAGGGAGGGGGGGGGGGGAGGCGACGTGTTTGGAAATGAATGTGTGTGTGTGTGTGACAGAGGTGTGAGGAGCTGTTGTGGAGCTGGAGGTAAAATGACTAGTAATACACTGGGCTGGTGGTCAGACAGACTAAATTTAGAAGACAAACAGAGAGAGAGAGGGAATGAGGGAGGGCAGAAAGAGAGGAGAGAGAGAGAGACAGGAGACATGATGACAAGAGAAAATAGAAAATGGAGGTAGAGAGTGGTAGAAGGGTGGATGGTGGAGAAAGGGAAGGAGGAGAGAGAGACAAGGAGAAAGGGAAGGTGGAGAGAAAACAAGAGAGAGGTTGGGTGAAGAGAGAGGGAATGTGGAGTCGACAGTGAAGGAGGAGGAAGGAGAGAAAAGGAAAAGTTAAAGCATGACACGAAGAAGTGTGAAAAAAAGGATTGATGGTGAAGGGGGGGGGGAAGGGTGAGAGAGAAGGATCATGGTCTTTTATACTGTAAGGAACATGTTGGCTTGCAGTGTGTGTGTGTGCGTGTTTGTGTGTGTGTGCGTGTATGAAAATTCTCTCAGCTGGGAGATTTAACAGACCAAACAGGATGTCGAGTCACGCAGGCCAGAAAAGAGCCCTGAATTCTCTTCCTCTCTCCTCATTTCTCCTTCCCTCCAATTCCTTCCTCCTCTTGTGTTTGGCATTCCCTCCAACCGGTTCTGCTTTGGCTCATTTGGAATTAGCGGTGCTAGCCCCGTTAGCACCAATAGTGGGAGTGTGTTCCTGTGTTCAGAGATAAGGGCTGGGCTTTTAGCCTGCAGTCGCTAGCTGCGGCTAGCCTTGGTCTCCTGCTGCCTAGCTGAGAAAATACACATGTGGGCCATCATATAATCCCTGTCATCTGGAACAGGCCAGCTACGTGTATGTGTGTGTGTGAGAGTGTGTGTGAGTGAGTGTGTGTGTGGTGAGGGATTAAGTGCTGTATTGTCTCATTTGTAGGATGAAAGGTTCTCTTTCCCCTCTTCTATGGCTAAAACAACAAACAGGAAGCCGGGACTAGTCACCTAGTCAAACATCCCACTGAGTCAGTTCACATGCCACCCTGAATGTTCTGTCAACGCATGTGTACAGACACACACAGACCCACACACACACACACAGACCCACACACGCGTACAGACACACACACACACACAGCATAATAGCATCATTTCCTGTGTGTTGTGATGTACAAGGCTTGGATGGGCTCTGGGAATGTTCTAACTTGGTGGGTCAGCTTTGATCCGCGTAAAGCTGCTCGTTCCAACACACACACACACACACCAAATCTAATCACTTGCACAGCGGAAATACTTCACTGCTCTCCAAACTCAGCCCAGCTCGGGTGCAGAAACTCTGGTTTTGGGTCAAGCTCTCATTTAGAGAGGGTGAGTGAGATGTCTGTCGGTGAACACGTGAGAGTGTCGGTGAACACGTGAGAGTGTCGGTGAACACGTGAGAGTGTCGGTGAACACGTGAGAGTGTCTGTGTGGCTTTGGGAAGGAGGATGAAAGAGGGCTTGTGACACCGAAGAGACCAGGAAGGTGTATTGTGACAGTGAGGGTTTCCAGTCTTGTGACACATACAAACACAGCGTTACTTTTTATCTTGTGACAGAAAGAGGCTCGACATTTTGTGTGAGAGAATTATAAATAAAAAAAGATACAAACTAATCCAAGATCTTTTCCTCCTCCAGAAACACCTCTCCTCCTCCTCCTCCAGGGAGGGCTCCTAGCCCAGTCCTCTCCTCCTCCTCCTCCTCCTCCTCCAGGGAGGGCTCCTAGCCCAGTCCTCTCCTCCTCCTCCTCCTCCAGGGAGGGCTCCTAGCCCAGTCCTCTCCTCCTCCTCCTCCAGGGAGGGCTCCTAGCCCAGTCCTCTCCTCCTCCTCCTCCTCCAGGGAGGGCTCCTAGCCCAGTCCTCTCCTCCTCCTCCTCCTCCTCCTCCTCCAGGGAGGGCTCCTAGCCCAGTCCTCTCCTCCTCCTCCTCCTCCTCCAGGGAGGGCTCCTAGCCCAGTCCCTGGTGCACAGACTCAGAGCAGTGGGCCCGGCCCCAGGGAAGGACAGGGTCACACACTATTAATATTACAAGACAAACAGAAGCTAAAAGTAGAAGATCTTCACCGTAAACACCGAAAGCCACACAGTTTCTCTCTCTCTCGTGTTTCCTTCATCTTCATCCCCCTCTAAACACAGGCTGGTTTAGCCGAACACTCTTGAAACAGAATGGATCATCGTGATGCAGAGCTGTGATCCATTAGAACTATATACAGCAATGCTGGCTTACGCACTTCAAAGCACAGTCATGTATTGAATACTATATTATTGTATTAAGTGTAGGAACCGTTCAAGGTCATCCCTTGATAATTATCTCCAATCATTAAGAGATGCAGATAATAATATCCACACCATGCGATCGTTACTATCTGCGTTGACACCTTGTTTAAGACACACATTGGCAGTCTAGACATGGTTCAGACGTAAGGGATCAGTGTGTGTGAGTGTGTGTGTTCTGCATGTACAAGCTGATTACCCCAGCGCACATCAAAGCCAAAACCACACACACACGCTGTTCTGGGTCTTCCTCAAAACCTGCTACCTTTTGGCACACTCGGAACATCACAGTTTAACGTGGGGAAGGGTTAGGACACGCGGGAGAATTACGTGGAAAGTGGCTGTATGTTATTGTGTGGTGTGAAGGTGTGTGTGTGTGTGTGTGTGTGTGTGTGTGTGTGTGTGCACGTTGCTGATGTGGTGAAGTCAATGCTCCCTGTGACCAGCGGACATCCTCGTCCCTCTGCTTCTCTCTGAGACAAGCCTTGTGTAATGGTGTGTGTTGGTGTGAGAGCTTCAAAAAGAGAACGCAGACCACATGTGAAATAACAAGAGACCGACAGACAGACAGAAAGCAACAAAATGATAAAGAGAGAGAGAGCTAGAGAGAGAGAGCTAGAGAGATAGAGAGAGAGAGAGAGAGAGAGAGAGAGAGAGAGCTAGAGAGAGCTAGAGAGAGAGCTAGAGAGAGAGAGAGAGAGAGAGAGAGCTAGAGAGAGAGAGCTAGAGAGAGTAGAGAGAGAGAGAGAGAGAGAGAGCTAGAGAGAGAGAGGGAGAGCTAGAGAGAGAGCTAGAGAGAGCTAGAGAGAGAGAGAGAGAGCTAGAGAGAGAGAGCTAGAGAGAGAGAGAGCTAGAGAGAGAGAGAGAGCTAGAAAGGAGACACACTCCAGGCCTCCCCTCCTGTCCACAGTCAGGCGTGAGCCTCAAACAATACCTCTCCTGGCTCCTGCCCCTGGAGCAGACAGGCTGGGTTGCCAGATAACGCCATGACACACTTCCCCTGGGCCTGGCCCGGCCTGGGGCCAGACACCACAGACACACCATGCTGGGCTACAACAACAGAGGCACTTCTGACTAACCGGGCATGATCTCAAACCTGGCAACCCAGCCAGTCTCCCCCCCCCCCCCCCCAGGTGCAGGTCTTGAATCAGCTGACACTTGCACACTCAGCTCATCCTGTAGCGCGGAGACGCATGGCTGAATCTAGGGCCAGCAGAAGACACGACCAGTTCCTGTCTGAGAACGAGACATAATGCAGGTCTCACACAAGTCCCCTAAGCCCTCCGTGCCCGGAGGCTCCCCTCACCACCCAACATGCCTCTTTGTGATGCGCTGGATCAATCGGTGTGCGTCCTAATCGAACGTGACAATCTCACAAAGTCACATTGTACAAGCATTAACCCCATGCTGCCCAGTCGGTCGTTTGCTCTCAGGACAGCAGGCCAGAGAAGACCGTCCCAACTGTCAGCATGCAGGCTACTCTGCCTGTGTGATAGGGTGTGTGTGTATGTGAGATGTGCGTATGTGAGATGTGTGTGTTATGTATGTGAGATGTGTGTAAGTGAGGTGTGTGTAAGTGAGATATGTGTGTATGTATGTGAGATGTGTGTAAGTGAGGTGTGTGTAAGTGAGATGTGTGTGTGTGTGTATGTATGTGAGATGTATGTAAGTGAGGTGTGTGTAAGTGAGATATGTGTGTATGTAAGTGAGGTGTGTGTAAGTGAGATGTGTGTGTGTAAGTGAGGTGTGTGTAAGTGAGATGTGTGTGCGTGCATTTTGCTGTCCGTTATCCATTGTCAACCCACTAGATCTGTTAAAAGGGTGAAGCCTCTGTTAGCAGCTTATTGATTTGCATGCTATTTGGTTGTGGCTAACTCCCTGTGGTATGGTCCATCATGCAGGAGCATTAGCACATCGATAGCAGCCAGGCCAGACTAGCAGCGTATAGATTTCCATTCTACGCTAGTTTGGATGGATCATTATGAATACAATCACTTTACTTGGCCAGTTTGCACCATTAATCTGTAGCATGAGTAACGCATGGAAGGAAGGAAGGAAGGAATGAAGCTGTTGGGTGAGCTTGAATGGTAATGATGAGCTATGATAACTGGAGTCATTGGCTAGTCTAATGAATGTCAGGCTGTGAACAATGCAGATCTGACAGACGTCTTCTTAAACATGATTCACATGGGACTCGATTTTGTAAAATTAGTCATTCACGTGTAACTAAAAATATTCCAGAGCATACATGCAAGTAAAGGCTAGTCTCTAAACGTGGTCTGACAAGAGGCCCAGAACAAGCCCGTATCCCAAATCCATAAAGCACTTCCTCTTACAGGCTCCTGCGAAGCTACAACGCCCCTGGTTCTTGCGCAACATCCGCAAACGCTCCCTGTTTCAGACAGACTGGTCATCACTTACCACCACACCATAGCCTACAGCAAAACACTCCCCAGCAAAATGACTTTTTGCTTTAACACGGCAAATCCACTGTGTAAAATATGAACTGCTCCGAGCTCCACATTAAAGACGAAAGTCACACAATACGTTAAGACAAAGAAAGCAACCGGGAGAAATGTGTTGCCGCCGGGGGACGTGTAGGAGAAAAGTTGTCTGTCCACTTCACTGATTTTCCTCTTTACGCGAACCCAAATCGGTTACAATCGCAGAGCAAGATAGTCAACTTAAAGCGTGTATTTTTTTTACACATAGGCTACGTTTGAATTCGAAAGGCTAGGTTAAGGGTTGAAACGCCGAGCTGTTGTCAACGCTACTCAACAGAAAGGCTACTGACTAGCCCTGTCATGCGAGCAACCTAAACAATAGCTCCACATTTGAATGGCTTACATCTTAATGAAATCCATGTCAATATATAACTGGTAACCCGTGTGGCAACGAGACCGTGTACAATTAAACAACAACACCTTTCCAGCGTAGCCTTTAGCCAGCATGTCAAGCAGTTATGTAGCCTCTGGGCGCATTGATTGCAACATTATGACAATCGCATGGCTAATGTTACCTGTGGTTAGCGAGTCAACTAACCTTTCCGCTTAGTGCTAATATGTGAGGGCGTCTACAGGGCCACAGCTGTAAAACCGTGTAATTTATAGAATAGTCGAATATGGTAGGCTACATGGCCAAGGTGGGCGACAATGCCAGGCCGCATATCAAGCCTGGAAAAATGAGTAAGGGGCTCGCGTGAGACGTGTCGTCTACCTCGCCTCCAGACAGTCAGGCAAACGATTCAAACGTTTACTCGGGGAATGGAACACTCCGCATACCGGAGAGGACAACGTTGTATTTGCTTTGCTAACCTAAGCTAGTTTATCACAAATACCAGTCTAAACCAAATACACAGTGTTTAGGACTGTGTAGTCTGAACTCCGAATCCAGCATTTTGTTGGGGTAGGCTAGTGTTTGAGAGAACAGGAAACATTTGTTTAGATCACCATGACCATCCCGCGGTGCCTTGCGTCGCTTTTGACCAGGCTTTCCACCGTTTTAATTAAGGAAAGGGGCCATAGCCCTGTTCAGCCAAAAATAAAAACCCCAATAGGAGCCGAAGGAGCCCAATAGCCGTCTCACCATGAAGTCACTGCCAAAGTTATCTTCTCCTCTCTGGTCTCCGGTTCGCATAGCTTGGACCCCTTGGATGAACTTTCGTAGGATGCTTGCCTGGTCCATCCTCACAACCCGCAGTCCCGCGGTTGTCCCACGGCGTGGAGAAGAAATACGAATTGGGGAAAAATAGGAAAATAAATAAATAAATACACTAAGAATCCTACCAGAGAATCATTTCTGCTGCCCTATCGCCCCATGTTTTCTTTATCCTCGCCGTTAGACAATAATCCAAACAAACGTCGTCACCGTAACTCTTTCGCGTTTTTGGTCCTAAATAGTAACACATAAAGTGAGACTAACAATATAATCCCTATATCTAAAACGACAATACCCGGTCTACCCCTCCCTGTCTCTTTGCTGCCACATTCACAACTATGTTTCAGCTACAAAAGTATCCGGAGTGCACAAAAGCCACTCTGTAACATTTCCGCCCACTCTACGAAATAGCTTATAACCATTGGAGGACATACCCAGGAAACTACTCTGCGATTGGTGGATTTGTACGCCACTTTATCAAATGAACGATTTAACTGGCCGACGAGACTACATCGGTCACCACGGTCTCATTGGTGAATTCCCATTCCCCGTACGCATAAATATGTTCTACTGGTAACAAAAGTGTTAGGGAAATGTTTTAATGCGGTTTATACGTTGATAACAGACCGATAACTATACATAAACAAAACCACAACCAATTGGTTATGTAGAAGTGGGCCATGTCGTTCATTCGTCCACTCACGAGCCACTTCAGGCGGTTGTTCTGCCACACGTTCTCCAGGTGCATACCAGGGTAGGAGGGAGGGAGGCAAGCTGACAGACAGCATTCCTGACCTGGGGGCGAGGAGGACGGATCTGACTGTACTTCGCATGCGCTCCCTCTCCAAGTCCCAAACAACACCGGCGGTGTCCCAACACAACACCAATACTATTATACTACTGTATTTAGCATAGGATAGCCTACACAGGGGCGATTCTAGGATCAGACCTTTAGGGGGGCTCAGCCCCCAATGAGAATGTGTCATGGATACAGTGCCTTGTAAAAGTGTTAAACCCCCTTGCTAATTAATCATTATTTTCACTGGATAACAATAATAATAGATTTATTTATGATTATGCAGAATATTGAATGAATGAAAAAACTAAGAAAGTCCCTATCTTCATGAACTACCAGCATCAAATGAAACAATAATGATGTGTCAACAATAAATAAACATTGTTTTAACACGTTAGAGCACTAAAACTTATTTAAGATAATAATAATTCATAATAATTTAAATGATTATTATTTTTAGGGGTGCTGAGATGAAATTTATGTGTGCTTGAGCACCCCTAAAAAGAGTCAAAAATCGCCACTGGGATCCACTATATTCAGTATGGTGGTGTGTGTAATGGGATGCACCGTGGGTCGCTCACACCTGAATTCATTCCGTGCGTGCTTTATCAGGACGTCAAGGCTACAGGTTGTAGCCTGCATGTTCTGTCTCATGATGAACTTGAAACTCGAAAGAACACAGCCATGTTGAAACAAAGTGTTTGAAGACGTTCTAGTGCACGTTTTTATTTGCTCCAGAGGGCCGTGCTAGTAGAGGAGGTGAGCATTGCAAGAGAGTGAGAGACAGAGACAGACAAAGGTTAAGGTACAATAGTTGAATTGTTATTTAGCCAGTAACCCAGCAAACCAGTGAGTTAGTTATCTAGTTAATTTTCAGGTTCTTGGTCTATCAGGTCCCAGAGGAATGAAGTTAAACCTGCTCTTCTGGGGCCTGACCTTGTTTGCAGCTCTCATTTACATTTAGTCATTTAGCAGATGCTCTTATCCAGAGCGACTTACAGTAAGTACAGGGACATTCCCCCACGAGGTATGTAGGGGGAAGTGCCTTGCCCAAGGACACAATTGTGCCAGGACATTGACATACGCTTCATAGCCACCCTAGAGAGTGTCATCTCTGTCTCTGTCTTAGTGGTTTGTTTACCTCCGTGTGACCTCTGTGTGACCTCTGTGTATCTGCATGTAGTATACATTTACATTTATTCATTTAGCAGACGCTCTTATCCAGAGCGACTTACAGTAAGTACAGGGACATTCCCCCCGAGGCAAGTAGGGTGAAGTGCCTTGCCCAAGGACACAACATCATTTGACTCGGCCGGGAATCGAACTGGCAACCTTCGGATTACTAGCCCGACTCCCTCACCGCTCAGCCACCTGACTCCCATACATACATTTAGTATACTGTATACACTGTACTGTATATACATTGAGCACATAGGTAAATGTGGCAAATACAATGTGGCCCTACTTATTTGCCACTTTTATCTATGTGCTTGACTCTCCTTATTGTACAATGTGAAATTTCACTCTGTACAATCTGTGCTGGATTAAGAAAATCCACTATGTTTGATGGGATTGACTCCAACTCAAGATTATAACAGGCTTCAGGGCCAAGCTTGTTCTGTGTGTGTTTGTGTGCGTGTGTGCGTGTGTGTGCATGTGTGTGTGTGTGTGTGTGTGTGTGTGTGTGTTTGTGTGTGTGTGTGTGTGTGTGTGTATGTGTGTGTGTGGGGGTTTGTCAATGAGAATTAATAAACAAGACACAGGACACACCACTTCATTAAATTATTATAATCAGTTACTTTTACCTTTGATGGCGCTTTATCATTTCCTACACGTACTACAGAGAAGCCTCCCTATTAGCTCCTAGCGAGCGCTTTCAGCAGTGTTTGTTTGTGAGAGGCCTTGTGCTGGCTGGGTACAGAACCTCAGTCAGTTCAGATAGAGGTTCATTCATGGCTAGATCCTCTCTGCTGCCCAGACATCCAGGGCACACTCAAGTAGGGCCGCATTGTGAAGCCCAGGCAGAAAAGGACCCAGCCTGGCTATTTTTCCCCTCATGCTGCCTCAATGGCAACAAAAACACCCATTCAGGTTAGTCAGGGAGCCCGGGGGAGTGTGTGTGTGTGTGTGTGTGTGTGTGTGGGGGGGGGGGGGTTGGAAGGCAGGGGTGGGGGGGGGGAGCAGGGCAGTAATGCTGTAATCGAGCCAGCTAGCCTTTATCCACACATGCCTGCATAGTGTGCACACACACACACACACACACACACACACACACACACACACACACACACACACACACACACACACACCACACACACACACACACACACACACACACACACACACACACTAGGGCAAGATGCTCTATACTCAATAAGTGGATATTAGAATTCAGGGAGCATGGTAGAAAGCAGTTACTTCTGTTCTTCAAGCCCTCCTCTCCCCACCCTCTCCTCACATAAAACCCTCATTATTTCTCACATGGCTCCAGTGCCTATCATGGAAATAAGAATTTTGATTTCTTATTCTTATTGATTTGAATGCCTGACTATGGCGTTCTATTTCCTTATCTTCCCCATATCTCATTTCTAATCTTCTCTCTTTCTCTTTCTCATTCGGTATCTCCCTCATACCCCTGCCCTCTCTGTCTCTCTCGCTCTGCAGTGAGCTATAAAGCAATCGTGACCATCTCCTGGGTGATGCGCTGAAGATTAGTTCAGCATACTGTCAGAATTGTGAACATGTCTGGCAAGGCCTTTGACAGCTGCACTACTGAACAGTAATACAGACCCGACAGGATGGACAGCAAGAGAGAAAAAGAGGGGGAGATGGAAAACACAATTTCACAGAGATGAATGTGTTAGAGAGAGATAGGGGGGGGGGAGAGAAATAAAGAGAGACCACTAAATTCACGGAGTCGCAAGAATGAGAGAGCACTATAGGAGTAAAAAAAAAAAAAAAAGCTGATACAAAACAATTAACAGTCCAGTTCTGCTTTGTTTTGGTTCGGGTCATGAGCTCCAGTCATCCGTGGTGGCCGGTCTAGTCTGGCCCAGGGATGCTGAGAGACAGCGAGGGGTTGTGCCCTGTGAAACCCTGTATACAGCCCTCCAGCGACGAGCAGCTACGTGTCCCCCCTCTCCCCCCGGAGACGATGACCTTAATCCTCACCCACGCCCCACCTCTGTTTGACCCCAGTGTGTGCGGGACACTGAGATCACGTGGAAGATGACAGTGTGTACGTGCTCTGTAGACACTACTGCTTGCTGAGAGAAGAGGATGGGCCCGCACACAGGTGCATGTCATGTGACTGTTGAGAGTGCTGGTGCAGGGGGGGGCGGGGGGGGGGGGGCGGTGCAGGGGGGGGCGTGATGTCTTACCCCTCACAGATGAATGGAACCAGGTCAGGCAGACTGGAGGAAAGGCAAGGGCACAAAAACATGGATACTGCACTCCAAGTGTTCTGTGTGCATGTGTGTGTGTGGCAACACATTGGTGGACACACACACACACACACATGCTTCCACCCTCACTTGACACCTTCTTCTTCTACACAACCACCTCCTCAGGGGAGTCAGGTGGCTGAGCGGTTAAGGAATCAGGCTATTACTCAGAAGGTTGCCGGTTTTGGGCAAGGCACTTCAACCTACTTGCCTCGGGGGGGAATGTTCCTGTACTTACTGAAAGTCGCTCTGGATAAGAGCGTCTGCTAAATGACAAAATGTAAATGTAGTGTAAAATGGCCTGCTTCACCAAAACTGTTCCCCAGTTCCCTGGAAGGGGTGGTCAGAGTGCCTGAGCTCAACCAATTCAACAGGATTACGTGTGTCATGTCTGTACCTGACTGCCGTCCTTCCTGCCGTCGCGGCATGTTCACCTATCGTTACGTAACGGTGGGGGCTGCTGCTGTCGGCTACAGCCGGCCCAGATCGGGGTGGGGAGAGGCAGACAGAGGCTTAGCATTGCTTCACATGAATTCTGAAGGAATGTCCAAAGGTTTCTCACATGTCGTTATGAAATGGATGCGTGTTTCCGATTTTTTTCCTAATTAAATGAAGATCATGGACAGACACTCACACACCACCAGTTCATGCTCTCACACACACACACACACACACACACAGAAAGGTCTTGTTAGCGGATGTACAGTGTCAGTGTGTCTGTCTGAGGAGAGCTCAGAAGATAGTGTGTATCAGTGTGTAACGGAATGTCCTAATTCAATACTGTAAGATAAGGGCCACAAAAAGCCGTACTCTGGCATGTTTGGTTTCAGGGTTTTATTTTAATTGAATAGACATCATGTGCAGCCACGGCTAATGTAGGACAAATCAGGGATCAGAAGTTCAAGAGCAGATGCCGTTTAGTTAGACTTCCCCTCTGAGAACAACTCCTACTGCTCACTGTGTTCCCATGGCAGCAGCAATAATTCATATCGTGTGATGAAAACAGCATGGCGGGTGCCGTGGGATTCAGTCTGCTAGCGTGTGTTTTGTTTTTGCGTACAGTGTTTGTGTGTGTTACGTGTTATTCTCGTTCTCAATGTGTGTGTGTTGACTTTGTTTATAAGTGTGTGTGTGTGTGTATGCTTGTGCGTCTGTTGTTGCGTGGGTTCAGAGCCTTTAAAAAATACCTTAACCAAACAACGCGAGAGAAGAGGGGGAGAGAAATAAGAGAGAGAGGGACAAGAGAGTGAGAGAGCGGAAGGAGAATACGAAATCGGGACCGAAGAGGACAGAGAAGAGGAGAGAGAAAGAGGGAAAAAGAGAGGGAGGGAGCCAAAAAAACGATGGGAGGGGAAGAGAGAGGGAGATAAAGGGATGAACGCAAGGGGGGTACGAAGACGTACGGAAGAAGAACGCCATTACAGGGAGGACAGAAGGAAGAGCGGAAGAAAAAAAAGCGGGAAGACAGCCAAAAAGTCGCACTACAAGTATACCCACAACCCGACATTCCACAGAACATCACTACCATACCATAACTAAATGCAAAACAGCGAAATGCCATCCTACGTCTCCCCTTCCCCACTCCCTCCTAACTAAATCCAAACTCAAGTCCCCTTCCCTCCCTCCCCCTCCCTCCCTCCCTCCCTCCTCCCTCCCTCCCTCCCTCCCTCTCCCTCCCTCCCTCCCTCCCTCCCTCTCCCTCTCCCTCTCTGAGGAATGCAGTCTTCAGAGAGACGGAGCAGCACAGGGCCGGACAGCAGCTGAGCAGAGGAATGTTCTGTGACAAGCCCTGACACAACCCTGAGGTGGGAGGCTACCCAGCCCACACAGGCTCTCACACACACACATGCACACCCACGCACACACCACCCACTCACTCTCACACTCCACACCACACACACATGCACACCCACGCACACACCCACCCACCCACACGCACACTCACTCTCACACACCCACACACACACATGCACACCCACGCACGCACACACCCACCACCCACACACTCACTCACTCACACACCCACACACTCACTTTCACGCATGCACACCCACGGCAGGCATGCACACACACATACACACACACAAGCATGCAAACACACACAAATGCACGCACACAAGAGCGTGCACACACACACGCACGCACGCACACATATACCAAAAACACACTACAACATTGACCCATTGTAGGCAACATTTTAGAGAGTGTTAAACCTGGTGACAAGTCATAACGTATCAAATATCCACATGATCGGGTTTTCTTTGTTTATGCTCTTTCTGCCTCTCTCTCTCTCAGTCTCTCTCTCTTCCTCAGTGGGAGGAGCCCTCCAGGACCTGGAGGAGAGGGCGAAGCTGCCAGCCCTGGCAGAGGGTGAAAGTAACTGCCCTGGGGCAGTTAGGAATGATACCGGGGTGTGTTTCTCAACTTGAGACAAGCCTCCACCACAGGCTTGCAATTCTGCCAGCTCTCTGCCTCCATCCACCCTCTCTCCCTGTCGTTCCCCCTCTACTGAATTCCTCCCTTCCCCGTATCGTCCCAGCAGTATAGTAAACAGCTCACAAACAGGTTACCTGCAGTGCCATTCCTCTCAGCCATTCACACCACAGAGGGGGAAAGTGACACCTCACAGATAAGAGCTCAAATCACCCATGCTATGTCCTTCATGCGTAGCAGGCTACAGTCATCTGTGGTCCATTGGGAGAAGACCAGGAAAACAACTGTAGGACACATTCTGCATGTACACATCTTCTGCAATAGGGCCTAGATGTGACAGTCTGTATTCAGTGTGTTTCCTCTTCTCACAGAGAAGTGGTTGGAAGGGTTGTGTGCGTGTGCGTGCGTGTGTGTGACGGTTTCAGGGAAAGATGCAGTGGCTGATGTTTCAGTAAGGGATGCGTGTGTTTTAGAACTAGGAAGAGAGAGAGAGGGTGAAAGAATGTGTGTGTGTGTGGATGTGTGTGTGTGGTACACTCTGTACAGCAAGTTGTGAGTATGTGTCAGTAAATGTGTATATATTCACAGTGGTGACACCAAATGTGTGTGTGTGTGTGTAACTCGAGGCGGCCTCCCTCTGGCCTCCCACAATCATACGTCTCCCTTTAGCTCCTCTCTTGCTTCCACACACACACACACACACACACACACACACACACACACACACACACACACCACACACACACACACACACACCAAACCTAGACTAACATGACTGTCTCTCTCCCTGCTTTGCCAACCAGACCCCAGTGGTTAGACTCTGTCAGATTTAGCTCCACACATAATTGCTGTGTGTGTGTGTGTCTGACAGTGCAGAAGCTTGTGTGTGGAAGTGGGAGAGAGTCTTTGTGTAAATGTGTGTCTGTCCTACAAGGCGTAAAGTAGCAGAAACACTAGAACACAGGTAAACCACACTCAAACACTGGTAGAACCCTGTAGAACCCTCTAGAACCACTGGGTGGAATCAGCCAGAACAGGCCTGCCATCTAACAATACCACCCTGATTAAACCAAGACGAACACACACACACACACACACACACAGAGCAGAACAGGCAGCTTCATTTGCATATCCTCTCACCAGCAGGGTTAGAATGAAGGAGCTGGATGGTGTTCGTGTTAGTTACACTCTTCATCTGAAAGGACCTTCCCACTCCAGACACACACACACACACACACACACCCTCCCTCCCCCTCTCCTCCCCTTCATCCCTCATCCTCATCTTCCTCCAGACACACACACACACACACCCTCCCTCCCCCTCTCCTCCCCATCATCCCTCAATCCCTCATCCTTCCTCCAGACACACACACACACACACACCCTCCCCTCTCCCTCCCTCCATCCCCTCATCCTCATCTTCCTCCAGACACACACACACACACACACCCTCCCTCCCTCCCCCTCTCCTCCCCTCCATCCCTCATCCTCATCTTCCTCCAGACACACACACGCACACTACACACACCCTGCTTCTCTCCCCTCCATCCTTCCCTCCCTCCTTCATGCTCCAAAATGAGCTTCCATGGAGATCACCGCTGAGAGACCAGAAAGCAAACCCGTGTGTGTGAGAAAGAGAGCAAGAAAGAAAGAGAGAGCACAACAAGAGAGAGAGGAGGGGTGCTAGGAGGGAAACTGAAATCGAGAACGACGAGAGAGGGAGGTGGGGGGTGGGGTAGGGGGTGGTGGGGTGGGGTGGTGGGGTGGGTGGGGTGGGTAGGGTGGTGGGTGGGGTAGGGGGTGGTGGGTTGGTGTTGGGAAGACAGAGCAGTCAGGCTGTCTAGCCATCTTATTTTGACATTCAATACAGAGTATGACAAAGGACATCCCCGGCTATGGCTTCCAGCTTTTCTCATGGACTAACATGATCTTACACAAGGGATGAAGCAGGACTGCCATTAAGGTCAGGTGGTATCACACACACACAACCATCACAACCATCCAGAGCAGTTTTTAGACATACCATAGCGCCCTCTAGCGGATATAAAGTGAAAGCGTAACAAATGATTATTGCAATAAAAATGTACCGAGTTGAGTCTGCAAATAGTCAAATCGTTCGATCATTTTTTTAAAGAAATACAATGGGGACAATGTAATCTATTTGGTTAAAATATGCAAAAGTTTTCACATTCTATAGAACAGGCTTGTGTTTGATAAGTTTTATGTGAACCTTTTGTTGTCTTGGACGTTATTCTCCTGTCTGGGTGCGAGTCTTTTGCGGTAATCAGGTGACAAGACGAGACGGAGGTATGTTCCCGCGTCAGAGTGACACCTTCACTGGCCTATTGCTGCTCGACGATGGGCTCCTTCAGCCTGGAGGGTGTGTTTCGGCCACTGAAGAGCTGGCGACAGGAGCAGAACACGGTTGGTGTGTGAAATTGAGTGACAGGCTGAATGCAAAGAAAAAAGCTATGACAATCGTTTCTCAAAGTTTTGCAGTCTGTTTCGGGAATGCACAAATCAAGACGGTCACATTGTTTACGACTTTCACATGACGATGTCTGCTGGCATATGCAGTTTAACAGCAAGCTGTCACGTGGGATGTTACCTGTTGGTTGAACTATATGAACTGTATTGGTTTCGACAATGAAAACGGTGGCTGCTTGAAGAACAATATCCACCGTTTAGTACAATTCTTCAAAAACAAGGAAGTTGGGGCGTGCGCAAGATAAATCTCCACTCATGCTGAATGTAAGCGCAACGTTCGATCTTCAAAAGGATGTCGTGTCCAATATATTCAAAAAAGAAGCTTCTGTGGGACGATTAGAAGGTAAGTTGACATTTCTATCTGTTTTACCGTACCACCTTGATAAAGTTCTGGTGAACTGTGTCGGGTATGGAGTGTCTTATTTACCGACCGTGTCAAGCTTTGTTGTGTGTCATAACCAACTATAGTGCATTTTACTAAAGATAAACACCAATGTGACTGTTGTTTTGCAGAGTACTCAAGTGCAGTGGACACGCAGATCATCAACATCGAAAGGGATGGAGGGGTCCTTTACTCTTGGAAAGTAAGCGGACTTTCCTTCCTTCTTTTGTCATTACACCCTTAATTAAACAGGTCAACCGTGACGTTCCACACATAGCGCTTCACTGGCGGACAGCGGTGGGAAAATACCGCTCGCCTTTGTGAGCTCTGAGCGTTCTGAGCAGGACACTTGGAGCAGCAGGACTAATAACACACGTCACTTCCACCACTGTCCACTAAAACACTGACCGACCAGGTGACGCAGGTGCCAGGTGGGGGGGTTAAAGAGAGAGGTGCTGTGTCCTAGGTGTGCTTGGTCTGCACCATAGCTGGTCTGAAAGTCGTTGTCTCTGCAGACAGACACATTCACATGCCCCATACGGTCGTCTGGATGCATGGGCGCTGATCCATACACATACCTTCTCAGACATTGGGTAACTACTCTCTCTCTCTCTCTCTCTCTCTCTCTCTCTCTCTCTCGCCCAATCCTATAGGGAGCAACAGGGACAACTCAGATTGGCAAATATGATCCCACTATCAAACACAATAAGGTAATGCTGTCTGAAGTGTACTGGGGTGTGAAAAAGATATTAAATGGTGTTTCAATTAGTGCTGTGTGTGTGTGTGTGTGTGTGTGTGTAACCAGCTGTTCTCGCATTCTCCTCACAGCTCCTCTACACATTCGACAAGCAGGTGTGTGTGAGCAGCTGTTCCCTGAACAAGGAGGAGACGCTGCTCGGTGAGACATCATAGAAACAGAACCCACAGACCAGACTGACACGCAGAGATGCAGATGACTGTATGTGTAGCTCTCTCATCTAGAAGCACTAGTAGCATCTGTGGTCTGACCACCGTGCGTGTCTTTTGTCATCAGCTGTCAGTCTGGTACAGAGGACGAGAGCTGAAGAACGACTCAAACCAGGTATCTTTACACACACACACACATATACACACACACACACACGCACTGCAGTAACGTGGGCCCTCGCAGTTACTCATTCCAACCTGTTCCCGCCTAGTGTCCAAATGCCTGACCCTCCTGATAGAGATCCATCCCATAAACAACACCAAGGTGCTGAAGGCTGTGGACTGCAAGATCAGAGTGCAGGTAACATCCCACCACGCCTGGAGACGAGCACAGCTCAGGACAACAACATCGGGCCTAGTCTAATAACGAAATACTTGAGATTCTGCTTACTGCTAACTTCATATGTGTGAAGTACTTGTTGGGTAGCTAGAACATTATCGTGTGTGTGTGTGTGTGTGTGTTTGTAGTTCCTGTATCCAGAGACAGACATGAGCTCAGTTCTGGAGAGTCATCTTCTGCTCCTGGCTGATGAGGGATGTGAGTTTCAGAGGAATGACCGAGATTAACAATATTATTCATTCGTTCTATCAACGCCCCCAACTGCTAAACTAATTGTTGGGAGAATACTTTATAATGGGGCAGTCCTAGTTTTGAAGTCAACTCTTTTCCTTCATATACTATATATCTATAGTGTGTATATATATATCTTGCTATTGTTCTAACAATGTCTATTGTTTGTTGCCATGCAGATGTGGAGCAGTACCATGTGATGCTGAGCAAGCAGGAAGGCTACAGAGTGGTGAGATCAATCAACCAATCACTGAAGCTCTGTCCATACAAGTGCATGTGATTTAAAAGCACATATTTAATGAATATTTAAAACGCTCTCCAAAGATCATAGACTGGATCTGTGACAACATCATGCCGTTCCACACCTTTGATCAGATCCAGGAGTTTGTTCTGGGTGATTGGAATGAATATTTAAAAACGCAGTCGGTTCAGATGTGTACACTGAGGGGGCCCGTGTCAGCTGTGCTGTTGGGTGGTTGTCTAGGTGATGTGTAACTTCGAGCGCATGGCCAAGGACAGACTAGTAGAGGACTTCATGTGGACCCAGTGGGACGCCCACGCTCAGAGACTGTTCTACCTCACCTACAGGGTAGGACACACACACACACACATCTACCTCACCTGCTAGGTAGGACACACACACACACATCTACCTCACCTGCTAGGTAGGACACACACACACACATCTACCTCACCTGCTAGGTAGGACACACACACACACATCCACTTCTACCTCACCTGCTAGGTAGGACACACACACACACACATCTACCTCACCTGCTAGGTAGGACACACACACACACACATCCACTTCTACCTCACCTACAGGGTAGGACACACACACACATCCACTTCTACCTCACCTGCTAGGTAGGACACACACATCCACTTCTACCTCACCTACAGGGTAGGACACACACACACATCCACTTCTACCTCACCTGCTAGGTAGGACACACTCACACGCATGTCTTTCTCAGTTAAAGGTTACAACCTGTTCTGCAAACTGATTTAGTCCATGAAACTAGCTAACAGGCTGTTGTTATCTTCTCTCCCATTAGAACAAAGCGGTGTTGGTGTGTGTGCAGTTTTACCCTAACCACAACTGTGAGACTGTGGTGAGACCCCCATACCCATACAGCCCCCCCTACGCCCTCAGATCTGTTCTACCCCTTACCTCCACCCCTCCAGATCTTTTTTACCCCTGACCTCCACCCCCCTCAGATCTGTTCAGACCCCCAGCCAGGGTCTCTGTGCTCAAACCTCTCTGAGTCCAACTTCAACACAGACACAGCCTATTGATACTTTAATATGAACAGTATTATTGTCAATAACCCCAGTTGTTTATAGTAAGATATGTTTGTGTAACAGTTTGAGCTGGCTCTGGATCTGCCCTCCAACCCCTTCACCTCCCTGAGGTAAGAACAGCCAGATCAAGAGCGAAAACATCTATACGCACACATTCTCTCTGCTCGTTGACCCCAGATCGTTGACCCTTGACCCCCTGCAGGTTTATCAACCTTGGCTTTGACCACTACCAGGAGGAGGAGCCTGTACAGTGTGATCCAATCAGGATGACTGTTTTCACCAACACAATAGGCAGGTTTCTAACCTGCCACAACTGCTAGGTTTACCTACGCCTCTATTTCTCATTCACTTCACCCTGAAAATATTTTCAGACTGTACTGTTTTTGTCTCTTTTTATGCATTATGGGACATGAATTCAACAGAAAGTAAGTATCCGTTATGATGTAGAATGTATGTCGCTCCATGTGTATAATTGGTGAACTGTATGTCTGGATAAGCGCAGACCTAATACTATATTCCCATATCTTTCTTGCACCAGATTGAGTCAGCCTGACATTAGTGGAATCACAAAAGATCTTTCCTTGTTTTGATCACACAAGCAGACTAACCCTATGGTGCTGTAAAGTGAGATCTTTTTCCTCTTAAATTCTAATGCTGGGTCTAGTGCTTCCCCACATCCTAATCCTGCCTTCAGGTTTGACCAGACCTCAAATCAACAGAATTACTGGAATGACCGGACTGAACCTGGTGCTTCTGAGCGTGGTAGTGAGTGTGTGAACGCAGGGTAGTGCTAGCTGCTAACCCTCGCTCTGTGTGCGTCTTCCAGGCAGCATGTGTGTGTGCTACAGCCAGCAGATCACTCCACAGCAGCCCAGCTGCAGCTACACCATCGTCCTGGTCCATAAAGGTACTGTAGGTTCGGCCCCAGGTGGAGTACTGAACCATAAACAGACGTTGTAAATATTTGGGGCTCAGACCAAACCTATATCCTACTATCGGTTAGATGTGAGTGTGGGGACTTCAACAATTAATGCAATTGAGCGCTAAAGAGTTTTTGGTGCTTTACGTAATATAAACGTTACGTTGGACTCATATTGTTATATTTGCAGAATATGAATATTATTATATTTAACTTTAATGTTTTTGTTTTGGACACATTTGTGCAGAGAATTATGATACTAATCGTTTGTAAACTCCAGATTGATTCTCCTGTCAATTCTCTGAAAAATCCGTTCATCTCGTGAAAACATTTGAGTCTTCGCTTTGTGCAGCTCTACAATATATCATTTGTTTGCCATGTTAAAGTTCATACATTTGTGGCGGTCAATTTTTAATTGTGGCGGCCCGTCACAAATAAATCACTGGTACTGTCTTCCTCAACTAGACACTGTCCTCTTTCTCTCTGTCTCTCTCTCTCACTCCCTCTCTCTCTGACTCCCTTTCTCTCTGACTCCCTTTCTCTCTCTCTCAGGCTGCAGTAAGACTTTCACTGTAGCGCTAGATGGTGACATCTCTCCTCACACTAGAGACCTCCATCCTCTCTTCCTCCCCCTGGGTTAGTACACACACACACGCACACACACACACAGCAAGAGTTGTTCTAACAGCTGTCATCTGTATCTAGGCTACTACATCCTGGTTTACCTGCCAGGTCACTTCCTGCATTGCATCAACAGCAGACAGCAGGAGTGGCTCTGCCACAGCCTCTTCCTGTCAGGTAAAACACAACGTTACATGTCAACACAATATCCTACATTCAATATATCTAGAATATGTATTTTTGTGTGTCTGTGCTTTTGTGTGTGTGTGTGTGTATAATGTGTGTCTGTGTGTGTTTGTGTGTTGCTTGCAGGTCCAGAGTCAGACCTGGGCCTGCCAGCAGAGGGCGCTGTGGTGTTCTGTCTCCCAGACTCTACCTCTCTGCTGGACCTGGCTGCGGGCAGAATGTTCTCCCTAGACATCAGCTCTGAGTTCCTGCTCCATCTCCTCCAAACACCAGGCCCCAGCCGGCCTGACAACCAGCGCCTGGCCGTCATGCACTGCCTGCTGGTCTACCTGGGGCCCAACCCTGCCCTGGAGCAGAGGGTGAGACCGGAGAGGGGGGAGAGAGACTTTGACCGTCAGAAGCCCTTTTAATTTACATGAAAAGAGAGATAATAAGGGAAAGGATGGCTGTCTCTTTAGGAGGGAGGGCTGACTGTGACTCGAGTATATACAGAGAGAGGCTTCAGCCTTAAGAAGCAGTGAATCTGTATTCTGGCCTGAAGGCTGTCTTTGTCCCTGAGAAAACATCACCCTAGATAACTCTGTTGGCGCTAGCTCTGTATTGTTCTAGTTTTATGCTTTTTATTTGGTCTTTGTTAGATCCTAGACAGTTCTGTGTCCCAGTTACCATTTTCAATTCTCTCCAAAGATCATAGACTGGATCTGTGACAACATCATGCCGTTCCACACCTTTGATCAGATCCAGGAGTTTGTTCTGGGTGAGAGGAAGTGAGGCGCACAGTTACTTCCTGAGAGCAGGGACGTGTGGTGTGTCTCATACTGTGTTTGCTCCTGTTCACGGTCGCAGCCTCTCTCTACCGCCTCGTCTACAACAAGTCTCTCAGTCTGGACAAGGTCCTGCCCTACACCTCTGTGTCTGGGGAGAAGGTAACTCTCTCTCTCTCTCTCTCTCTCTGTCTCTCTCTGTCTCTCTATCTTTTTCTTTGTCTCTCTCTATGTCTCTCTCTCTGTCTCTGACATGTGTGTGTGTGTTAAGGAGCTGCCAGCCAGTCTAGATGAGGTACCTGGAGTGACGTGCAGCACACGGCTTCATGCTGAGCCTTTGTTCTCTAAGAAGGTCAGTACTGCTCTCGTCTCACCGGCTACACACTTACCTTTATTACTCCATTACCAGTGTCCATCACATTACCAGTCTGTTAGCATAGGTGTAATCTATGTTCTGAGTACCTGTATGTAATGTTAATGCCAGGTTGCTTTGCGTTGTCTTGTCCTAAGAATTTCAGTGCCCAGTCTGACCTTGTGTCGTTCTGTGCATCTGACAATATAAGACTTGAACTTGAACGTGTGTGTGTGTGTGTGTGTGTGCTGCAGCACTCCTGGAGTCTGCCAGGCTACTGGGAGGATCTGCAGTGGAGCTCAGAGAGGATCCAGTACTTTGAGGCGGTTCCCAGCCCCAGGTTCAGAACCCAGCAGCTGCAGCAGGAGTGGACCTTTCCAGACCTGGGACCTGGGAGGGAGCCCGTCTGTCCGGCTCCAGAAGCGGCCGTCAGCACGCAGCCGTCCCAGAAGGTACAGGATCATCTCCCCTCACTGACTGCTCGGGGGTGGGCTTGCTGACCTGGTCGTTTGATCAGTCATCTCCTTCCTTCTTTTTCCAGAAGTCAGAGAAGAAGAGGGCTTCTGGCTCTCACACTGCCTGTCACATTGAGGAAAACACCAAGAAGTAAGTTCAGAGATCTGAGTATCACAAACTAACTTTTTTGAAATGAACCCCAACAGAGTAGAACTGATCTACAACTGACCTTACTAGAACAAAGTTGAGCTGGGTCAAATACTTCCAGCTGGAACTGACCAGACTTGAACTTGTTAGAACTGAGTGAAACTTAGTCAGAAGTTGGACACATCTCAGGATGTCAGAGTGCTGCGCTCCACCACATCTCACCTGCTCAGCACAGCGGCTGTTAGAGAAGGTGGATGTGTGAGGCAGAGCAGAACAGAGGGTGTTTCTCCTGAAAGCCCTTCAGGACTGTTTCACTGATGCCCTCGTCTCGTCCTCTCCAGGGTGCTGTCTGTGGTGGACACCTGGTGTCGGGGTAAGAATATCTCTCATCCAGCCTTCCTACATACAGCTGCTGTACACTGTAGGATGCAGGGCCGTAATCATTATATATAATTCCCCCCCCCAATATTCAAATCTGGTCAAAATGTCGTCGTCCCCAATATATTGATATAAAAATTTACCGGTAAATAAAATATAAATGTGCTACGGTACAACAGACAACCACGCACGCTGTCTGGAAATTATCATAAAAAATTGAATAATTTTCATATATAAATGTTAAAATTGGCATTTTATAACTTCTAGTATTAGTGATAGGTAGCAGATTTCGTCCCCCCCAATGTTGACTCCATGGCTAGGGCCTTGGTAGTATGGAATCTGACCCTGGGAAATGAGAAGAGCGATCTTTAAAGACCTGTCTTTATACAGGCCGTTCAGCATTCCAACAATCCACAAGGCCACAGATCTGGTGCCAGGTTAAGGAGTGAGCTGATTGGTTCTTGGATACAGAAACCAGGAAATGAACCATGCGCCAGTGCAGAAACCTGCCGTCTCCAGTTTCAGGGTCACATTCTTTAGTCAACCAGAGAATGTTAGTGTTTTAGATCCCCTGCATTTGTGCTCAATTAATCATGACAGTACAGAGGAAGAGCAGAGGAGGGTGGATAGGAAAACCATGTGGTTACATAAGACCTGGAAACGACATGTGTCTCTGTCTCCTTTTCCTCATCCCTCACTCCATCCCTCTCTCTTTCTGTCTCTGTTTCTCACTCTCACACACATGGAGTAGACACACACACACGCACACACACACACACACACACACAGCCCATCCACTCACTCTCCACCTCGCTCTTCTCTTCCCTCCAGATAAGAAGCTGGTTCCCCTGTTTCAGGAGGAGGACCACCAGCAGAGGGTGCTTATAGGCCAGGTGAGTGATCTGTAGAGAAACACACACACACACACACTAACTCCCCCCTCACACACAAGTGTACACACACACACACAGTACACGTGCACATATGAACCCACATACACACACAAGTGTACACACTTGTTATAAAAGCGGAACTCCCCTTGGTCTCAGGCAGCAGTATAGGTCTATTTTAGATCCTTGTCTCAGCAGGGGAGTTCAATCTGCAGGTCACCCTCCTCCCTCTCTCCCCCTTCCTTCCTCCCTCTCTCCCCCTTCCTTCCTCCCTCTCTCCCCCATCCTCCCTCTCTCCCCCCTCCTCCCTCTCTCCCCCCTCCTCCCTCTCTCCCCCCTCCCCCTCTCCCCCCTCCTCCCTCTCTCCCCCTCCCCTCCTCCTCTCCCCCCCTCCCCTCCTCCCTCTCCCCCCTCCTCCCTCTCTCCCCCTCCCCTCCTCCCTCTCTCCCCCTTCCTTCCTCCCTCTCTCCCCCCTCCTCCCTATCTCCTCTCCTTACTCTTACCTGAGAATCTGGGGCAGTGGGAATAGCAGAGCTTGCATTAAGGTGAACCTAATGTGACTGCTGATGCTAAACAGACACAAGGAAAAACTCCATGTTCCTTCCTGCTCTGCACTGCAGATGGTGGACAAGCTGAGAGAGCACCTGAATAGACACCTGCCTCGACTGGGGAAAAAGAGGATCGATTCACTGGTGGTGAACTACGTGGCTAAGCTGGTTAGCTGTTCTCCTGCTGTTAACTAACCCAAGATCATCTGTCATCAGCAACTACAGTCGCTGGTCATCTTTATCTTGTTCTTTTTGTTTACATTACATTTAGTAATTTAGCAGACGCTCTTATCCAGAGCGACTTACAGTAAGTACAGGGACATAATGGGACACAACGTAATTTTGCACGGCCGGGAATCGAACTGGGAACCTTCAGATTACTAGCCCGATTCCCTAACCGCTCAGCCACCTGACCACCTGACCTTATTTACCTCACGTTACTTAACAAGGGAAGACCACTTTCTTTCCTCGTGTGGAAAATATCTCAACTAGTCATGGAGCTGTTCTGAGGACAAGGGGATTGTTATCATGTATGTGTAATGTGCACGTGTCAGTGTGTGTGGGAGAGTGTGTGTGTGGGAGAGTGTGTGTGGAGAGAGTGTGTGTGTGGGAGAGTGTGTGTGAGAGAGTGAGAAGGGTGCGTAAAGAAGGCTTGTGTGTATATCGCTCGTGTGTGAGGATTTTCCAGTAATGGGGTGTGACAAGGAAATAAATGGAACAGTGACACTTCCTGTTTTTGTAGAGCAGAGAGGAAAGGGAAGTGGATATTCATACATGGCCAATGTCTGTTTGTGTGTGTGTGTGTAGTTGGAGCTGATCAGATACATGCTGGAGTCCGTGTGGCTGAAGTACAGACTGGCCCCGTGTGTGATGTGCTTGTAAGTACCTGATTCAGGTGCGTCAGGGTTTGTCAGTGTAACTCCTTGTGTGTCGACATGGACACATCGACACGGATGTATCTGCGTGTGTTCATGAGTGCAAATGTAACCCCCCCCCCCCCATGGATATTGAGTTAATGTGAGTAACCCTTCCAGTCATGCCGTATGTGTTCACGTGTGTGTGTGTTCACGTGTGTGTGTGTTCACGTGTGTGTATGTGTGCGCTCCAGGACCAAGCCAGGCAGTCCTGCAGAGTGGACGGTGTTTCACGTGATGTGTCGGATCCTGGAGGCTACCAAGAGTCTCTGTCTACCTCTCCCTCCTGGTGAGAGATACACACACACACACACACACACACACACACACACACGCCACACGCACACACACACGCCACACACACTCTCAGAGGTCAGGCTGAGTACACTCCCTGTTCCTCCATTCCCCCTCCATCCCCAAACATAACACATTCATTAAGCCTCAGTGGACCAGTCTTTAAGCTGAGGACAACTAATTATAGTCTGTGTGTGTGTGTGGTTGTGTACTTGTGGTTGTATGTGTGTGTGTGTGGTTGTGTACTTGTGTGTGTGCAGGGTATCACACTCTGTTGGCAGTGTTAGGGGTGCGTTGTCTTCCTCGTCACATGTTCCTGCAGTACGTAGACCAGGGTCTGCTACAGCTCACTGAGACCTTCGTATCGCGCCTCATGACAGGTGAGGCTCCCACACACACACACACACACACACACACCACTGAGACCTTCGTATCGTGCCTCATGACAGGTGAGGCTCCCTCACACACACACACACACACACTCACACGCACGCACACACACACACACACACACACACTCTGACTGTACTTTTCCACAGCGACCAGGGCAGCAGTTTTCAGTTCAGACAGATTTATCTTGTACCTAATAACTTCCTCACTTCAGGTGTAAAGCATAGCACAGGTAAGATAGGGATGTCTACAACCAAGGTCATTCTGGTTGCCTAGGACACTAGGACATTCATACACACACAGCAGACTCCACCTGATTAATAACCAGAGCTTCCTAGATAGAAACTGGGGGGTTAGAAGCCACCCTGCCTCATGCTGGCTTTATGAGGGCCCAGTTTGCACAGGTGCAGCTACAATAATAAGTTCTCAAAGTCGCTGTACATGGTTAAAATAAACATAAACCATGGACATCATATAAAATCCCAGCATTAATTACACATTAAAAGCAGATCTAAAAAGGTGCGTTTTGACTACAGCTCCAGTGACGTCCCTGCTAATAAAACATGCTGTATGTGACCAGGGAGGCAACTGGGGATTTCCTTGTGATAATGCTGCACCCTGGCATGTTTACAATGTGTTTCCAGACAGATTAATACATGCCTGTAGAATAGCAAGCACCCGTCACTCGAGTTCTCTCTGATACAAGCGCACAACCACACCCGTCCGGATGGAACCTGGATATTCTTACAGATAACACATCAATGTTTGCTCAAGACCTTGTTGAGTAATTGCTATTTTAACTTCCAAATGTACGCAACTTGGTTTTTCATACTGCTCAAAACTGTCTGCCGCTACTTTCTATCTGTCTCCTGTATGCCTGGGAGAGCTGTTCTGTGTACAGATCTCTTCCTCAGACATAAACAGAACTATCTTGGTAGATGAAAGCCCATTCAAAGTACACAATAGGATTGTTTTAATCAAAGCCGTGTGATAAGGGATGTTGAAAGTCCTTGAAGTAAGACATGCGTAGGAGAAGTGATGGGGAAGTCGTGTCCTCAAAGTGATCCCCCTTCAATTTTCTCTATTCTCCCCCCAGATCTAGACAACAGTCATTCCAACGAGCAGCTCAAGTTCAGCATTCTCAAGCGTCTCCCTGAGGTAAACTACCACCAACCATCCTCACGAGCTCGCTCTCTCTCTCTCTGTCTCTCTCTCTGTCTCTCTCTCTCTGTCTCTCTCTCTCACCCCACGCTGTGTCTCTGATCCAAAGCTCTCCAGGTGCTGCTCCAGACCCCTCTCCCCTCTAGTCCGTCCTTTACGAGGAGAGCCCCTCCCAGACCAGGTCAATACCCCCGGCCCTTCAGGCCTTCAGGGTTAGGTCAGGCCTTCAGGGTTAGGTCAGGCCTTCAGGGTTAGGTCAGGCATTAAGGCCTTCAGGGTTAGGTCAGGCCTTCAGGCCTTCAGGGTTAGGTCAGGCCTTCAGGCGGCAGGAGGCCGGCCCTGGAATGTGGATGTTTTGTGTCTCTCGGGCGGGCCTGGGCCAATCAGGGGGGGCGTGTAGGGTTGCTTTCCTGCCAGGAGAGGAAGTGGACCAGGTACAACAGAAACAGCAGACTCATTCCTGCTCTGGATGCGTCTCATTAGCGGAGACATCTCTTACCTCAGGTGGCCTGGGAGGTCTTTGTCTGGGAGCATGCACAGAGAAAGATCCTGAGCCCACTCGGAGGTCAGACCAAACCCTCGGTTCAGCGGGCGATCGAGAGCGGGCCGATTGGAGGTTCGAACCCCATGCGGTCCCACACACCTAACCGTCTTCTGGTTCCCTGCTTCTAGCCGATGGAACAGAGAATCTGCCATCTGTGGGACCACCCAGTTAGCTCCGCCTGCATCTCCCGGGGCTACGTGAGCAGCCTGCTGAAGAAACAAGCCTAACACCAAGGTAACCCAACTGGGGGGGGCATGCTTGATTTACCTAACGGGTGCGCTTGATTTCCGTTTCTACTTTCTGCCGGGTCGTCAGACGGGAGTTTTTTTTTTCTCCCCTTGATGAACCTCAGCTGCCTCTGTCTTACATTTACATTTAGTCATTTAGCAGACGCTCTTATCCAGAGTGACTTACAGTAAGTACAGGGACATTCCCCCCGAGGCAAGTAGGGTGAAGTGCCTTGCCCAAGGACACAACGTCAGTTGGCACAGCAGGGAATTGAACCAACAACCTTCTGATTAATAGCCCGACTCCCTAACCGTTCAGCCATCTGACCCCCTCTGTCCCCCTCTGTCTTCCAGGGATCCCAGTTCATGGACAGAGGCAGGCCTGGGTTCAGCCCCGACTTCCTGCCTCTCACCTACCTGACCAAGACTCTGGCTGATCTGGAGGTGGAAGGTACAGGCTTCTACAAGCCTCTGTGTGGGAACTCTGGGTTGGTGTGTCTGGTGTGGTAGACTGTGTGCTCTTGCTAATTGTGTGTGTGTGTTACAGCTCTGAACCCTTTTGAGGAGCAGGAGAACGTGGATGCCAGGTTCGTGGAGGAGACTGCTCTGAAGCAGACACTAATACTGCTGGGCCTTGAGGTCAAGTGAAGACACACACACACACACTCACTCCAACACCAACACACATCTAAGGCACAATGGGGTCTGGTCCGATCAGGTCATGGTCCGGTCATGATGGATTTACTGAACTGCATGGTATTTCCGTTCCTATATTGAACCTGATGTGTATGAGTCATGATGACTATGAGGCATAACTCTGGTTAATCCTAAAATGTTTATTGCTCATAATTCAGTAACATGAGACTTAGTTTCAGGAATATCTCAGTGTGATTCTATGAATGTGGGGGTGTACTTAATCATAGAAAAGCATACTGTTGAAAAGGGATTTTGTAACAAGGGTTTTCAGGGATTTACATAATCTTTTGTAATCTTTAGTCATTCGCTGTTTTGTATTTGTACTATAAATAAATCATCGTTATAGTAACGTGTGTCTGCTTTCACCTGAGCCTGTCGGGGAAGTGAGACTGTCAGGCAGAGAGCGTCCTGCTGGAGGAGACAGCAGAGAGGGGATGCAGGGTGGAGGAGATGTAGAGTGGGGATGCAGGGTGGAGTAGACAGCAGAGAGGGGATGCAGGGTGGAGGAGATGTAGAGTGGAGGAGACAGCAGAGTGGAGGAGACAGCAGAGTGGAGGAGACAGCAGAGTGGAGGAGACAGCAGAGTGGAGGAGACAGCAGAGTGGAGGAGACAGCAGAGTGGAGGAGACAGCAGAGTGGAGGAGACAGCAGAGTGGAGGAGACAGCAGAGTGGAGGAGATTCAGGGTCATCTTTGATGACTGTTTTGAACGGGACCACAACAACTCTTGAAGCCCAGTGTTGAATATCTCAAACACACACACACACCACCGTAACATGTGCTTACCATTTGACAAACTCCAAATACCAGTGAGGACTAACGTACCAGAAGACTGTCTCTTACCACTCTAGTCTACTTTACTGTAAATGAAGCCGTTGCCAGTAAAGACTTCCAGCTGTAGGAGAACACAATCAAACCCAGATGCATGGCACACTCCAGTTATCACACACACACACTCTAGCTATCACACACACACACTCCAGCTATCACACACACACACTCCAGCTATCACACACACACACTCCAGCTATCACACACACACACTCCAGCCATCACACACACACACTCCAGCTATCACACACACACACTCCAGCCATCACACACACACACTCCAGCTATCACACACACACACTCCAGCTATCACACACACACACTCCAGCTATCACACACACACACACACACTCCAGCTATCACACGCACCCACACACACACACTCCAGCTATCACACACACACACACACTCCAGCTATCACACACACTCCAGCTATCACACACACACACTCCAGCTATCACACACACTCCAGCTATCACACACACACACTCCAGCTATCACACACACTACAGCTATCACATACACAATCCAGCTCACAATCAAATACACAATGCAACTTACACTATCTAGTGTTTTTGAGTGCAAGTTGAAGTGTGTGTTTGTACCTCAGCTCACAATAACAAACATATGCACTGTGTCTGGGCCCAGACTTTGGTAGGAGGAAGGAAGGAGATGCTACGTGTGGAGAATAGAGCTGTATTTAATGATCTGTGCTGAGAGTCACATGTCCTGAGGCACGTGGGCCTGCAGTGGTTCAGAGATCTGACCCATGCACTCTCCAAAATATCCTGTCTCAAAGGTGTGACTGAGTTCATGTAAGAGTCTGTGTGTGTCTGAGTCTGTAATGTGTGTGTGTGTGTGTATGTGTGATCATACAAGTCTGTAATTGTGTGTGTGATCATGTAAGTCTGTAATAGTATGTGTGTGTATGTGATTGCACAAGTCTATAATGTGTGTGTGTGTGTGTCTGTAAAGGTGTGTGTGTAATCGTGCAAGTCTATAATGTGTGTGTGTGTGTAATTGTGTAAGTCTATAATGTGTGTGTGTGTGAGTCTGTAAAGGTGTGTGTGTAATCGTGCAAGTCTTGTGTGTGTGTGTGTGTGGGGATCTAGATCTCGATGGGTTTCAGCCGGGGCTTGCGGACGTGTCTGATGTTGGCTCCGGGCTCGGAGGGCTTGAAGGGCGCCAGGCCTCCGTAGGGGCGGGGCAGCGGGAGCTCGTCCCCCTGGGGGATGTAGGCGTTGGGCCGGGCCTCGGCCGTGGTGTACACCCCGCTGGGGAGCTGCGTCCTCTGCTCCTCCTCCAGCAGCTAGGGACACAGATGGCTGAGCGGTTAGAGAATCGGGCTATTAATCAGAAGGTTGCCGGTTCGATTCCCGGCCGTGAAAAATGACGCTGTGTCCTTGGGCAAGGCACTTCACCCTACTTGCCTCGGGGGGGGGAATGTCCCTGTCCTTACTGTAAGTCGCTCTGGATAAGAGCGTCTGCTAAATGACTAAATAAATGTAAATGACACAGGGAGGCCACAGGGGTCAGAGAGGGGCTGTGAAGGTGCTCAGGATGGATGTTCCGCTTCACTGGGTTTAGGTCGGCTGAGGGGCAGTTCTCTGGGTGTATGTGAAGCCCTCTGTGGCATTGCTTGTTAAAAGGACTATACAAATACATTTTCATTCGATTGTTACCCTAGAAACGACAATTATTAGTTTGAAAAGGAAACTTGATGGTTTCAGGCGGTACAGAAGCAGCTACACCTGCAGGTTCGAGTCCTAACGAGAGAGAGAGAGGGTTTGTAGACCAATGCAGTAAAGTATTCGAGGAGTACAGAGCGTTCATACCCTCTCTCTCTCCTGCGAGGCGTCGTGGCGTTGCTGCTGGTGACGGAGCATCCTCTGCCACTGGTCCTCCATCTCCGGGGAGGGGGGGAGGCCCTGGGCCAGGCGGCGCCGGCACGAGTCCAGACGCAGCTCGCCCTCCCTCACCTCCTGCTGCAGGGACATGGAGGAGGCCTGGCGCATGGACAGCTCCGACACCACCGCCATCATCTGCCTCGTCACCTCCTTCACACGGCCCTGCAGCTCGTTCACCTGGGAGGCACACACACACACAGACGCACACGCACACACGCACACAGACGTACACACACAGATGCACGCACACGCACACACACATACACACACGCGCACACACACATGCACACACACACAGACGCACACACACACACAGACGCACACACACGCACACACACAGACGCACACACACACATGTAGGTAATGCTGATCCTGCACTCCTCACAAAGGGCTTCCACGCTCCACTGCCTGTGTGTGTGTGTGTGTGTGTGTGAGAGAGAAACCCCTACCTTCTTGGCCAGGTCCAGGGTATCCTGTTTGCCGTTCTCAGCCTTGGCTCTGATTCGCCGGGAGAGTTTGGTCACCTGATCATAGACCAGCTCCTTCTCCAGAAGCAGCTCCTCCTGCTCCGCTAGGCGCACCTCTAACTGGACACACACACCATTCACACACACACACCATTAACACACACACACCATTAACACACACACACGTGTGAACACAACACGTACACATGTACGCTCACACACACAATAAACACACACCTGCAGAGCGTTTGTTACCTGTTCTATTTTCTTGATCATTTCCACAGGCGACGGGTCCTTGCCCCCCAGGACCCGGGCCCTGTTCTCCTGCCCAGGGTCTTCTAGAGCCTTCTCCAGCTCCAGCATCTGGTCCTTACACTCCGACAGCTGGGGGGTGGGGGGGAGGGGGTTGGAGAGAACAAGAGATCAGGTTTGGCGTAAAAGAAAGAACATTCATTTGATCAGCTGGATGTGGAGTTAGGAGAGTTTAGGAGGTGTATTTGAGGGGTGTGTTGGGGGGGGGGGGGGGGGGGTGCGAGGCCGTGGGTCTCGGAGCGTGTAGCTGAGAGCAGCCTCTGCTGGCTAGGGCCCCTCTAATGAGAGAGCACATCAGGCTGAGAAGGGGAGAGGGCAGTAGGTCAGCAGGGACCAGGAAGGTGACTCCTTCCGTTTTCCCTGAGAGCAAAGCAGCTGATCCCAGAGGTGTGGTAATGTGGAGCGACAGGTCCGGAGAAGGGGGGAGGGGGGGGGTCATGGTCATGGTCAGGCTTCACTGGAGCGTTGTTTCCTCTCTGGTTAGTGACCGGGTCCTCTGGTCGTGTGTGTGTGTGTGTGTGTGTGGTGTGTGTGTGTGTGGAGAGTATCTATGTAACCCAGTGTGAATCGCACACAGGCAGGTCTTCGTCAACAACACGCGGTCTGGCTCCAGTTTAGATTCCACAGAATTCTGAGAGGCAGCGACCACACCCTCCCTAATGCTTCTCTATGGGCTGCTGTGTCCTAGCAACCCACACACTCGCATTCCCAGCTAGCTACACCAGGCTTCACACAGAACCCTGTTTACACTGAGGCAGCCCAATTCTTTTGAAAGTCTTTGAAAAGCTCTTTAGTGTATATTGAGTTTCACACGGAGGCCGTACCTGATGTGCTGTTGAGGGTAAATATGCTAACTGCAGTAATGGTCCCCTCAGTCCTGCGTTTAAGGCTCTAACACCAAGGGAACAACCCCTGCATCTAACATGTACTGCGGATGGAGTCAGGTGGCTGAGCGGTTAGGGAGTCGGACTCGTAATCTGAAGGTTACTGGTTCAATTCCCGGCTATGCCAAATGACGTTGTGTCCTTGGGCAAGGCACTTCACCCTACTTGCCTCGGGGGGAATGTCCCTGTACTTACTGTAAGTCGCTCTGGATAAGAGCGTCTGCTAAATGACTAAATGTACTGTACCCTGTAACCTGAGAGAGCTAAATACATCATAAATACATCAATAAAAACATCTAGACGATGATTTCCCAAAGTAGATCCTTTGTAAACACGAGGGACATTCGTACTGTAGCAAGAAACGCCGTCAGGGATATCTCGGACTATCAGGTGCTTTCCTGTCAGAGAATGACGGGGTTCTTTCCTCTGAATTGTCAAAGAGAAGACAGACCACATCTGGCCCCGAATGAAACTCAGCTTCATCTGGTCACATAGTTCCTCTCCAAGCTCGTTGACTCCTCCTCCGGCCTGGCTTCTAGTGCACACACCCCAGCACAGAGATACTGAGAAACCCTACAGTGAGAGACACCACGATGGATAAGCGAGTGCAATTAAACCCCAAATCTGACTCAACTGGCTAGGGTGTGTGTGTGTGTGTGTGTGTGTAGGGGTGTGTGTGTGACCATGCCAGAGACAGATCTTCGATATCAGGAGAGGAGGTCTTTTCATCCGAGCCCAACAGACTCTGGACTCATGTAACAAACACTAACAAACTATTTATGAAAGGAGGAGTGATCAAGGAAGCTACAAAACTAAATAACTACTTTGCTTAACGGACAAACCAGCCATGGGTGTGGAGCCAGCAGCAGGCCTGCATCCCTCCTCTCCCATGAGGCCAGGCAGGCCTGCATCCCTCCTCTCCCATGAGGCCAGGCGATCCTGCATCCCTCCTCTCCCATGAGGCCAGGCGATCCTGCATCCCTCCTCTCCCATGAGGCCAGGCAGGCCTGCATCCCTCCTCTCCCATGAGGCCAGGCAGGCCTGCATCCCTCCTCTCCCATGAGGCCAGGCGATCCTGCATCCCTCCTCTCCCATGAGGCCAGGCGATCCTGCATCCCTCCGCTCCCATGAGGCCAGGCGATCCTGCATTCCCTCCTCTCCCATGAGGCCAGGCAGGCAGTCTCTCTCGTACGCTTCCAGAGGGTGACACGACTCATTGACCTCATCACTTGCTATTAATCAAGTCCTCCAACAGGACACTGTCTGTCCCAGTGTGAGTCCTGGTCTCCTGGCTAAGAGCGGCCGAGCCAGCTACCACGGCTTGGGGATGGCGCAGTCGGAGCGATGGCGCCACACACGAGAGAGCCAAATGTTTACCTCTAGTAGCATTAACATTTGAGGTATTTACACAGGGAAGGGCCGGTGTTTGGACGTGGTGGCGTAGAAGGCCTGGAGGGCCAGCGATACGAGGTGAGACATTCCTCGTGCCCTGCAGGGCTATACATGGTGCGGACGGGATCTGCTGAGTCAGGGCGAGGCACATATTACTACGAGGAAAACTGCAGTGTGATCTCTCTGTTTTGAGGAGCCAGGCTTAGAGAGAGAGGTTTATTATCTGTAGTAATGTGCTGCAGTCTGGTGCTCTCCCTCCCTGTTCCTACCTGTATCTAGTTCCTACCTGCATCTAGTTCCTACCTGTATCTAGTTCCTACCTGTATCTAGTTCCTACCTGCATCTAGTTCCTACCTGTATCTAGTTCCTACCTGCATCTACTTCCTACCTGCATCTAGTTCCTACCTGTATCTAGTTCCTACCTGTATCTAGTTCCTACCTGTATCTAGTTCCTACCTGCATCTACGTTCCTACCTGTGTTCAGCTCCTACCTGTCTCTGCAGTGAGGTGCTCTCCTCCGCCAGGGCTCTCTTGCAGGGCAGCATCTTCCTGCTGAGGTGGATGTGCCGTGTCTCCTGGCTGATGGTCATCTGCTGGGAGCGCAGGTGCTCCTCCAGGGCCTGCATGGCCACGTCCCCGTCTCTGATCAGGCTCTCCTGGACGTTCACCTTCTCGTAGAAGATACACATCTCCTCCTCGCGCTCCAGAAGCTGCACGCCCCTGGAGACACACACACACACGTTAACACACACACACGTTAACACACACACACATGTTAACACACACGTTAACACACACATGTTAACACACACACACGTTAACACACACACACACGTTAACACACAGACACACACGTTAACACACACACACACATGTCAACACACACACACGTTAACACACACACACACACGAGTGTGAGTCCAGGTGTGGCTCCAGGTGTGCGTGAGGTGTGCATGGTAGACGGCAGGGGGTCAGCGAGGCGTGCGGAGGTCAGACTGACCGCTCGTTGCGGCCCTGCACGGCGGCGTCGTGGGTCTTGCGGAGCTGCAGCAGGTTCTGCTCGTGGACGCTGATGATGCGCGTGAGCTCCACCAGATCCAGCTTCTGCTCCTGCCTCTTGTGACTCATGTCCTGCAGCGTCCAGGACACCTGGGCCAGGTCGTTCCTCAGGCTGTCTCTGATGGTGCGGCTGTGGATGTGCTTCAGGCGAGACTTCTGCAGCAGCCTGGGGGCGGGGGGGGGGGGGGGGGGGGGGGCAAACACACACACACATGGATGGATGGATAGATAAGACAGCTCGATGGATGGACAGAAGCTCCTTACTTCTCCTTGATGACGACTGTGGTCCTGAGGATCTCCATCTCGTTCTCCAGGATCTTGAACTTCTCCCTCATCTCGGCCGTCCTCTGCGACGCCATCTGGATCAGGTTCACACACTTGTTCCTGTCGCCCTTGATGATGTCATAGAGCTTGGCGAACACCCCCAGTCTGAAGAAAGGGCAAGAGAGAGGGGGAAGGAGGGAGGGCAAGAGAGAGGGGGAATGAGGGAGGGCAAGAGAGAGGGGGAAGGAGGGAGGGCAAGAGAGAGGGGGAAGGAGGGAGGGCAAGAGAGAGGGGGAAGGAGGGAGGGCAAGAGAGAGGGGGAAGGAGGGCGGGCAAGAGAGAGGGGGAAGGAGGGAGGGCAAGAGAGAGGGGGGAAGGAGGGAGGGCAAGAGAGAGGGGGAAGGAGGGAGGGCAAGAGAGAGGGGGAAGGAGGGAGGGCAAGAGAGAGGGGGAAGGAGGGCGGGCAAGAGAGAGGGGGAAGGAGGGAGGGCAAGAGAGAGGGGGAAGGAGGGAGGGCAAGAGAGAGGGGGAAGGAGGGAGGGCAAGAGAGAGGGGGAAGGAGGGAGGGCAAGAGAGAGGGGGAGGGAGGGAGGGAGAGGGGGAGGGAGGGAGAGGGGGAGGGAGGGAGGGAGGGCAGGAGAGAGGGGGAGGGAGGGCGGGCAGGAGAGAGGGGGAGGGAGGGCGGGCAGGAGAGAGGGGGAGGGAGGGCGGGCATGAGAGAGGGGGAGGGAGGGCGGGCAGGAGCAGGAACATATGCAGTGAAAAGCCCAAAACAACAGGCAACAACAAAACAGTGGCACAAGTGTTACAGAAATAGACCAGTATTTCCATAATGGAACAAAATAAACATTAGTCATCTGTTGAGGGAAGGCGGCTCCCTAGACATGGAAGGTAGGGGGGTAGGAGAAGGAGGTGAGCTGGATATGGAGGTAGGGGGTAGGAGAAGGAGGTGAGCTGGATATGGAGGTAGGGGGTAGGAGAAGGAGGTGAGCTGGATATGGAGGTAGGGGGTAGGAGAAGGAGGTGAGCTGGATATGGAGGTAGGGGGTAGGAGAAGGAGGTGAGCTGGACATGGAGGTAGGGGGTAGGAGAAGGAGGTGAGCTGGACCTGGAGGTAGGGGAGGAAAGGAGGTGAGCTGGACCTGGAGGTAGGGGGTAGGAGAAGGAGGTGAGCTGGATATGGAGGTAGGGGGTAGGAGAAGGGGAATGTTACCTGGCCTGTATCTCCTGGTTCTGTTTCTTGTGTTCCTGGATCACCAGACTCTTCCCCATCACTTCCTGTTTGATGCGGGTGTACCTTTTCTGCCGACATGAGAGATCCAGATCATCTCGTTTACGTGTGAAGTGTGTGTGTGTGAAGTGTGTGTTGGTTACATGTGTTTACATGTGTGTGTGTGTGTTGGTTACATGTGTGTGTGTGTGTGTTGGTTACGTGTGTGTGTGTGTTGGTTACGTGTGTGTGTGTGTTGGTTACATGTGTGTGTGTGTTACCCCGGCTCGGAGCAGCTCCCGGGACTTGTGTTCCCTCTCGTCAGACTTGATCTGGGCCAGGCAGCCCAGCATGTGCAGCTCCTCCCTGCAGCGGAAGGTCTCCCTCACCAGGGCCTGCTCCTGCTCCACACAGCGCTCCATCAGCTGGGCCTCCACCTCCGCACACGACTGATGGAAACACACACACACACAGTACATATAGACACGGAGCGTACACACACACACACACACACAGTACATATAGACACGGAGCGTACACACACACACACACACAGTACATATAGACACGGAGCGTACACACACACACACAGTACATATAGACACCGAGCGTACACACACACGCACACACACACACACAGTACATATAGACACGCACCGTACACTCACACACTCACACACACAGTTCATATAGACACGGAGCGTACACACACACACAGTACATATATACACGGAGCGTACACACACACACACACACACACAGTACATATAGACACGCACCGTACACACACACACTCACACACACAGTTCATATAGACACGGAGCGTACACACACACACACACAGTACATATAGACACGGAGCGTACACACACACACACACAGTACATATAGACACGCACTGTACACACACCTACTGTACACACACCTACTGTACACACACGTACGTACACATATGAATACATGTAATCAACACACACAAACAAGTAAACACATGCAACCACCACACACACAAACACACCCTCGTACTCAACACATCACACACTCACCTGGTGGATCAGCTTTTGTTTGAGCGTCTCCACCTCCTTCTGCAGTTCTAGCCTCCTCTGCAGGTTACTGTCCCCTCGGGGGAGGGCGTCCCTCTGAGACAACAACACCATCTAGGTCACAGCAGCACTCCACAAACACAAGCAAGCAAGCGGGGCGAGAGCCTGAGGTGTCGTACGAGTCTTAACTCACTTCCTCATTTGACACATATAGTTTAGGACAAAGATTGCTTAATGAATAAATGGCTACCATGGTTTCCAATGATGCCACACTGGAATTGATAGAACCGGTATTAAGTAGTTCCTCCACACTTTCCTGAACTCAGGAAGTCCTAAATGCGTCACCATGGTTTCTGTTTTGCTGACAGTTTTCCGGCTGTACTTGTCGCTATTCTATTTACCGGAGTGTCATCAAAACTTCCACAGTTCATTTTAAAGGATGACTCACAGAGAACAGGAGGGGGGGGGAGAGAGACTCAGAGCAACATCACCACAACACATCTGTTAGGAGCAACAAATGCAGCAGATTGGATAATCCAGGTTGTTGGATGAATTAGTGGATGAAGCATTCATGAATCAGACAGACCCAGCTTGTTAGGAAGCAGTGACAGATTCAAGAGGATCAGGTGGCTGAGCGGTTAAGGAATCGGGCTATTCATCAGAAGGTTGCCAGTTTGATTCCTGGCCGTGCAAATTAAGTTGTGTCCTTGGGCAAGGCACTTGAACCCTACTTGCCTCGGGGGGAATGTCCCTGTACTTACTTTAAGTCGCTCTGGATAAGAGTGTCTGCTAAATGACTAAATGTAAATGTATGAGGCTAAGTTACATTTCCTGTATTTTGGGAGCAATCACTAGACGTGAGAACAGGCTGTGATTGGTCGTCCAGGAACGTCTGGTACGAAGGCCTGAGGCTGAGGATCTGATGTGATGACGGATCTCTTATCTGTGCTCGATTACTCTTACCTCGCACTTGGTCTTGTTGTAGAGCACCTGGGTGGGCGCCAGCGTGTCATTGGTCAGTTTCAGCTGTTGCTCCATCTTCTTCAGGCCCCTGATCTGGCGGTCTCTCTCTCTCAGCTTCCGGGAGAGGCTGTCGTGCACGTTCTTCCTCTCCACGCTGATGTGACTCAGATTCAGTTCCTGTACTCCCCTGGGATTACAGAAGATGAGGATTACAACACGGACACACAGATCAAATACAAGAGTTTTTATATAGTTTTTTTACTCCCCCTCCTCCATCCCTCCCTCTCTCCCTCCCTCTCTCCATTCTCTATCCCTCTCTCCCTCCCTCTCTCCCTTCTCCATCCCTCTCTCCCTCCTCCCTCCCTCTCTCCCTCCCCCTCCTCCATCCCTCTCTCCCTCCTCCCTCCCTCTCTCCCTCCCCCTCCTCCATCCCTCTCCCCCTCCTCCATCCCTCTCCCTCTCCCTCTCCTCCATCCCTCTCTCCCTCCTCCATCCCTCTCCCTCTCCTCCCTCCTCCATCCCTCTCTCCCTCCTCCACTATTCTCTACCCTTGCCTGCATTAGCCCTCAGAGCTAGAGCCTCCCGCCTCCTACCTCTGTCCCATCAGCAGGGCCTCCTTCTCCTTGTTCATGTCCTGCTCCTTCAGCAGCATGTTGTGCTCCCTGTCAGCGGCCTCCAGCAGGGTCCTCCTCCCCTCCAGCTCCCTCATCACCTCCCTGCGCTCCTCCTCCAGGGCCAGGCTCCTGGCCTCCGTACGGCCCCGCAGCGCCGCTAGCTCCTCCGCCTGCTCCTGCAGCGCTGACTTCCTCCTCTCCACCTCCCTGAGGAGACGCAACAGCAGACAGATGTTCAGACAGACAGGGAGATGTTCAGACAGACAGGGAGATGTTCAGACAGACAGGGAGATGTTCAGACAGACAGCGAGATAGTCAGACAGACGGAGATGTTCAGACAGACACACATGCAGACAGACACACATGCAGACAGAGAGGGAGATGTTCAGACAGACAAATGTTCAGACAGACAGATGTTCAGACAGACAGGCAGGAGTTCAGACAGACAGGCAGGAGTTCAGACAGACTTACGTTTTCTTTCGGTTTATTCTCTCTATCTCCTTACTCAGCTGCCCAGGTACAGAGAGAATCTGTACCAGCTCAGCCTGCCAGAGAAACACACACCCACACCACACACACCCACCACACACACCCACCACACACACATTACTCAATAACTGGCTATGGAAATCCCCACTCAATAACTGGCTATGGAAATACCCACACATTACTCAATGACTGTGGATATTTCTATTGCTATTCATCATTCAGCCAACATTCCCAGAGCTATCTATCCTGTAGCTAACCATCCTATTGCTTGCTATCATTCTCATAGCCATCCTTCTTAAAGACATCTCTTGTTGGGATTAAATCTAGTTCACCCCTAAACCCCCATGCCAGTGACGGCAGAGCCTCACCTGGTTAATGTCTATGACCTCCTTCTTGTCCTCCAGCTCCCTGTGCTCCCTCTGCAGGAGTCTCTGCCTGGCCTGCATGTCTTCCTGCAGGCTCCTGATCTCCTGCCTCCGCTGGGTCACCTCCTTCCTCAGCTCCTCACTGCTCTCCTTCAGAAGCCTGGCTCTCTTCTCCAGCTCCTAGACACACACACACACACACACACTGTACATGCTAGCCTGAGCACACACTGTACACAAAGACCAATATTCAAAGGAAACAAGATATGATGTGTGTGCTGTTATCTATATGGTTCTTTCACAGTGAATCTTTAATTGGTTTCAGGATCTGTAATTGAGCAACAATCCAGGGTTTCCCGCAGAATTTGTTAGATAAGATGGTAGGGTGGGGTTTGCCGTCGTCCCTTCTCTGCGTTCTGCAGAGAAGGGAGGCTGGCGTTTTGGAATGGAAGGGAGAAAAACAGGACAGAGTAACACTGGCAGATATCGTTATTAATATTTTTTACGACGTAGTTAAGGCGGCAGGCGTGTGTTGCTTAGGCGGCCGCCTTAACTGAAAAGTGCTGCGGGAAACCCTGCAATCCTTCCCATTCTTGAGGCCAAAGCGTTTGATTTAACTCTCATGATGGATGAGATGTTATTAAGTTGTAATCTATTTCACATACACGCAAACACATTCTACAAGCCTGAAGCATTAAGAGAGACACAAATGCATACTTGTACAAAACATATGCAAGATCTTTTTGGGGGGATATGCATACAATAATCTATGCTGTTTTCTTGCAGTAAATCTTGTTTATCATCTCTGATGAAGTGACAGCCCCCTCTTAAGATTCTGCTCTCGTCTGTTCCATAACACCCTCGTCATTATCACTTGTATTAATTACAAACAAAATAAATCATCCATGCAAAAGATTCGTTAGAGGAGAGTAATATCATGGGGAATGCTCAGTTAACGAGTCTGTCTTGTAAATCCTGGATTTGAGACGAGGCGCTCTCAGCTGTGCTCCACGTTCCCCGTCAAGACACGCTACGCTGTGTCAGAACGGCGCCAGAGGACAGGGCTGTCACACGCCCTGGGACCTGCTCTGGTGACGGCTGGGACCTGCTCTGGTGACGGCTGGGACCTGCTCTGGTGACGGCTGGGACCTGCTCTGGTGACGGCTGGGACCTGCTCTGGTGACGGCTGGGACCTGCTCTGGTGAGGGCTGGGACCTGCTCTGGTGAGGGCTGGGACCTGCTCTGGTGAGGGCCAGGGAGAGGGGATCTGGTGTGAACTTACTACAGGCTTGGGCTGAGCCTCGTACTCCTTCTCCAGGCAGGCCTTCTCTTCCACGCAGCTGAAAAAAAGAGACAAAAAAAAAAGTGTGTGTCATTAAAACACGTCAGGGTATATAGAATTAAGAGGAACAGAATGGTTTTCGTTTGGGGAAGTTCAATCTCCTCTCTCATTCTCAGAATTTTGGAAGTGACCGTTTTTAACGTCTTGTTTCTCGTTAAGAGCGTGTAGCATCTCTCAGAGTCCAGTCCGACAGGTAGTGGAGTGTGTATCACACAGTAAGATGGGTTCCTAGCACCGGATATCAAATCCATACTGTATTCAAGAAGACTGATTAAAAAACACCTCACAGACTAGACACACGCGCCCCACCCTGTCGGCCTGCATCCTGACACAATCCAGAAAAAGACCTCAAAAGATATTGGAACGACAGTTGGCCCGCCAAAATCTGCATTCCAGAGTCGAAGTCTGGCTGCTGATCAAGGGCATGAGACAATGCTTTAAGGACAAGCATCTGTCAGTCATCTGCATGCCAGCTCACTGTTGAGGGGAAGAGGAGGAGGAGTGGAGGAGGGGTGAGCATGCCAAACTCACTGTCACAATCATTACTATTCACTGACTAATATATGATGAGAGAAGAGACTGCCGGGTGCCTTGCGACGCCCTGGGAGAATGGAGAGTGCGTGGTTCTCATTCCGTATTTCACTCCGGCATAAATAGGACAAACTATTAGCGAGGACTGCATTGGCCCTCGTAACCTGACGTATCCATGCGTGTCTATGGAGAGAGAAAAGGTTCCTAGTCTCCGTGATGTAGTTCTATCTCCTCTGTGGTCTCAAGCTCGTTACCGTGAATGATGAAGCCCTGCTCCTTTCATCTTCCTTCCCCTGGCTTGTTTTATTAGTTGCTTAGCAATGTTACAGTGTCCTCTCGTTGGCCCTGGATCTCTGAATGCGTGTCTGTGTGTGTGTGTGTGTCTGTGTGTGTGTGTGAGTGTTTTCTGTGGAGTGCAATGTTCTTTTCCATGCAGTGTTCAGAGGGTGTGCTTGGCCTTTGGAAAACAAGGACAGGAGTGTTGAGAGCGATGTGGAGGAAGTGGAGAGGAGAGGGGGGGGAGAGGAGAGGAGTGGAGAGGAGAGGAGAGCGCAGGGGGGCGGGAAGAGAACCAATATGAAATGAAATGAGAGGAGAGATGACAAGAGGAGAGGAGGAGCAGCACACCTAGCTGGAGTTGCCCACACCAGGCACACTTAACCCCCTGGTTCCCCTCCCTCCTCACCACTCCAGCTGGTAGTTCATCTGGTAATCCCTCTCCTCGGCCATCAGCAGGTCGTTGTGGAACTTGAGGAGCTGCTGCCTCATGCGGCCGACCTCCGACTCCTCCACCTCGGGGAAGGTCTCCGCCCTCTCCAGGTCCTGCCCCTGGAGCTCCAGCTGGGCTCGGAAACACCGGGCCTGCTGAAGGAGCTGGATCTCGGACTCCTGGGAGCTGGACACACACACACGCAGACACAACACACACAGTCACAGGTGGACACACACACACGCAGACACAACAGTCACACACACACACAGTCACAGGTGGACACACACACACGACACAGAGTCACAAGTAGTCACATGCAAAACAGTCACAGGTGGACACACGCATCACACACACCGAGTCACAGGTAACACCCCACACACACACACACACACGTGATCTGTGAGAGACAGCTCACCTTCTGAGAGTGTCATGGAGCAGGCTGTAACTGGCCTTCAGTCGGGCCAGCACGTTCCCACTGATTTTCCCCAGAGAGAAGAGCTGAGGAGACAAGCAGGGAGACAAAACAAATCATCCATCATCCACCCACTCATCCCCAGCCCCTTTCACCCAATCATCCCTCTATCCACCCACTCATCCCCAGCCCCTTTCACCCAATCATCCCTCTATCCACCCACTCATCCCCAGCCCCTTTCACCCAATCATCCCTCTATCCACCCACTCACCCACCAACCCGAATTCACCAATTCATTGTACCACCAACTCATCCACCAACCCAATTCACCCATCCATCCATCCATCCATCTTCATCCCATGTGCACCCCCCCCCCCTCCCTCCCCCATCTGGCCTGTCCCAGTGTTGTTGTCCAGTGTTGCTGTCCGTGTAAAGCGTGACCTCCACGCTCGTATCTAAGCTCTTATCACCTTAACCACTCCCACCCCACACATCTGCGTCACCTGCACTTTGAAAACAACGAGTGCAACAACAAAACGCATCTGCTCCCGTGTGATTCCGAGAGGAACAGAACAGCCAGCCTGCTCCAGATAGGAGGCCCAGTGTTCGCTGCTTATCTCCACGGCTTCAGATCGTCTGTGATGAAAGAGGCATCAAAGTGATGCAGGGCCCGGGCTGTACCGAGCCAGGGCAGAGAGAACATCAGACAGATGGGTCTGACTGGCGCACGGTACGAGCAGGCAGGGAAAGGGCAGAGGTCACGGAAGAAAAATCATTCATGGAACGTGCTGTTTATTTGAGTCATCCACATGCACTGGGAACCTCCCAGGAGCTGTGAAACTAAATACACTAACTAGGCCAGGATGCAGAGCTACAGTACAGTCATGGTCGCCCTATATTTCAGTCTGCACCCGCAGTCTTGAGGACTCTGAAAGACACTACTTCAGTCTGATAACAACCCTAATGGCTAACCATCGACTCTGTCGAACCCTAAAGATAGAAGCTGACATGTTAGAGAGCTATCATCACTTCCACATATCCTCTTCTCGTGCTCCGAGTGCACAAGCCAGATAGAGAGGAAGCGGTCCATCAACGCAGTGGATCTTCAGAAGCCTATCGGCCGTGTGCACACTCTGAGAGGCCTGGTCATCTGTCTGCGAGCGCAGAGGCTCTTCACTATCTGTGTGCTCCTTCTCTTCCTCTGCCCAGGCACCCGCTGAATTTATTGTCAACATGTGAGGTTTTAACAGCCTTGTGTGTGGAGAATCATCTTTGAAGAGAGGAAGGCACACACAGAAAGAGAGAGGGAGAGAGAGAGAGGGAGAGAGGGGGGAGAGAGAGAGAGAGAGAGAGAGAGAGGGGGGAGAGAGACACTGCGGTGCTCATGTGTAAGGTAATGAGACACAAAGGCATTCCTGTCATGGAGAAAAGCTTTGTGCAGCATGTGCCAGTGTGATTCTAGGCTGTATGGCTGGCTGTGGCACTATACGTCCTCTGCCTGGTTTTCATAAGAAGCTGGCAGCCCCGCCCGGTAGACTGGACCCTACACTGTTTCTCTCTTTCTCTCTCTCTCAGTATACTTACAGTATCTGCTAGTATTTCCTCTGTGGGAAAAGTAGGCTTTTAAACCTGTGAAAACACACCCCTTTCACTAAAGTACTGACTAATCTGGCTCCAGTGTAGCTCAATGCCTTCCCTACCAGGTTGCCCGTTTAAACATGCACCAGGATATGACCTGTGCTGTTGATGTTTCGACACTACCTACACAGTCATCCCACAATATAACCTAGAACAGCCTGTAGGCTTTCACTAAACACACAAACTAGGTTTCAAAATAGGTTGGTTGCTAACGTTGCCAAACCATTTATGACTGTGGGATTGTTGAAACAAATTACCCTTTTGTATGGTGATGTGATTGACAATAGTCTAATGGAAAGCATCGCCGCTTCAGAACTCCCACTGCACCACATGCTAAGTTCCTCATAAGAGAGTAAACAACAGTTGGCTAGTGATGCTCTGGAACTGCTACAGGCCAAGGAGTGACATCATCAAAAGTCACAGTTACAATCAATTCAAAACTCGACAATAACAAGAGTTAAGAGGGAGAAAAGACTCCAGTGTTTTGGATGGAAATGAGGCTGGTGCTTGGGAATGAGTAACCACACCCACAAACACAATCATGTTTTCAGTAAAATAAAAAATAATAAAAAAATAAGTGGAACATGTAAGTGTAAGACAAAATAAAAATACGGCAAAAAAAAGGTGGAGAAGAAACGTAGTGGAGAGTAATTCCTGTGAGCTGAGTCATTTCTCTGTTCAGGGAAATAGGTCTGACTTACCCGAGACCTTGCCTACCTACTCTCTCCCTCAATATTCTTTTTTCACAGTGCTGCTGCTGCTGCTATTGGGTTGGAGAAATTATGCAATTCAGCCCCTCCCACCCCTCCCTTGTTCCTCTCTCTCTGTCTCCCTCCCTCCCTCTCTCTGTCCTGATATTAATGACACAGCTATCTGAGGCAGCAGCAGTTCTGACTCTCCTCTCCTGCAGGCAGCACTTGCACTGTCTTTCTCTTCACATCTGACTCTCTCTCACACACTCTGTCACACACACACACACACACTCATTATCTCTCACATACAGACCGGCTTGTGCATCTTTCACCCACTGGGACATCTCACATACAGACAGACAAACAAACACACACACACTCCAGCGCCATGCAGAAGGTCCTCTTTTGTGTTTGTGCCTCTGTCCTGCTGGCTACAGCCCCCCTGAGGAGCCTGGAACTGACTGAGGGGAAACAGACGCAGCATAGATGGGACAGTGAGGGAGCTGGGACTGGGGCTGGATCCTGCTCCCTGAAGCTGAGGCCAGCGGGCCAGTGCGGGGAGGACGACGACTGCCCCTACCAGGTCACCCTGCCGCCCCTCACCATCCAGCTGCCCAAGCAGTTCAGACTTCTGGAGAAGACCATGAAGGAGCTGCAGAGCCTGAAGGAGACCGTCCACAAGCTGAAGAGCGTCTGCCTGGAGGGCCGGCAGCAGGCTGACCAGAGCCTGCAGAGGGACAGTGGGGAGGCAGGTGGCCCGGGGCTGGGGCAGTCAGCCGGGGCCAGTAAGGAGGAGCGTGGGGACGGAGGCATCTTCCCCGGACCCGGGGACAGCGGTCCAGGGAAAACGCTTCACGAGATGCAGAGCAAGATGCACCGCATGTCTGCCAGCCTGCGTAACGCCCGGGGCCAGATCAACACCCTGCAGGGGCGCGTGGAGGAGCTGAGCCTCATCAACATGCAGAACGTGGAGGCCATGGTGGACAGCCGTGTGGAGAACATCACAGGACTGGTTAAGAAGCTGAGCACCACCTGCACCAACCAGTGTGCCGTCACCAACACCCCACAGTGTAAGTACTTCCAAACCTACCATTACGAAGTGTTCATATTAACGTGTAGCCTATGTTATGTGCGATTCAATTGCTTCGCTCCACCCACAATCACTTTACTAGGCTGCTGTTAGTGTCCAGACACATATCTTTGTGGGAGTCTGTAGTATTGACCGTTCGTTTTGCCGATCCAGGAAGTGTAATCTCGTCTGTTTGATATCCACTGTCACTGTGCTCAGCACACACAGAACTCTCCAGCCTCACGTTGCTGTAGAACTCACCACTGTAGCGTCCATCACTGATCTAAGAGCCCCAAGTCGACTGATGGCTGTTGTTTACTCTGCGGAGGTTTTAGTGCTCTCCCTGATCCCTGGGTTGTGTGTGTTCAGAGAATACGGTTTGAATGTGCCCCTCCCTGGCTCAATATACACCTCTCACAGTCTCACAGTTTTAATGGGTACTGAGTGCTGTACTTGAGAAAAGGAGCGAACATTGATTTTGAGTCATCGTGATTCAGGATGGTGTTACTTCATCAATGGCTTTGACCTCAGTGACTCAATTCACTGCACGGACTTTAGCGTCTGTAATCATTAATGTTACTGGCTTTCCAATGGATGATTAAAGTTACATTTGATGTTAAATATGGTCCTGTGAGAAAGTGACGGAGGGGCAATTGAATTGTCACAGTTTATAGCAAAACTGCACCTACAATATGGTCAATGCTCACTGTAGCAGAGATGGAGAACTGGAGAGTTTGCATATTTTTCTAAGGGCTTATTGGAAATAAATTTGTCAGTCTGCTTTAATTTTGCAAGACACTCAAACTCTTGGGAACACTATAGTAAATCAGAGGACGTCGAATTGGAAATCCATGACTATGATTATGGAAAAATAAGTAAAACCCTTAACTCTGGACAAACTAAAAAAAAATGTTTCCAAGTAGAGGTGCACTTGTTGGAGAGCTTGGTTGACTACTCACCGCCAAGGATCATGTGACAGTGAAAACCAATCGACCAATCCCCAACTCCCGAGACAGTGATCTGTTCCTGGAAACAGCTGTGACAGTCCTAGTTTGAGCTGGATCTGACCAGACAGCACTCTGATGTCTCTCAGGGTTGAGTTCTGAGCACGCTCAGTCCAGCGTGAACAAGAGGCCAGATCCGACACCCCTCGTTACCTCTGCCAACAACACTTAACAACAACACATGCCGTCAGTACTCTGCCTGGCTGAGATTAGGCATGGTGAGAGAGCACTCTTGCCTCTTGGTTTGGTTTGTCTTGTCTAGGCAGGTTCATATCCATGCCAATTACATTTAGTCCTTTTTTTTTTTTTAGAATTACAAGAGATAAGCCGTGGAAAAACAGATTTTTTTGTCATAAACAGTTATTATATAAGGATTCCATGTGTGAACATCTCTGAGGAAGGGAAATGGATACTTCCATTTTTCTCTGTGGGAAAATTGATTTGCAGCACAACGCCAAGGTTCATGTCTGTGTATGTCAACGAAACTCAGACCGGGGTCAAGAAAGAGAAGTGTTCAAGTTTAAAGTACAGTGTGTTTGTGTATTCTGTGTTGACACAACCATCTCCAGGTCAGGTTTCTATCTAGATCAGGGAAAACAGCTCAATAACAACCCGATATCAACAGCGGTACATGTGCAGGTTGTTAAAGCTTGGATGCATCATTAACGCGGGACCAATCTGCAGATTAAATAAACTCGGTTTTCTATTGCACCAAAGGTATTTCACAGCAAAAAAAAAACGATGCTACTCCCCTCACTAAAAACAGTCCACTGCAGCTTTTACTCATGTAAATTGTTGGGCTGCTATTGGTGAACAGCTGGCACAACCCTGATTGGCCTGTCGAGTGCTCTTATACACAAACAACTTAATCAAGAGTAGGGTGCTAGGCTGTTCTTTATTCATCTCTTGCGTAATTCCTTGATTACACAGTTTCCCCTCTTCTGTCCATCATAATAATCTGTTTCCATGTCAGCCAGTCAGTTAGGAAAGACTATCTAGGACAGCCAGAGTTGAAGATACAGGCTCCGTCTCTGTCTTTCAGGGGGGGGGGGGGGAGGGGGGTGACTGACTCAGACAGACAGGCGGAGAGGCAGGCAGCCAGGCAGAGAGACAGACTGGCAGGCAGGCAGGCAGAGAGACAGACTGGCAGGCAGAGAGACAGGCAGCCAGGCAGAGACAGACTGGCAGGCAGAGAGACAGGCAGCCAGGCAGAGAGACAGGCAGCCAGGCAGAGAGACAGACTGGCAGGCAGAGAGACAGGCAGCCAGGCAGAGAGACAGGCAGCCAGGCAGAGAGACAGACTGGCAGGCAGAGAGACAGGCAGACAGGCAGAGAGACAGGCAGCCAGGCAGAGAGACAGACTGGCAGGCAGAGAGACAGGCAGCCAGGCAGAGAGACAGACTGGCAGGCAGAGACAGGCAGCCAGGCAGAGAGACGTGCAGAGAGACAGGCAGCCAGGCAGAGAGACAGACTGGCTGGGTTTGTTTTGTGGGAACTGGGAAGCGTAAGCCAACTCATTCTGGAGCAAACAAACCGTCTGACAGCTGCTGTCCGAAGCTGTGTCCTCTGCCCTGCTCTGGGAGCCCACTGTGAGGGACGCCACCTTACCACAACACAGAGGGGGGGCCAGCTCAGTGTGAGCCAACTGGCCTCGAAGGGAGACTCTGATATAGAGAGACTGTGTCACTTTCTAAATCCCGGGAGGGGCTCCGTGCTGCGGACCTGGTGTCAGGATGATTTAGGCCGTGACACACTCAAAGAGGGGTGCACCTCGGTAATCCACTTAGACACTTTCCCACGTTTGGGCAGGGCTGGCCCTTTATGTCCAGCCCCCCTGACAGGGAGCTTGACTCCAGCGCTGGGCAGAGTCAGCAGGACTGCATGCTACGGGCAGCGTTGACTCTTATCCTCTTATGACCGATGCCTCTCTCTTCTTCATCTCTCCTTCCCCCCTGTCTCCCTCTACTACTCCTTCCCGGGCTCCCCCCTCTCCAATCCCTCCCTCTCCCATTCCCTCCTCTCACCACTCCCCTCCAGTCATCCTGGCTCCCAGGGACTGCTCCGACTACGACGTGCTGGAGGAGAAGAAGAACTGGGGTGTACCGGGTGACACCGGACCCCAAGAACGGCACGTTTGAGGTGTACTGCGACATGGAGACGTTTGGAGGGGGCTGGACCACGGTGCAGCAGCGCCTCAACGGCTCCGTCAGCTTCAACCGCACCTGGGCCGAGTACAAGAAAGGCTTCGGAGACCTCCGGTGGGTGTGGGCCCCAGGACAGGGAGATAGGTCACCTACGCTGCACCAAGCTCCCCTGCATAACATGAATATGATAGCATAAAATGCATAATAATAGCTGTACGTCAGGGTGAGAGACGTTGATTCCATACGGTTCTATTCCGTCTAGTCAACGATGTTCAGTTCTATTCTGCTTCTGGATAGAGAACAGGATGATAAAACAGAGGCTTAGAGAAGCCTTTACCGGGATAAGGCCTAGAGATATAGCTAACGCAAAACTCAAATCATTCGATTGTAACATACTGTGATGTTTGTTGTGTATATTTTGTGTGCATCTGTTTGGTGGAAAGCACAGCAGAGGAACATGCACACCAGATCCAATGTAGTTACTCTGCTCTGCTCTCCAGGGGTGAATTCTGGTTGGGTAACGACCGCATGCACCTGCTGACCAAGGGTAAGGACATGGTCATACGCATCGAGCTGGAGGACTTTGAGGGTGTCCGGGAGTACGCCAAGTACGACAAGTTCTACGTCGCCAACGAGTTCCTCCGCTACCGGCTCTCTATGAGCGGCTACAGTGGCACAGCCGGCAACGCCATCAACTTCAACAAGCACTTCGACCACGACCAGAAGTTCTTCACCACGCCAGACCGGGACAATGACATGTACCCGTCTGGAAACTGCGGGGCCTACTACAGCTCGGGCTGGTGGTTCGACGCCTGCATGTCTGCCAACCTCAACGGCAAGTACTACCACAAGAGGTACAAAGGAGTAAGGAACGGGATCTACTGGGGAACGTGGCACAACATGAGCACAGAGTTCTACCCCACCAACTACAGGCAGGCCTTCAAGACCGTCAAGATGATGATACGCCCCAAGAACTACGCTCCCTAGGAGCTAGCGTGGCTGGCTGCTTCCTCTGAGGAGGGCTAGGGGAAAAGTTTAGGGTTGGTGGGTAAATTGAGTATAATTGGACAATTCCCATGACATACGTTTTTTTTTCTTTTCATATTTACATTTTACACCCTCTACCACTCTGGTTCTTACTGTAAGCATTATCGTTTCTTAAACAGGACTGTACAGTACACACATGCACATACCAGTCAAACTGGTCAGAGCTCGAAAATGTATTGATATAATACTGCCATCTACTGTTAGACTAATGCCATCAGCCTCAATTACTAAACTAAAACCCCATGTAGGCTGTATAGAGTAGATACGAAGGAGGAGTCAAGAAGTACATGTACAGTATTTATTTTTTGGATTACAATAGCTTTTTATTATACTAATATATGGTCCATTTATTCAGGTTGTGCATAGTTAAGTGGTGTTGTCTCCAATCTAATTGGTGAGTCATAAGATAGTCATTGAAATGCAAGGTACCCCTCCAGAACAATTTATTTGTGTAAGACTAAAAAAGATTAGCATATCTTTCAAATGTCAAAAAAGTATGTGTGTACATTTAGTGTTTTGTGTATATATTAGTTTTTCTATCATCGTAATGTCTTGTTCAAAAACATTTACTTTTATATGAAACATTAAAGTTACACTAGCTTTGCTTGAAGTTGTCCTTGGTTATTTATATTCTTATCTGATACAGCCTACAAAACGAGAAAATACCGCTCAGGCCTTACGAACATGCCAACACGAAGTAACCTTTCTTAATGGAGGAGTCCCGATAGCTACGTACCTCGTCTAGACACTGGTAGGCAGGGCTGGCTGATATGTTTGAGCTAGGTCCCTCCTCTTGCAGCGCCGCGTCAGGTGCCAGGGCGGAGAGGGGGATTTCCTCTGAAGATAGACCCTCTCCCTCTTCTCCTTCGCTGGGAGAGGAGCTTTTCCACTCAGCCTGGCTCATGTTCTACCTGTGAGACAAACACACGCGCACAGTCACGCACGCACAAGCACACACCTTTGCGAATCATGGATGATGGTGAGTATGAAAGTACTGTAACTCAGAGGAGCATAAGTTTTTGTTGCGAAAACTAGCTAGTCACATTTTAAAACGTCAAGACGTCACAAGCCTGCGCGCCACATTTTAAAACGTCACGACGTCACAAGCCTGCGCGCGAGTAGGAGTTGGAGTAAGTACATGTCTGATAGAATCTGATCTCTCTATCGCTCTTGGTTTTCCCCAGAGCCATATAAATATAATATACATTTTTTATATGGCTCTGGTTTTCCCTACTCACTGTGCGGATAGCTGGTCACATGACCCCCGAGTTTTCAGACGGTGAAGTTGTTACTGACACGTAATGATCGCTAGATGGCGCTTCTTGCATGGATAAATGGCAAGATCGAAGAACGAAATTGCCTTCCTTAATCTGTCAAACATTTTGGTGTTGTAGTCGGTGATTATTTCATTAGAAGGTTTGCTGTCTAACCCTTCAATCATTCAACTTTATAAATAAGTAGCCCAACATTATCAACATTCTATAGTCGGCTGAATGATCGCGTTGTTGTCCCCAGTCACAAGTATAAACACACAGGGACATCATAAACATTCAATGCTCTAATTAATTAGATCCAGTTATCATGGCAAAACATACAGCTAATGTTCTTCATTTTTTGTCAGGACACGGTCCAAGTACAGTAGCTTGTAAAAATGAGAGCCATGTGTAATTAGTTTGGAAATTCTGGGCTATACAGTAGGCTTAGTGAATCGATAGTCGATCGCATGGAATCAATAGATTTGGTCGCAACAGTTCCTTTCAATGTGTAGTCTATCACCCATGACAAATATTTTCTTTCTCCAAACGTTTGTATGTTTGGTATTAGGCTAGTTTAAACAATAGGTTTGTATGTGATTAAAAAAAAAAATATCCCCATAAATTGTAGCTCTACCCCCTCTAGTTATTAATGTACAACAGCTGCGCAGCAGCTGCTTAGCTAGCGCCAAATAACTCCATCAGCACGTACTGTAAAGTCACTACTGTAGCTCTAGTCTAGCTCTACTGTAACTGAATGACTCACCTTCGAGCACTCTTCAGAGACCTGAAACTTTAAATCCTTTACAGGAAATGATTCGCCATAGTTGTCGATGCCACAACACAGGTCTCACAAATCTAATGTAAAACAGACAATACAACTCAATTCAACTTGTTAGATGTTCTCAGCTTCAAAGTTATCTTCCTAGTTTGATAGCTAGCTCTAAATCTCAGCTCTTCTGCTTTGTTAAACAGCTTGGAGCGGTTACCATAACAACGATGTCCCAACAGCGCATGTAGATTTTCTCGAGGTACGTTTAAATTCCGACAGAGGACGCCAATTTCCCATTTGACTGATGATTGGATATGAGTTTTAAGAGAGTTTTAATCACCGCGTGAATGCAAGCTGGAATAATATGGATACAAATTCAAGACAAAGTTTTTTTCTCCTGGTGGGGACTTTCATGATAGTAGATGTGATCCAAAAGTTACAGATTTCACAAACTCATGTCTTTTTTCATTAAATGTGATGAAACATCAGCATTTGGTTATTAACCATGTGGTCGGGATCAGTTCCAAGTCAGCGTATTTTACGTGAGGAATGCATTTAGCTTTGGGGGTTCTCGATATCTTGAATTACATTTCTGTCAGCTTTGACATGATGGTAACGTTGCCATCCTACCTGAATCCTTAGTCATGTGTAGGCCTACGCATTTTTATTATTTGTAAATATGTCTACATACGATAAGATTTAAAACAGCTGTCACAACACTTTGGTGTAGTATCGGCTATTAAAAGATATAAATACAGACAGATAAATGGAGGACAAAGCTAGAAAGAAAGTGAATGAGAGAGATAAACTGTGTGTGAGAGTGAAGGGGGAGGGGGAGTCAGTAATAGAGAGGAAGAAGTGGAGTCCGAGTCAGAGGATTAGTTCACAGTAATTTCCCTGAGCTGGACGTCCAGACTGCCGCGATGAATGGAAGCTATTACCTCCGTCTGTTCTCCAGAACCAGGATCCCTATGGAGAGGCTAGAATTGACATAGGTGTACACCAAGTCTCATAACCACAGAGCTAGCCAGCCAGGAACCTCCAGAGGCCCCCAGATCCCTCTGGTTTCATCCCAGCCACAGTCATCTGAAGACAGCCACTTCCTTTGGGACCTCCCCTCTCTCTGCTCTGGGCGTGTGGAACAACCAGGATACAGGCCATATCCTATCTCTGCTACACGCATACACACAGACACACATCTGCTAAACATATAGAGAAGCCACATACTTGTATAGACAGATGAGAGCTAACCCTCAAAAGGAAAAGTCATTTGTATTTTTGTCATAGAGGTTATATTGGGTCTTTATCGGAAACCCATGCCACTGTTGGTAATGGCAATGAGTGTTTTGGTGCTAAACAAGTTGCCCTACTACATCTGTAGACTGTGATTAAATATGATGATATGTGATATATACAGTATATAAACATGGAGCTTGGTTTATGGCCTGTAATACAAAACTGCTACACCGAAAAACTGGCATTTCATTATGTTTGTCCATGAAGCATCACGCAACCCGGTTTAATATTAGTCTTGTACATTTATCCGGACAATTTTTTTCTGTGCTTTTCACTAACTTTGGTCGAAGCCACGCTGGAACAATTTTACACAGTGTTTTGCTGAGATACTCTGTGATTATGTTTTTAAACCAAAATTATAGCTTTGGAAGTGCCAACTCAGCTACCACAGACTGAGCTAGGAACAAAACAATGATGTAAACATCTGAACAGACAACAGTGGACCAGGGAAATGTCCTCAAACCCACACCAACATGCACAGAGAAAAGCAGGCACCTACCACCTGACCACATTTTACAAATACATTAATAAAGATTAATGACATTATGCTGTAGGGATTTACTGACGAGAGATTTCAGTGTGAGAAAATCTATTAGGGCATGAGTTCCACCTTTATAAAGCCACCAGTGTGACTGAGTTGGATACAGTTACTATGACAACAGCGAGAGAACCTTTTCGTAAACCGAGTGTTCTCTGTGGCTTGCCAGTTTGTAAGACTGCACAGTGGCATGGAATGCTTGCAAAAGGCACCCACATGCGTAAAAGGCATTTCCACCCTGCTGAAAGCAGGTATTGTATTAAAAAACGATCCTCTCTTCTCTCTTTCTCCTCTTCTTCGGCTTCTACTCTCTAGAGACCAGAACTAAAACCAAGTCAACACAAGGTCAGTTACAAGACCCCCTCTCCCCATACCTTCTCTCGGCCCAACCCCCCAAAGAGCAATATTTTGCCGATGAATCACTGCACACAGGCCACCAATCAAACCATGCAATCTCAGCAAAAAAACACACACACAGAAAACCCCTATATGTGACTTTTTAAAGCCCAGTTCTGCAAGATCTTCAACACCATTCTCAGTATAGTAAGTTATTAATGTCCCTGAGGCTGACTGTTAACACAGAGCTGCCGTCTGAGCATGGTGTAGCTGGGCTCAGGCTGGACCGGGGCACGGGCCAGGGGCTGGCTCCATGACTACGACCAGGACTAGGACCAGGACTAGCATTACATTTACATTTAGTCATTTAGCAGACGCTCTTATCCAGAGCGACTTGCAGTAAGTACAGGGACATTCCCCCGAGGCAAGTAGGGTGAAGTGCCTTGCCCAAGGACACAACTTCATTTTGCACGGCCGGGAATCGAACTGGCAACCTTCTGATTACTAGCCTGATTCCCTAACCGCTCAGCCATCTGACCTCCTCCGCATTAGGACCAGGACTAGGGCTAGCATTAGGACCAGGACTAGGGCTAGCATTAGGACCAGGACTAGGACTAGCATTAGGACCAGGACTAGGGCTAGCATTAGGACCAGGACTAGGACTAGCATTAGGACCAGGACTAGCATTAGGACCAGGACTAGGGCTAGCATTAGGACCAGGACTAGGGCTAGCATTAGGACCAGGACTAGGGCTAGCATTAGGACCAGGACTAGGACTAGCATTAGGACCAGGACTAGCATTAGGACCAGGACTAGGGACTAGCATTAGGACCAGGACTAGGACTAGCATTAGGACCAGGTACTAGGGCTAGCATTAGGACCAGGACTAGGCATTAGACGGACCAGGACTAGGACTAGCATTAGGACCAGGACTAGGCTAGCATTAGGACAGGACTAGCATTAGGACCAGGACTAGCATTAGGACCAGGACTAGGACTAGCATTAGGACCAGGACTAGCATTAGGACCAGGACTAGGGCTAGCATTAGGACCAGGACTAGGGCTAGCATTAGGACCAGGACCTAGGGCTAGCATTAGGACCAGGACTAGGGCTAGCATTAGGACCAGGACTAGCATTAGGACCAGGACTAGGGCTAGCATTAGGACCAGGACTAGGGCCAGGTCTGGGGCTGCCCTCTGGGGGGTGGTCAGTCTGTACTGTTAGTTTCTCCAGATATGTTTTTCCAGCAATAAACATGATTCAGTGTTGTAGTGGGGAGGTTGTTTTGTGTGTGTTAGGATGAGTGAGTATGTGTGGGAGGAGAGCAAAGTCCGAATGTTTGAGCAGATTTGAAATTGTTGTCATCAGTCAAAGTGTAAGTTCTGCTGTTACAGCAACCTCTCTCTGACCAGCGTTTCTGCAACCGTGGCATATCTTTATCCCAGTGCAGTCAAAGTACGAGCTAGTTATGAGAAGGTGAACCCTTAACTCTGCATAAGCATTCTTTTTTAAATAATGGTCATACGATACCTTGTAGAATTATGAGTGGGTATTAAAGATGACAGCATTTTATTTCAGGAGAGTTGCAAATTTATGAAACTCAGATTTTGGAAATGCCTTATAAAAACTGGATATGTTTCAATTTTTTTCTGGCAAAGCTGACTACTGTGATATCTTAAGTCCCCTACATCTTTGAAATGCTTCTAAGGATGTCCAGTATTAGGGTTGGAAGATTCATGCCTGTTGTGTTCTCCTCTCTCTCTCTCGCTCTTCTGAACTGAACTACTCCATGGAGAGTAACCATGGCGACCTCTGGCACTAAACATGACCTCTGACCTCGGAGACAGAGAGAAATAGGTTTTGACTTTACTTTCATCCCCGTATCTCTTCCCCAAACACCCCCCCCCCTCACCCCTGGCTGTGAGCTACAGAGCACTGAGGGTGAGACCTAGATGAACAGACGTTATTCATCATTACCATTTGTAAACAGCCTCTCTGGCTGTGTGTGAAGCACAGAGGACTTGTCAAGCAGTCGTCTCATTGTAGCGTGTGTATCTGTAGTTCACATGATACGTGACTTGAGAACATGAAGTCTGTTTGTACGTGTGGGTAGTGTGTGTGTTTCTGAGTAGATACCACACAATTAAGTGAGGTTGTTTAATCCGACCAGTCTTTTAAAACACTTAAATAGATGTGAGATTTGGAGACTTCTATTTCTAGTTTACTGAAGACAATGCACTTAAGCACCCTGCTTTACTGCTCAGATCCCCTGTAAAATAAATATAACTTTTTGGAAGCTCAAACATCAACATTCACCAGAGCTGTTTGTGAATTTGGTCGCTTAAAATGTCTGTTTGCTCCCTCACTGCAGAGTTTTAATTGAAGCACTTTAGTGCTCAGTCCCTCTGAAGGCAAACCTATAAACCTCCTTTATGGATTCACAGCTGCAAAAGTATAGTTCTGGCGGTGTGTACAGTCAAGGAATAATAACAGTAGCTAGCAGTGCTAAATAACAGGACTGGAAACACTGCAACAAACATATATTCAAACAAATGTCAAGAAGGTATGAAACTGGTGTATATCAGAAACTATCTTTAGAATATGTGTCCACATAGCTAGATATGGACACATTACCTGAAGACGCCTAAATAAATATAATAAAGTCTGGGTAATTGCATTCCTGACTGTAAGCAAACTTCCTGCTTTAAGTTTGAGTACCTGGGAACAGTCATGTCTGTTCCCAGTCAGCTGCTTTGGAGATGCAGCCTAAATGGAGACAGGCACATTCAGTAAATATTGCCCTCCAAATAGAAATAAGCTGTTTGCTGAGGTTTTAACTGCCAGGCCTTGATACTGAAGCAGAGGTTCTGGTTCCAATTTGTCTTCTGAAGCCTCTCCTCGCTGTGTGTGTGTGTGTGTGTGTGTGTGTGTGTGTGTGTGTGTGTGTGTGTGTGTGTGTGTGTGTGAAAGAGAGAGAGTGTGTGTGTGACAGAGAGTGTGTGTGTGGGGTGGCCGGGGTTCACAAGACTGCTTAGCTAATGCCTACACACCTGGAGAACGTTTTCAAGTGTCAGGCAAGATTACTCATCTCCCCATAACACAGAGATGCCAGACACACGGGACAGGAAGTGGCGGCAGGACGAGCAGCGTCTGACACAGCCGTGTTTCAGAGCGCTTCAGTCAGACCCTCAGCCTGGTCTGGGAACAGCTGCTGGGGAGAACCATCCCAGGCACCTTTCCAGTCACAAGCACTCAGATGTGTAAGAGGACACTTTGCCTCTCTTCCATCACTACCATCCGTTCCTTTGCACACCAGGATGATGTCACCCTGATCCCCGACCCATATGGGGGTCAGATGGATGAGCGGTTAGGGAATTGGGCTATTAATCAGAAGGTTGCCAGTTTGATTCCCAGCCGTACAAAATTACGTTGTGTCCTTGGGCAAGGCACTTCACCTTACTTGCCTCGGGGGGGAAATGTCCCTGTAGTTACTGTAAGTCGCTCTGGATAAGAGCGTCTGCTAAATCACTTTATGTAAATGTCCCCTTTGACCCGGTCAGCCGAGAATCTGGAGTGTCGTTGCTGGAGCATGTTTGCCTGTGAAGAGGTTGTTGGCCAGTAAAATGCACCCCGGGGTTAGCCCGCTGATCCACACATCCTCCCTCCAACTCTGTCTTCGCTGCCTTGACTTCCCAGACACAGAAGAAGACCATTATTTTCCATCAACACGTTCTGTGTCATTAGCACTCATTCTTCCCTCTCCTCCTTCTCTTTCTCCCTGCATCTTACCTTTCCAATCCCTCTTTCCTTCCCCCCCCCCCCCCCCCCACATACACACATGCCCATATATCCCCCCTACATTCCAGTGGTTAACTGAAGGAGGTTAGGGGGGGTGGGGAAGTATGGGTGCATAGATGTGGGGGGGTTGGTCAGTCATATTTTAAAACAGAGAAATCCCACAGCTGTCGCCACATCTCACACACACACACGCAAACACACGCACACACACACACCGTCGCTATCGTCACCACAGGCCTGCTCATCGCAGCTCTGGAGAACAGATGTCAGAATGAAAGGTTTTCTCTCCGTGGTAAATCTCCTGCAGATACATGACTTTCCTTTTCCATCCCTCTCTCCCCCTGTCTCTGCACATATAAACATATATACCATGGAAATCACTGGTTGTAAACAAATAAAAAAACAAATATGATAACGAGCAGACGAGCACACAGATGATTCTTTGATGATCCCTTTTCTTAGTGTGTGTGTGTGTGTGTGTGTGTGTGTGCACCTGTGTGTTTTTCTTGAAAGGTGTTTTGAGAAATGAGAGAGATGAAAGCACTGAAGTTGACCGTGATCTTCCTGGAAAACGACAGATGCTGTATAATAACAATCATGACACAAACACGTGTACACACGTGAGCCCACACACACACTCGTGCACACACACACACTCGTGCACAGACACACCACTACCACCCATCCACCCGCAGACAAAACACACCCATGCATGCATGCACAACCTGCTAAGAATACTGCAGCTCTGTGCTTTGTTAGATCCTGACCCATTCTGACAGTGTGCTTGTTTAAGCCAGGTTGATTCTCTTCCCATTTCTCTCTCTCTCTCTCTCTCTCTCTCTCTCTCCCCCCCATCTCTTCTTCTCTGAGATTGGAGTCTCTCTCTTCTTCTTTCTTTCTATCTCTTTTGTTCTCTTTTCTTTTTCAAATCAATTTCTGTCTTTTTCTCCCTCAAGTTCTACTTGAGCAGATACCACTGTAAACAGACGGGGACATTAATAAGGCAACATGGCAACGTGCTGGAACACAGTAACCCACCACAGAAGTACTTGTGGGAACTTTTATTGACGTTTCGGTTTCTTTTAAACAAGAGCTAAAACTCCATTAAAAATCCTAATTAAAGAACGAGTATTAAAAGTTTACGGATGAGAAACCAAGTGGCAAGATCGCCGCAAGATTGGAAACTAATCAAGAGTGAACAGGCCTGGTGAGGTTATGTCACGTTCATAGAACAATGAAGACGGTAGCCTTATATGGTGGTACTGACATTGTCGTGCAATCCTTCTCCGAGTTCTCAATACAGTTTTGTACAAAACATAATCTGGAATATATCATCATTAAAGCAAACAAAACATATCTATAGAACAAATCTAGTTCGAGTCCAGACCCAGCCAATCCAATCCCAGAACCAGTTTATCAAGAGTCCAGACCAGCCAATCCGATACCGGATCCAATTTATCAATGCTTACCATTCTGTTTTGAGTAGTCTGGTGGGTCATCTGGATAGAATGACATCCAAAATGGTGGATTGTGTGTCTTTCAGATACAGATCAGTTATGATATTCAGCCTGGGACACAAAAGGCCGGCAGAATCTCTGGGTCTAATCACTGAAGCTATGGTTATCAAACCATCTCTGTTACCCTGGATGCATATTCACAGTAACGAGGACCATGTCTCTGGTTCTGATCATCTGCCTCCAAAACACACACATCTGGAACTGTGCCCCATAACAGGAAATGAAGTCACAGGAAATACATAGGATGTTTGGGGTGTTTTTGTTAGGTGAGGACGGGGGCAATGTAGTCTGTGTCAGTTACCAGTTAGACCAATGTGATGAATTCACACTGGCTGTCTCCCAGGTTTAGATTCAGTGACTCGTAGAAAACTTGTAGTTTGATTTGCGTAGAGATCTCTCACAGAACCTGACTCAACAGATGTACGCTGTAGGATTTGAATCTCCTCACAATAACACAAACTAAGTTAAAGACTTAATTAAGAATAAAGAATAATGGCATGTCGCACTGACCAGTGATCCATCTCATAGTCACTGGAATTGTGTAACCAGATAAGGTAGAACTCAACTAGAGTGCTTCCTTGTTGACATGTCTTTCCCCCTGTCTTCCTGACAACCACAATTGTAATCCTACACAGCTGCACAAATTCCACAGAGCTAAATCAGTAGCCCCCCCAACTCCCAAAACATCATTTATGCATTAATGCAAGACTAAATATTTTCCCACCCCGTTGATTGTTGGGAAGCCCTCTGTATTTCTCACCATGGTGATAGACATGATAGAAGCAATGTTATGCCCAGTCAGGTCTTGTCATGGGAAAGCTCAGAGGAGATGATGTCTGGATGATGCAGACCGATAGTGGGGGAGACTAGATGAAGCTATGTACACGCTAGACACTGAGCAGGAACACTCCATGACGTTGGAGCCAAATCTCCTTAAACGATGTGCTGGTAAGGAAACTGCATCCTCTCATATACAGAACAGAATCCAAGCACTGTTTCGATCTGCGATTTCTCCTCAAGATCACCATGAGATTATGTGAGAGTTTGCAGAAAGACCGGATCATTCTACAGGTCAGAGTCTTCTTTGTTCCTGGAACAGTACTCATAAGTCCACGACATGTCAAGACATGTTCACCCACAGACCTGTCCCTTTCATTCCTCTATGAGGCATGTGTCAGTCCGTCTCCAAACCTCAGAGATTTTCTTCTGTTTGTTGTAAACCCTGAGGGTACTGTGCAAACAATGAAACAGAGAAAGGTGAAATGTTTATTTTCCCAAAACAGGATTAACACAAAAGAAGTAACAAAAGTTGACTACCACAACCAAGAGTGGTCAAGTATGGGGGCTCACGAAATCCCTCAAAATGGGCAAACCTAGAAAACTTCACCAACCATGGACAGGGAGTGGAAAAAACGATTTTCTAAATGATACTTCTTTCAAGTGAAGTAAAACGTTCTCAGCGCCTCCAGACCAAATCCATCTCAGTGAGGTCAGCAAATCTACGACCACAGCCCTGAAATCAGTTACTTTGGGTTCCGCTGTTGCCAGGAAAAATGTGGATGGACGCCAGCACCTGTTTCACTCCCAACTCTCATGATGTTGTTACAACATCATGGAGAATTAAGCTTTCGTCACCTGTTGTAATAATCTTGGTGTCATGTTGGGTGCTGTCTTTACCAAGCACACCTCTCCATGAAGGGTGTGGTGGGGGACAAGGAGAGCAGGTCATCTTCCTGGGCACGGCCCACATATTAGGGGTGGGGGAAAATCGATTCACATTTGAATCGCGATTCAGTCTGCTAGTGATTCAGATCGATTCGCAAATGTATGTTTTAAAAAAAATTTTTTTTATTGTGAATCGATTTTTTATCGAATCGTGACCCCAAGAATCGATTAGAATCGAAAGGTACCAAAAGATTCCCACCCCTACTACATATGCTGACTGAAAGCTGACTACAAAGTTTTCTCAATCAAATTGACAACACATGATTCTTAAAAAAAAAAAAGTCAAGGCATTTCAGCTTTATTTGGACAGAGAAAGGGAAGAACGACTGGAAATTTAAGAGAGAGCGAGAGGGGAGGACATGCAGGAAATCGCCCGGGGTGGATTCGAACCCGGACCCCTGTGGTAATGCCTCAGTATTCATGGTACTTAACGGGTATGCCCCCTGTGGCGCCCCAACCACCCATGATTCTTTGCATGTTTTTTCCAGTGAGGTAACCACTCATGGACAGACAGTTCTGGCTTCAAAGTGAGTCTACATTGCTAACCCCAACCCTAGTTCTCATTGTGTAGACTTGTTCTGGATTCAAGACAACAAATTGTGTTTGTTTGATGGCCTGTTTCATCATTTGATCGATTTATTTTGTGGCATCTAGCACTATTCCCAGGAAATTGGGAATTTGGATGACCCCACAAAGATGGGCATCTGTTGTTGTGCTATGGATTCCCTTGAGCTCCAGAGGACAATGTACTTTTCTTTCGAGAAGACTGTGTTCTCCTTAAAGCACTACAAAGGCATCAGCTCACATCTTTCCTATCCTTTTCTGAGTCTGTGTTGTGTTTGACGAACATCAGTTAGAATCACATCATGATCCTGAGATCATGAAACAGCTTAACAGCTCTGGAAATCATTTTCCTATTTATTGTCATCACCCCAAAATATGTCCACTTTTACACATACCATTGTCTCTATTTTCTGTTAAAACATGAACCTAAGCTCTTTCAAAATCGGGAAATGTTATGATGTGAAAAAAGCTTAATTGATGTGAGGGAAATTTCCGGTGAGCCTAAAATTACAGTGTTGTTCCCCATCTGCAAGCCCTCTGGGAAATGAAAAATGCAATTATCTACACACAGTTGTTTGAACCCATCACACACAAGAACACACACACGCGCACACACACACACCTGCACAAACAAACACACACATCCCCTCAACAAAAAAGTCTGCTCTGCAAACAGGAGAGAATGACAGCTTTTGTGATCTGTTCCAAACAACTTTAGTAATCCCTCCTGATTCAACACTGACACACCGTGACACAGATCGGGGCCCTCACAGACCCTGCTTACATTTAGCAGACGCTCTTATCCAGAGCCACTTACAGTAAGTACAGGGACATTCACCCCCGAGGCAAGTAGGGTGAAGTGCCTTGCCAGACAACGTCATTTTGCACAGCCGGGAATCGAACTGGAAACCTTCAGATTACTAGCCCGCTTCCCTAACCGCTCAGCCACCTGACTCCCTTCTCCCTGACTTGCCTTCTCCTGGCCAGCAGAGCGACAACACGCTGGCACCATCTTCAAGGGAGGGAGAGGTGGGCTCTGGCTCACAACCTTACGATGACATCACGGCTTGTTGTCAGGCTTGGTAGGAACTTGCACCTCTCTCTTGAGATCCATCAGTTTGGAGATAGTCCATAATCAAAAGCTTGGAATTTACGGTTAGCTGTAGCAAGGATTGTGTCGTCATCATATTGGGTGGGTTGTTAGAATTGGCTGTTACTGAATGCTACAAATGGTTTCCATGCAGTTTTACAAGTCACAGGTGTGACTTACTTGATGTTTCCTTCTTTACATCTTTCTTGGGTTTAGAGAGATAGAATTGTTGCCAAACTTTCTGTGGTGATCACCCGGTCTTTCTATCTTCTCTTTATCTCTCTGTGTGTGTGTGTGTGTGTGTGTGGTTGTGTGTGTGTGTGTGTGTTGCTGTGGATACGGGCCAGGTGAGAGATCCTGAGAAAGCAGGGGGAGAACTAATATAGAAAACATGCTCTGGCAAAAACCCATCTAATCCATACCCTTGCTTTCACTCTGTCTATCCTCCCATCTTTTTCTCTTTCTTCTCTTTTGGAGAGCATTGAAAACAAATCTTTTTGTTTGACTCCTTTGGATTTAGAGCAGTCACATCGCTAATTCTTCTTCAAACAGAGACAGCACTGGGGAATTGTTCAACTTCATTCAGGATAAACCGCAAACTAAAAGTGTGGGTTTTATTCTTAATCCTTAAAGAAATCCCAGATTGTCAGATTAAGAATAAATCCCTTTAAGATATGGCCAAAGGAACTACATGTAACACACATAACAAATATATGATATCGCTACAGCAGGTTAGAAGGTTGTAAAGTTGCCAACTTTATACAATACATGACTCCCACTGGGGCATGGAGTGCAGGTATGTCCTCTACAGCACAGCTGTCCGCCCCTTCCTGCAGTCCTGCAGGTAACTCTCCAACTAGATCACTGTGGTATGTGCTTGATGTGTTTTAACGAGACACATATCCTCTATCTGCCCTGCTATGAAACGTGCACTGGTACACAGCTGTCTGGCAGGGCTGGCACACACACACACACACATCACCTGTGCTCGGACATGTTGCGGTGAAATGTATTTGGTGCTCATTGTTGATATTAAGGTTCGTCTGACTAGACTGGTGACTGAAGGGACCTGACTGAGCTCATCTGGAGATCCTGGTCACGGGTGTAGGAGGGGTCCAAGGGAGGACCAGGGGGCTTGTCAAGGACACAGTCAGGGTTAGGGAGGGCTGGGGGGTTGGGGGAGGGCTGGGGGGGAGGGCTGGGGGGTTGGGGGGAGGGCTGGGGGTTGGGGGGAGGGCTGGGGGGTTGGGGAGGGCTGGGGGAGGGCTGGGGGGTTGGGGGAGGGCTGGGGGGTTGGGGGAGGGCTGGGGGGTTGGGGGTGAGGGCTGGGGGGTTGGGGGAGGGCTGGGGGGTTGCGTCAGTGTGGGGGGAACTGCATGGTGGAAGCTAAGTGGTGCCTATCACTACGTGGGAGTGTTGTCACGTCAAACTCAGTCAGTCGTGAGTAGAAAGATAACTCCCTTTTTTTCTCCTCTTTCCCTTTCCTCTGCTTCTCCTTTATCACTCCCGTATTTCTGCCACCTGTGTATCCTCCTCTCCCCCCTCCTCTCCTCCTCCTCTCTCCCCCCTCCTCTCCTGTAACCTCCCTCTTTCTCAGTGCTCCCCCCCACTTGCCTCACTCTCTCCCTCTCCTCCTCCTCTCCTCCTCCTCCTCTACTCTTCTTCTTCTTCTTCCTCCTCCTTAATGTGCAGTTCTCACAGGGGAGGCTCATCTCTGTCTTGGGGAACAGGTCCTTATTAGGCTCCCAGCTCCGGTCACACCGAGAGGACAGTCCTGCTGTAAACTGAAACGGGACAAAAAGCTCAAATTCACCCAGATGTTTGGAAGAGAAAGAGGCTACTCTAGAAAGCCGACAATGGCCTTATCAGACAGCTTCTTCCTTCTGCCTGACACCACACGCACACACACACACGCACACACACACACACACACACACACACTGGAGGCGGTCCAGTTATTTAACAGTGGAGGAGCGGGGGTTGTAGGCTGTGCTGCATGCGCAGAGGAACTATGTAATTCAAAACCAGACACAGTTTTGTGGCTCCTCAGCCCCCCCCCTCTCTCTCACACACACACACACACAGCCTGAGAGGCAGGCAGGCGGGCGGGCAAGGATACAGCCTCGCAGACTCACAGGCAAGCAGCCAGTACCAGGAGCCAGCCAGACCTCCAGCCGTCCAGGGGCCATTGGAGAGTCCATGCCCGGACAGAGAGCAGGGCACCCAGGACCCACTGGAGCTCGACCAGTCCTGCTGGAAGCCCAGGAGCTGGACCCTCCTCACAGCCAGGTACCGTGCGGGGATGGGGGGGTGGACGGGAAGGGGGTAGAGGGGGCATGCTCCCCCCAGCTGTTCTCTAGACGCTGGGGAACACCATTGCCGGTGGTCTGGCTTCTATATTTCTCTGTTTGTATATTTTCTTGGCTGTGGTATGTCAACATGCACGTTTATTTGTTGTCTTTTGTTTGATACATAAACACTTGGTGGTGAAGCGACGCGTTTGTGTGACAATGTTTGAGATGTGGGCATGGTTGGTCAGAGTTCAGAGTCGTCTCTATGAGGTGCAGTCTCCATGTAACACAGCAAGAGAGGCAGGCAGCTCTTACTGTGAGCAGAGCATGTTTTCAGTCGTTCCAGGTCCTGCTGAGGAGTACTGAAAGTCTGCAGAGTAACAGGAGTTAGGAGTTGGAATCATGCTTTCATCTGTTTGTTCCTCTGCATGTTTTCTATCTCTTTGTCTGCTTCTCTTTCACTTTGTGGCGGTGGAAAGATTCTCTGTGGAAAGAGAGAAAAAGAGAGCAGAATGAGAGAGATACAGAGAGAGAGCGAGAGAGAGAAACAGAGAGAGGGGGGAGAGAGAGAAGTGTGTCTGGCCACATTCCAGACCAATTAGTGGAAGTGCTGTGAGGAACTGTCTCTGCGTAACATCAGGAGATAGGACGCTGCTCAGGGTTTCAGCCTGCTCAGCTTGCTCTGCAGAGGTACATGTTCGGGTCCTTTGTTGGAGAGGGATTCAATACCTGTTAGATCTCACATTCCAACGTTCTACAGGATGATCAGTTCTGTGTGTTCCATGTTCCACTCCGGGCTGGTCCGGGGGGTTCACTGCCCCCCAGAGACATGGGAGGGGCCAGAAGGGGGGGGGGGGGGGGAGTCTGGAAGTCTGATTTGCCAAATATCTATTGTCACTAAATCTTCTGGCCGGTAACGCCTGCACTCAGTTTTGAGGTGAGAATGACCTGGTTCTGTTCACTCAATGGCTCCTCTGATAAATAAGTCACTTCAATGGCCATCTCTCTTTTTCATGTAGGAGTGAGTTCAAGTGGTTTTAATTAAGTGCTCCGGACTGTGTATTTTTTTCTCGCTCTCTCTCGCTCTCTCTTGCTCTCTCTCTCACACTCTTGCTCTTTCTTTCTCTCTCACTCACTCTCTTGCTCTCTCTTGCTCTCTCTCACGCTCTTGCTCTCTCTCTCTCTCGCTCTCCCTTGCTCTCTCCCTTGCTCTCTCTCTCTCACTCATTCTCTAGTGCTGATGAATGTTATGACATTGTGGGGTGGTGATGGAAAACCAGGCTGAGACATCCAGTCTGCTGTAGGGCACAGCCAGCCCCCTTAACCCCCCCCCCCTCTCTGGGACACAGCCAGCCCCCTTCACACACCCCCCCCTCTCTCTCTCTCTGGGACACAGACAGGTCGGAGCTGGGAGGGGTGAGGTCGGGGGTGGCAAGGAAATTAAAAACTCTGCACTCATTATTTCACCCTCTCCCCCCTCGCTCTCACATCTCTCTCTCTCTCTCTCTCTCTCTCTCTCTCACATCTCTCTCACATCTCTCTCACATCTCTCTCTCTCTCTCTCTCTCTCTCTCTCTCTCTCTCTGTCTGTCTGTACAGAGTAGCCCTTGTGTTCTGCACTGTTTAATATTGAGGTTGTTTCTTGTGTTTCTTTCTGGTGCCCTGTTGTGAGTTAATGGTCCCGGAGAGAGCTGCAGAAGCCTGCTGACAGACTGACCAGGGCTGGCCAGGCTGACCAGACTGACAGGCTGACCAGGTTGGCCAGGCTGACAGACTGGGAAGGCACAGATGTGGGCCTGCAACACCATCAGTGCATCACCACAGAACACTGGCAGTCACCTGCGGTGGGCTGAGGGGGGTCCTGAGCTGAACGTGCACTGATTTAGATGCATCCTCATCAGAGGTGGTACTCTACACACATAGTCCTGTCCTAGGGTAGTGTGTGTGTGCATGTGCGTGTGTGTGTGAGGGGGGGTTGCTATAACAACGATGCTTGCTTTGGATTCTATGGCTCATTAGGCTCCACAAGTTACACTATGTATCACTGATGTTGCCTTAAACTTGTGTGTCATGTGATCGTAAGATCCACGAATGTTGTTTGAGAACGTTGTGGCAACATTCCAACACCTCCTATTGTATGTTATTTAAAAGCCTTGCTGATTCTGGTGTGGATATTGGAAGACTGCCCAGAATGACCCCCTCTGTCCTGCTGGCTCTGGTCCAGACTGCCCCCTGCTGATGCCTCACTGCCATGGCAGTCTCTCTGCTGGAGTCTGTATGACTCTCTGCTACGTCTCTTAGCACTGCTCTAGACCCTGCTCCCCTGCGGCCCAGAGACAGCTGTCGGTCAGTTCATTCACCCCATCGCACTTTGACCTCGTGGGCAAGCAGCTAGCGACATCTGCGATCAGCTCTCTAGACCTCCTCACAGGCTGGAGGGTGACCAGGAGGTTACATGGAACGAAACAGGGCAAAGTCAAATATAACCTGGATTAGCAGGACAGCACGAAGCAGGTTAGAACCTCGCAGAACATTCTGTTAGAACGTAAAACTGGAGAGAGCCTAGCCAAGCAAAGCAGGGCAGAGCAGGGCAGGGTATGGTATATGGGTGTACATATTATACAGTGATTATATCCTGAATAAGACCACACTGCAGCATGGACAACATCCTCTCCCACTCTGGGGTATGTATATCATGGGTTGTGGAGGAGGAGACCTCCGTTACAGCTGAGAAAAGGGATAGAGCATTCGGAGAGAAATGATGCACGCATCCAGTAATTCTATGCGCTTTAGACTCCAGCCCCCGTTTGCTACTGAGTGTTCTTCTGCTACTGTAGGAATGTTCTGCTAGTGTTGGAGAGCATAGTTTAGTTATGTAGTTATGTAGAACTGTTTCTCACTGGGAAGCCAGAGGAGAAAAGCCCGAGAATTTCATTTATAACATTTAATACATCTCATAAAACTGCTGCAGAAAATGAAGATATCAAAAAGCAAACACACTTTGAGCACCACAGATCTCTCATTTGTGTGTTGTGCGTTGATCTAACTGGTGTGTAAACAACACAGATATGAATCTCCACAGAGGATTCAACACACAAGGGGATTCCTTTGTAGCATTTCAGACATGACACAGGCAGACACACACACACTAACACAGCTTCAAACTGAATCACTCCTCATCATTATTAGAATATAAAACTGATTTATGTAGCTTCAGGGAAATGGTTGAGGAAGGCTCCAGCTTGCCTGTGGTTCTCTCCTGGTTGTCTTCCTGGCAGGACAGGAATCAAAGGAACGTAGCCAACATGGACATGCCTCTTGTGCGACAGGTCAGAGAAATACATCCATGCAATGTTACAGTAATGACTTTAACCATCACATGGCCAGGTCATGGTCTTCTGCTACGCGAGAGCAAGGTACTGACAAAGGTCTGTACTGACTCTGTATATATCACCGTCAGTTTACAGAGTGGAGGTATGTGCACTTGCACAAATACACACATTGACACTTGCACATACACACACAATTCCTGTAAACTTCCTGTCCCTTGATGAGAATGTAAGCTGGTTCCATTAGGAGTACCCAGATGAATCATTGTCTGGAGAAAGTAACAAAAACTGCGTAGAACAGGAAGAACACCAGCAGGTTCTACTTAGGAGAACCGGAGAAACGAGGAGAACCCAGGGAACAAAGGCAGGATGATCGCTGTACCATGACCATGTTTTAACCATCAGTATGTTTCATAGGTTCTCATGTAACATGTATACATTCTTCTCTCTCTCCCTTTTCCCTGCCTTGTCTTCACTTCTCTCCCCCTCCTCTCTCTCTCCTCCCTCTCCCCTCTCCTCTCCCTCTCCCCTCTCCCCCTTCTTCTCTCCTCCTCCTCTCCTCCCCTCTCCCCCTTCTTCTCTCCTCCTCCTCCTCTCCTCCTTTCTCCACAAAATATATACATCTCTTTATGATTCTCATACTCCATATCCTTTCTTCTTCCTCCTCTCTCTCTCTCTCTCTCTCTCCCTCTCTCTCAGCTTTGACCTGCTTTACCTGGCCGCTTCCTAAAAACACCTCCTCCCTGGTGGATTTAGGAACCCCTCTCTTCTCTCCTCCTCTCCTCCTCTGCTTTATTCCCAGCATGCGGCTGCTAGCCATCCTGGTCCTCCTCCTGGTGCTCAATGGGGCAGAGCCAAGGCGAGGAGCCCGCAATCGGGGCCTGCGCCCTGGACGCGAGAGGAGAAAGACCCGGGGGAAAGGCAGGGCCGGTGCAGTCAAGCGGTTTGCCTCAGACTGTAAGGAGTACACTGAAGCTGGGCAGAAGTACCTGGACTGCCAGGACCGCCAACTGACCGCTGTCCAACCGGACTGGCCTAAAGACATTCAACACCTGCTCCTGGGCCGCAACAAGATACAGGTACACACACACACAAACTCACTAGAGGTTGGGGAAAAAATAGATTCACATTTGAATTGCGATTCAGTCTTCTAGCGATTCACATCGATTCACAAATGTATGTGTTTTTTTTCATATTATAATTTTTTATAAAAAATCGCAAACAATTGTGAATCGATTTTTAATCGATTTGTGACCCCAAGAATCGATTCAAATCGAATCGTGAGGTACCAAAAGACACCCACCCCTAATACTCACACACAAATCCCCTGTCAAGCCTCTGTGGCTAATACTCTGTGGCTCTGTAAATATCAGTCCCAAAGTCTTAAACTTGTCTTGTATTATATTGTGTAAGGGAAAACGGTTTTACTAGCCCAAAGGTTTCAAATAAAGTTGTTTAAATTGAATGTGTCACAGTCCTGTGAATAAAGTTGTCTGATTTTGAATCGTGTCCCAGGTGCTCAGGGACAACACTTTCTCCCAGTTCCGCCAGCTGTTGAGTCTGGATCTCCAGCAGAACGAGATCAACATGATCGAGGAGCAGGCTTTCTCTGGCCTGGACCAGCTCACCACCCTCCTGCTTCAACACAACCACCTCCGCACCACCTCCGAGGAGATGCTCCTGCCCATGCCCCGCCTGCGTCACCTCCGTCTCTACGACAACCCCTGGGAATGCCACTGCCACCTGGACAGCCTGGTCAGAACCCTGCAGGTGCCCAGCAACCGTAACCTGGGGAACTTCGCCAGGTGTTCCGTGCCGGCGAGTCTGCAGGGGAAGAAGCTGCGTCAGGTGAAGGTGGAGCTGCTGTGTCCGGACCACTACCAGTCCCAGAAGCCCCTGGAGGGGCAGGACAGCCTCCCCAAGCCCCTGCCCCCCAGCAAGAAGGACCATGAGCTCACCACCCTCTGCCACACCTACATGTACCCCAAGCCCCTGCTCGACTGCAGGAGCAAAGGTGAGGTTGAGCATGTGGAGGGTGTTGCTCCATAGTCTGGTGGCGGGTTTGTTTGGTTTTTTCATCAACGGACAGTACTTGATCTTCTCTGAATTTTTTGGGGGTTTGAAGCGCGGTGCCTTCGCTATTAAACTTAAAACAGGGACGGTGGTTTGTAATGACTGGTTTCTACATCGGCTGTTTTACCATTGTGCTGACTCAGCTTGTGGTGAGAAGCTGTAATAAATTGGGACCAGGCTATGTCCTGGTTGGGAACGGGCTAAGTCCTGGCTTAGAGGTTGGAAATGTGTAATGTGAGACAGACAGAGTGAATGCTAAAGAGAGAGACAGAGGAGATGAAGTAGGAGTAGAGAGGAAGAGAAGGGAGAGGGAGAGGGAGGGGGAGACGGAGACGGAGAGGGAGGGGAAGGGGAGAGGGAGGGGGAGAGGGAGGGAGGACCCGCAGAGCTGTGGAGTCTCCCTCTGTCTCTGTTCCAGCCCTCACATCTGGTGCTGCAGGCCTGTGGAACTGTGTGTGTAAACGCCACACAGAGCTGCTATCAGACCTCTGAGCCTGGAACCCAGAGGAGGCCTCCATAAAGATTCAGTTTCAATATAGTGTTTCAGAAAGAGCCAGGCTGGAGGCCTACAAATTCTGCTCTCATGTCGTGCTGAGAGGGTCTGCTTTAGTGTGGTTGCTCATCACAGGGCTCTGGAACGTTTCCATGGCAATTACGATATACGATTCACAAAACCCTGATGTGTTTGGACTGGGCTGCATTGTCTGCAGGGAACAGATTTATCTTTTTCATCTGGATGATAGATTGCATGAAACGTATTTGAGTGTCACCCTTCACAGTTGCACGGCTCTGAGAACAGCAGGCCCTCTATGTTCTTTCTATATGCAGAACTGTATAGTTTGAAGTCAATGAAAGGCCCAACAGTGTGTTCTGATGACATATAACCTTTCGGCTTTCGTTTAATTTTCTCTCCGGAAAACGTTTAAATCGATTCTTTATCTGAACCTCAGTAGATCTCCTTGTTCACACAGATCCCCTTCCCTCCTTCCATCCCCCCTTCCCTCCATCCCTCCTTCCCTCCCTCCCTCCCTCTCTCCCTTTCATTTATATCTGTGTGGTTTGAGGCTTTTCCACTGAGGCAAACCACCAATCTGAGCCTCCTTCTCCTGTCCCAGGGGGCTCTGGGAGTAATCCATCACTAATTACACTCGTGAGGTCGTTAGCCCGGACTGAGGCTCGTTAGGTAACCATGGAAATGGGCCCCATTATCCAATCAGCTATGGTTCTGTGTGGGCAGGGCAGGAACACACAGGTCCCCACAGCGATTGCTGGAGCTTATCTCCCTTTCCCATCCATGTGAACAGCTCACACTGGACAACCTTAGGTTCTGAGGGGCTGTATTTGTTGTGAGACTGCCCGTACAACAGGCTGGTCTGGATGGCTTGGTTACTGTAGCTTGGTTACTGTAGCTTGGTTACTGTAGCTTGGACTGGAGCAGCAGAGGGCCCAGGCCCCTGGCTCCCCTGTGGGGATGATGTCATGTTCTGGTGGATTTCCTGGATGGAGGAGGGGCTTTAGTCAGCAGAATATCAGAATCTCCATAATGTCATAACTGGAAGCTTAGAAGGAGCTGGAACAATTGAGAGAGCGAGAGAGAGACAGAGAGAGAGAGTCAGAAAGAGAGAGACAGAGAGAAAGAGAGACACAGAGAGACAGAGAGAGAGAGAGAGAGAGAAAGAGAGAGACAGACAGAGAGAGAGAGACAGAGAGAGACAGAGAGAGACAGAGAGAGAGAGAGAGAGAGAGAGAGAGAGAGAGAGAGAGAGAGAGAGAGAGAGAGAGACACAACACAGACACAGAGAGCTGAGAGAGAGATTCTAGTCTGGCATCAGGACCCCCAGCTGCAGGTTGTTCCTCTTGTACAGTTGGCTCCTCCATGCCTCTGTGTTTCTTTAGACACACCATGTAACTGACGACATCGTACAGTTCCCTCCTCAACGACAGGGGAGCGATGTGTTAAACTGCCATGTGTACATCCACTCACGGAGACCGAGTCAGACTCTCCCCCTCCGCTCTCCAGAGCGAGACAAGGACTGAGGTAGGAGCAGATGAATGGACTGTCCTAATGCGAAGGATGAATGTGTTGTATTAATGTTAAAAACACAAACTGCAAAGGCGCAGTCCAAGTTGTGACAGGAATGAAGGAACAAGCTGCGTTTCTGCTGGTCTCTCTAGCCCGGCCTGGTCTGAGGGATAGAGCAGGTGTTGGGTTTAGGAGTCTGTGGAAACTCCCCAGCACACTCCCACACTCCCATGTGTAGCAGAGGTGGTTCGGTGAGCATACCAATGAAATGAGCTAAGGATCGTTTCGTTTGGCTTAGGTTTAGCGTTTCATTGCTGAAACGTGTTTGGTCTCAGTGGAGCCGGTGGAGGAAGAGGTGGCGCGAGAGAAGGAGGTGTAAAGCACATTTTTCTGTTGTTCATCAGTCATCTCCATCCTTGCACCCTTCTTCCCTTCCTCCCTCCTTCCTTGTCTCCTTCCATCCTTCCTTCCCTCCCACCCACACCAGTGCAGAGAGGGACTGTAATGACATTTCCTGACAGCGGAGGGATGATTGATGCTGCAGACTGGCCTCTGACATCTCACTGAGAACATCTGCTGCAGATACGATAGAACTTCATTCAGACAAGTTGTAAATAAACGCTGTCGATGACAGGGCGTTCAAGAGCGCAGCCAGCCGCTACATACAACAACAGACTGGCGCAGCTTTTAAAAACAAACGGCTTTGTGCCGTAGCTGATTGGGCCTGCTCTCTCAGGCTGTGTAATAACATCCTGCCATGTTAGGATGTGGAGGGACGGGTACAGCTGTGTTCCTAATAGGGGTGGCGGGATTTTTTAGGCAATTTTATTGTATTTTATTTATTTTATATAAAAAATCGTGAATCGATTTTTTTTATCGAATCGTGACCCCAAGAATCGAATCGAATCGTGAGGTACCAAAAGATTCCCATCCCTAGTTCCTAATCATCATCCATGTTTGAAGTGTTAATACAACCTGTATGCATTATCTGAGACCACCTACTTGGTGTGAGTTAGACCACTGTTACACTTGTATCCAACTCCATCTATGGTAACGATTTTTGGAGAGCAAAGGGAGTGAGGAGGAGGACAAGACAAATAGACTAACAGAGTGGCATGAGAGAGAGTCTTGGTTCACACATATATATAGTCAGCGACTCTTGTCTGGAAACTGTTAACACCTTTACTGGAATGCTAAGGGATAGCACAAAACTCCAGAACTCAGCGTGTTACAGTGGCTTCCTGTGGTGCGTTTAAAAATGTACACTCCTTCCACCCTAACCCTCATTTCCTTCCCTGATTTCCTTCCCTTTCTCCCTCACCAGACCTCAAGACCATCCCGGCAGACCTTCCCCTCTGACATTGTTAAGATGGACTTCTCCAGTAACACCATCAACCACCTGAAGCCTAAAGAGTTCCTGGCCTCCAAAGATCTCAAACTGCTCAACCTCAGTAGCAACAACCTGGACCGCATAGACACAGGTAAGACTCACGCGTCTGTCTGTGAAACACAGAGAGGAGGTTACCGTGGTTACCACAAACGCCTGGGACCGTATCCCCTGTCTGTAACTCAAAACAACAGTCCACATGACCCAGAGATCTCCTAGCCTGTAACTCAAACAGTCCACATGACCCAGAGATCTCCTAGAACGCTTTCTTGGCTTACTGGCGGATCGTTGGTTGGTCTGGTGGAACAAACTCTCCTTCCTCCTCCTTTCTGTTTACACCTCCTCCTTCTCCTCCTCTTTCCTCCTTACACCTCCTCCTTCTCCTCTTTCCTCCTTACACCTCCTCCTCTTTCTCCTCCTCTTTCTCCTCTTTCCTCCTTACACCTCCTCCTTCTCCTCCTCTTTCTTCTTTACACCTCCTCCTCCTCCTGCTCCTCTTTCTTCTTTACGGCTCCTTCTCCTCCACCTCCTCTTTTCCATATGTGTAATACGTAGCAGGCTTGTCTCGGTGTCGTGTCGTGAGTAAAGTAGCTCCAGTCTGCTTCACATTGTCCACTAGCCTGGAGACCCACTTTCATCTCTCCTTCCACACGGGGGGGAGGAATGGATGAGTGCGGGAGTGGAGGGGGGGAAATGAGAAGGAAAATAGTGATGTGGTATCTGGAGGGTGGAATGGCTGGAAAGAGACTGTCTGGTTTATTACCCTCTTGGTTGGTTAGTTGGTTGGTTTGGCTTGAATTGATTAGACATCAGATGATCTGGTGTAGAACACATCACAGCAGTAACTACCAGCGCTTGAACACATAGATCCTGGGTGATTTGTAGTTATTGACATAACTGGGGGAAAAGATGGACGTTTATTTTTGTGAGCATTTAAAATAATATTCTCAATCATCTAGATGCTAAACTGTACCCCTTCTGTCATCCTGGCTAATGACTGTGTACTGTACAGAACAGTCAAGCATCTGGTCAATGAACAAAAATGCGGTGCTTCCGATTAAACATACTAATTTTTCATGGAGAAACAAGTTAGGGAAATGCTAGGACATGGATTGTTTACACATGTTCTGCTGTAATAAATGATAAGGGGCTTCGGTGAAGTGTTTCCCCTCAGGCCTTCGAAGCAGACATCATTAGAGAGAGAGAGAGACAGAGAGACAGAGAGACAGAGAAGAGACAGAGAGAGAGAGAGAGAGAGAGAGGAGGGGAGGGAGAGAGAGGGGAGAGAGAGAGAGAGAGACAGAGAGCTGAGAGAGAGAGAGAGAGAGAGAGAGAGAGAGAGAGAGAGAGAGAGAGAGGAGGAATGTGTCTCTGCTTCCAGCTCGCCCTTCACTTCTCATGTTCAACCTAACCCAGTAGGACAAGCCTCTCCACCTCTCTACAGCGAACGAGAGAACCCCATAACTTCCCCTAATGAGCGGTTTACGTTTACAGTGCCTGAACATTATTACAAGTAAGATTTAACGGTGTGAAAAGCTAATAAGCTCACAGGGTTTATGTGTGGAATGTGTCCAATCTGGATACAGTCTGGTTTATATATTATGAGTATCGAAGTTTTCTTTTCTTTTTCCTTTGCCCCCCATGACCGGTATTTATCACACCGACAGGAAGAAATGCTGCACAATCTCCATTTTGTGATGAATGGAGTAAAGGGTTAGGGTTCTGGTCATGAACAGCATATTTCGGCCCCTCACCTCACCCCCCTGTCTGCTATACATCGTCAAAACTATACACACAGAGCCATTATCCCTTGAAAGGTGATACTTTGAATGGTACAGTCAAATACTACCTCTCTGCCTGCTCCCATGTTCAGCCAAACAGTAGCTCAGGCATCGCATCCTAACGGTTAGTGGTTTAGTTTAGCTCTACCCCTCATCTGGAAGTAGAAACAGAAAGGCATCTGGCAGTTGGTGGACAATGTTTGTCTCTGTGTTGGTATAAACCCTCACAGGACAGTCACAACAAAATCTGAAAACAAACTTTGAAAATAACCTGATCTCTGTTTCACCACCTCCTCCTCCACTCTTCCTCTCACCAGCTGCGTTCTCTGGCTTGCTGTACCTGCGAGAGCTGGACCTCTCCAACAACAGCCTCAGATACTTCCCCTACGGAGTTCTGGAGGATCTGTACTTCCTGAGGAAGCTGTTTCTGGGGGACAACCCCTGGGTGTGTGACTACAACATCCACTACCTGATCTACTGGCTCAAACACCACCCTGGGGTGACGTACTTCGGCCTGACCTGCTCCCAGCCTCAGGAGTTCCGGGGCTGGCAAGTGGAGGACTACGTCAAGACCTACAATGGAGAGTGTCCCAAGGACTGGCAGTTGGGCCTGGGGGATTCAGAGCAGGAAACGGCTCAGGAGCTGAAAGTGGAGATAGATGAGGGCACAGGCCTGCTGCCTAGCCCTATTAGAGACAACAGACCTAATACAATGGCATTTGAGATCATGAGGTTGAGCTAAACTGATGTTTTTTTGTTTTTTTTACCTGTGTGTGAGAAGGAGAGAGAATGAGAGAGTGTAAGTCATTCAGTCTGTATCAGATCAAATACTGCCAGGATAGGTGCTGTTTCTGTTAGTGTGTTTCCTCTTGAATATTATTATTTCTTTGGTCGAAAAAGTAGGGTTTTACATTTCTTTTGTAAGTGAATTAATTGTCAAACAGTGAAATAAAAAGTGTTTTTTTCTTGGATCTTTCTGTGAAGTTGTGAAGTGAACACACACATACACACACACACACACACGTTGCATCACTGGGTTCCCAGACTCCTACCCAAGCACAGCAAGTGTCTCCCTTGAAGAAGACTGATCTACTGCAAACAGAACCAGCTGTGCTTCTCACTGATAGCTGGTGTTTGTTGTAACAGACAACTGAAACTGGGAGAAAGCTCATCCAGCTGTCTACATGTCTTACAACATCCAGGGAGAAATAATTATTGCTTAAAAACTATCTATTCAGTTTAATTTCTTCAGAAGTGTACTACTTTTGGAGTAGGACAAGAATAACCCCTGTACAGTAAGATATAGGCCTACACATTACAAGACACAGGTTTCAGTAGTTATCAAACATCTCCGGGCCTTGTCACGCGCTGTGATCGATGGAACTGGAATTCTTCACAGTCTTCTGGAAGAGACTCACGCCAGGTAATTACGATATTGAAAGCAGACAGTTCTGCACCATGCCAAGCTCAAGAGAGAGGGAACTGAAGCCGGGAGCGTTTATAAACCCCCTCACCCCCGAATCATAAACTCAAAACTCAAAACCCTTTGTTGTAACTACACAACACAGAGATCTGGAAGGGGAGAGTGTGCTAAGATTTTCCAATAATTATTTCATTCACCGCTGGTGATTCATGGTCAAAAATAAAACACACATAAGCTCTCATGGAGGTTGCTTAACCTCCAGCCTGCATCTGGTAGATATTGTCACTCTACAACACCAGTCTAATGTACCCTTCAGTAGAGAGGGCTTAAACTGTAAAGTGCAGTGAAGATAAATGAATCCATATATTATTTAGCCAATCTCAAAGTAGGGCTAATCTTAGTTGTCAAGTCCATAGACTTGTAGGTTTTCTCTGGACCAAATATTACTGTAGCTTAGGAACCTCCATGCCATCATGTCAGTTATAAAGTGTTAAATAAACTAAAGATGTAATGAAGCACTGATTCAGTTGTACTTTCCAGTGTAGACGAGCGCCAATGAGAGTGAATTGATGAAAGCTGTATAACAGAATGACAGAAAGAGTTGATAATCACCAATAATAGCTCTTGTAAAGATGACTGTTTGTTTTTCACAGCCCAGTTATTTCACTAGCCCAGACTGCAGGCTCTCAAGCATTTCAAATCTCTGTGTTACCCAAGCAAATCTATAAATAATTGTAGAAGCCGTTGTTTGTTGCCAAAGATGGTTATTCGTTGGAAGGAGCATATTTTCATTTGAAAACAGGACGAATGCCAGGCTTCAGACCTCAGACTTCAGCAGGGTACACAAGGCTGAGGCCCTTCACAGCATGTGCCAGAAATAACCGCACCGGTTGGCTTGAGTGTGAGACTGGATGGAGCATGGTGGGGTTAAAGGCCTAGTCCTTGATTTGTTACCAGGATTCTCATCGCCTTTTAGTTCTGCGTTAGCTATTCTACAAGGAAGTGTATTCAAACACACATGCAGGCTGGAAGCAGGCACACAAACCACACACTAACAACAAAGGGAGTCAGATGGCTGAGCGGTGAGGGAGTCGGGCTAGTAATCTGAAGGTTACCAGTTCGATTCCCAGCAGTGCCAAATTACGTTGTGTCCTTGGGCAAGGCACTTCACCCTACTTGCCTCAGGGGAAATGTCCCTGTACTTACTGTAAGTCGCTCTGGATAAGAGAGTCTGCTAAATAACAACAACAAAAAAGCAAGAACTGGGGTTTGATGTTAAACAAGACACCAGTCGTAAATCTTCTCCCTCGAAGAGGGGAAACAACTATGGTTACATTTACATTTTGTCATTTAGCAGACGCTTTTATCCAGAGCGACTTACAGTAAGTACAGGGACATTCCCCCCGAGGCAAGTAGGGTGAAGTGCCTTGCCCAAGGACACAACGTCATTTGGCACAGCCGGGAATTGATCCAACAACCTTCTGATTGATAGCCCGATTCCCTAACCACTCAGCCATCTGACCCCTGAACCCATGGTTAACTCTCTTCTGAAGAATGGACTTCTTTGCAGTAACAGCAAAATAAGGCCAGTTGAGGAACACATTTACTGCCAGATTAGATAAATAGATTTACAGATGAACGGCCGTTAAATCGGTTGATAGATATATAAAGTGCCTTATGATGATCCCAGAGCAAATACAGCCAATTCTCTCCAACCGCTCTAAGGATCACACTGCCAACTCCCAGAGTGCACTGGGGGAAAAATGAAAATAATCTTGATCAGGATTATGACTTTGTCAGTCTTCACCTTGAGTATATGTCTGGACACAAAGGTGAGGCAGGATTGCTAACTGTAGGAGCTGAAGAACAACAAAGAATTCGGGATGACAAAATATGCACTAAACTTATTTTATTTATTTATCAGGGACACTGGAACTCAGCCTCTAAGATCACATGACTGAACATAGCCTATCATATGACTGAACATAGCCTATCACAGACATGTATCATCTGAGACACATCACTGATCCAGCTCCCTCCACACTAAGGAGATTTACAGTTGAAACCAAGAGATGAAGCAGCTTCAAAAAAGAATTACTGATGTTTTATCTCTGTGAGAAGAATTTAAACACTGTTATATCTGTGAAAGTTGCCTTCACGCACACAATTATTATGCAGAAAAGACCTGATAATGGTCTGCAGTGTCAAGATTTGGATGGACTTTCATGCCACCAACAGAGAAGTCTGTCAAGGTCCAACCCATCCCTCAGCCTCTCCTCACAAAAAATACAAAATAAAAGTTTAGTTCAGGTGCCGGGATTGTAAATTGTTCAGGGAAAGATTATTTCAACAAACCATGAAGGAATCCAGCAGGTCATCACGTTTCAACAAACTCCTTTGTTCTTTGGATAAACGAGTCTCTCGTGTGGTTCTCTCTGAAAGAGACATGCCACAGCACTATTTCCTGTATATCTTTCACCTGAAATGCAAGCCTACTGGCTCAGTAATTTCAATTCCACATCCTGTTTAAAGGTCACATGACATGCTGTTTTTGGATGCTTTTATATAGGCCTTAGTGGTCCCCTAATACTGTATCAGAAGTCTCCTTCCCGAAATTCAGCCTTGGTGCAGAATTACAGCCACTGCTAGCAGTCAACGGATGTATCGCAATGGCTGTAACCCCGTTGCTGTAAAATACCTCGAATTTGCCCATTCTCATCTGATAACCCTGGTTTGCAGAGGTACACACTCAGTCATTTCAATGAGGGGAAAGGTGGATATCGCCCGCGCAATAACACCAACAGCAGAACGTTTATCCAAATAACAAAGAAGTGTACAACACTCGCGTACAGCATATGTATTCACACTTATACTTGATGCTATCTACCTTTCCATAGCGACAGTAACTCAGCTGGGGTAGCAAGCTAGGTAACCATATACAGTAAAGCTACAAAATGATATAGCGTTAGTTAACTTACTTGTCCGAGGTTAGTAGCTGGACGAAGGAGAGTTAGTACTGATCCAGAATTTTATTTCAGCAAGGCCAGTTTTGTATTAGCTCAAGTTGAGGAAACAGTCGTGGCTGAAGTGTTTGGCGCAGACATACAAAACAAATGCGCCTACAACAGAAGTTGTGTAGGCGCATTTTCAGCGAAAATAAAATTAAGATACTGATTGTTTAGAGGCTCGGATGACGGAACTACAAAAAGACTTGTGTGTTGATTTGTACATCCAAGCACTGAGCAACTGTTATGCTTCGTTCGTTTGCTAGCCATGGCATGATGTCTCTGCAGGAAAACACGATATTGCACTCGCCCTTGCACAATCGTAGCTCAATTCCTCATTGGCGGGCCAGATTATCTGGGCGGGCACAGCAGAGAGAAGGGCGGTAGCCTGGCTCCTTGTTACGTCAATAAGAGGAGATTTTCAAACCGAGCGTTTGAGCCTTCATTTTCTCAAAGGCGGAGAAGAACACCCAGGGCTTGGTTTACACCTATCGAAAATTCTAGCCACTGGGGGACCAAAGGCAGGCTAGGGGAACTCATATTAATGTTAAATAACCTCCTAAAGTGAAGTTTTCATGTCATGTGACCTTTAAAGTAAAGCTTCATTGTTTGTTGTGAGGTCATATAAACGCAGAAGGCTATCCCTCAGCTAAAACTCACCTTGGCAGAGAAGGGGAGAAACAGTTGGGATTTTTGTTCAGTTAAAAATACTCAGTTTTTAAATAAATAGACACATAGGGAAGATAGACAAGTTCTCACTTTGGCCAGATAGACAAGTTCTCTCCAGACAGATAAATACGTTTTTTCTTCCTCCGGAAGTGAATGAATAAATACACACTGCTCTCTAGTGGCCATTGAAGGTGGTTGAACATTGTCTTTTTGTATGTGGTCCTTTCCAGCTGATCTCACCCACACAGACCTAGTGTTCCTTATTCCAGTTCAGGTCAGGATTATTTCCTTCCTTCCTTTTCCTTGTTTACTTCCTGTCTTCCTCCCTGTCAGCAGTCACACTGTTTCTTCTCTGCAGAGCCGAAGGTGACAGGCCCGTTGACGGGTCGGGAGTTGGATCGGAGCAGGATGCGTGTGGAGTCTTGCTCCCCCTGCTGGACGGACAGGCCGTTGCGTGCGAGCAGCTCGCGGGCCATCATTAGGAAGGCCTCCTCCACGTACTGCGCCTCCTTGGCCGACGTCTCCAGAGCAGCTAGGATGCCTCGCTCCTCCGCCAGGGAGCAGGACTCCTCAAACAGAACCTCCCGCTGCTCCTCCATGTCACACTTGTTACCTGGGGAGGGAGGGAGGGGGGGAGGGAGGGGGGGGAGGGAGGGAGGGAGGGAGGGAGGGAGGGAGGGAGGGAGAGAGAGAGAGAGAGAGAGAGAGAGGGAGGGAGGGAGGGAGGGAGGGAAGGAGGGAGGGCATGTTAGTTCCTAGGTATAGAAGCCCTAATAAGATCACCTGGATCTAAAGCGCCACCAAAACTCTTTAATCCCAACAGCGTTCTGCTGTTCTCGTCAGACCGTCCATGTTGCCGTGGGAACGTCTCTCACCTATGAGGACAAGCAGCACATTGGCTGCTCCGTACAGCTCCACCTCCCTGATCCAGTGAGGCACCGAGTCAAACGTCCCGCGGCGCGTGATGTCATAGGCGATCATGGCGCCGTGGGCACTTCGGTAGTAACTCTGGGTGATGGTGCGAAAACGCTCCTGCCCTGCCGTGTCCCAGACCTGCATCTGTAACACACACACAGACACACACACGTTTCAGTCGCTCTGCTGATTGATCCCTCTGAGCCACCCGAGTTCGCTCCTCTCCTTCACATGGTAACAGATGTCATGGCAACCTGGCCCCAGCTGACACCACCAGCTCACCCACATGACCTACCTTTACCCTCCTCTCTCCCTCTTCTCTTTACCCTCCTCTCTCTCTATCCTCCTCTCTTCTACCTCTCCTCTCTCTATACCCCCCCCCCCCCCTCCATATCACCTGGGTATTAGATCCTTGACCTCCTCAAAGATTCAACATTCAAACAAAGTTGATTCTCTTCAGTTATTCTTTAGATATTATATCATTATTATATTTATCTATATATTATTATAGTTATTATTTATATATTAGTCAGAACACCGTCCACAAACACCACAGACATGCTAGTTCTCTGGTGACATAGCTGGCTGAGCCGTTGTCTAGGCGATGGAGCACAGTGAGGTGGAGGGAAGAAGAATATGAGAATATTTATGACAAACACACAGGCACACCTGCTACAAGGAGCTGTGGTGTATCTCCACAGGTCTGTTTGTTACTGACACGGTCCATGGATGCATGGAGACATGCTAGAAACCTAAACACACCAAGCCTGCCTGAAGTGAGGGCTTTGTCATGTAAAGTGATCCGAATGGCAGATCACTCTGTAACTCCAACAACAACAAACACATCTACAGTCAAACGTTCAGACTGCCACGACGTGTTTACACTGACAAGCCCTTGTAGAACTGCGTGTGTGTCTGTGTGTGTTTGTACTTGTGTGGGTGTAAAAACGCTTCAGACAGTGACTTACATAGACGTAACAGGCTGACTGAGCCCATTCAACCCTGAACATACTATTTACCTATCAAAGGTTGATGATAACATCATTGTCAAGTCTGAATGAAAGGATGCATCTCTCACATTCCTGCTCAATGCCGTTCCTCTGCCTCTGCCTCCTCTCTGCCTACAGGTCTGTTCCATAGTACTTTAACCATCATAGGGCTTTATACAGTAAAACTATCTTTGCTTGGCCCAACCCAGGTCACTACAGCACGAACAGATCAGCAGGTGTGCTGGGGTCACTGGTGACTGAGAAGAGGAGAGAGGAAGTAGGAAGCTGTGACAGTTTGAGGCAGGAGAACCAGCAGGACTGGTCTGGTCATGTGGGCCACTGGTTCAACTTGTTAAGAGTTTAGTGAACAACAATAGTGATCTGAGCAGCTGCTGCATCACACAGGCCGGCCCTCCAGCACCTCACAAACACCAAGACAACCAAAACACTGTTTGAGACAAACACAGAAACACACCCGTACGACACGTATCTAAGGACACATTCTGACCTTGACCCTCTTTCCCTCGATGTCCAGCGTTCGCACGGTAAAGTCCACACCGATGGTGTTCTGCTGCTTGGTGGAGAACGACCCGGACTTGAAGCTCTGGACCACACAAGTCTTCCCCACGTTGGAGTCGCCTATCAAGATGATCTTGAACAGGAAGTCGAAGGAGTCGTCCTGCTCAGTTGCTGCGGGCTGCATGGTGAGGAGTAAGTGAGGAGGAAGCGGGGAGAACGGCTGTTGTCACCTGACTGAGGAACCAATGAAGGTGGGGCTTCTGGATCTGGCCACCAGGTGGATACCTGGCTGGGTATCTACAGAGGTGGGACCCACAGACTGCCCAGACGTCCAGTGATAGTGAAGAGAAAGGGGAAGAAGAGGATAGCAAAACCAGTTGAACCATCAGTTTCTCGGCTCCAGTGTTGCATGCGAAGCTATGTCCACCAGTGGTTCTTCCTGCCTCGCAGAATCTGAATCTCAGCTTGCAGCCAGACTCTCCGTCTTCCCAGCGCAGCTCCAGTTCCCGGGGTCAGAGGTGAAGAGAAACTCAACTCCACGGTTTAGGTTTCAGGAGGGTGCTAACACGGATCTAACACCTTTATGACGTAAAGGTGCTCGGTCCAGAGACTAAAGACCCAGTCTGTGAGCCAAAACCTCTCTGAAAGCTGTTCAGTCTTTCAGTCTAAACCCTCCTCTCTCTCTCTCTCTCTCTCTCTCTCTCTCTCTCTCTCCTTCTCTCCGGCTCCCTCCTTCCCCGGACCAGCAGTTTCGGTGAGGGGACAGAGCAGGCTCAGTTCTCCCCAACACAGCTCTCCCTTTCACACTGCTCCCTCCTCAGGTGTTCGCTCTCTCTGTCTCCCGCGACGACAGACAGCCCAGGACCATCCAATAATACTCCAGCTTGTCAGCAGTGCAGAGCGAGAGGTTCCGATCCCTCCTGGTTTCTCCTTTTATAAGATGTGTCAACGGACCTGCTAATGCTCACTCTCTTTGTTAGTGAACACCACCATCTGACTAAACCTCTTTTTCCATCCACCTGTCGCCTTCACACCCTCATCAAAGCTATTTTCACTCTTGTTCTTGCTCTCTCTCTCGCCCCGCCCACACTGAACCTGTTCAACAACACCGGCAGAGACAATTGAATCCCGCCCTACCTGCTCTGGCAGTTAAGACCCCCACCCCCTTGCCAAAACCTGCATTGTGGGATTATGGGACCCTTGATTCCTTCAGAGAAGCACATGTTATGGTATAATATCATACACACATCCTCTCACATTGTCTGCACTACATTTAGGAATTTGGAACTCTGCTGCAGTGAACATTCTGTTTAAATAATGTGTCCAAATAGGGACATTATTTTTTACTGCATATGTACAAGTAGGCTTACATTATAGTCTAGAAGATCCTATAGAGCCCATAGATGCTAGCTAATATATAATCCTAAATATATGCTAATATTAATAGCTAAAAAGCATCCTAGCTGCTGCAGAGATAGATGTTGAGTATCAGTGAGGGAGAGGAGGGAGGGGGAGCGAGAGGAGGGAGGGGGAGGGAGAGGAAGGGTGAGCGCAGAGGTGGAGAGACTGAGTGAAAGTTTGGGGTGAATGGAGAGGGAGACAAGCATCAGGCCTGGGTTTTTAGTAACAAAGAACTTACTGTATGTGGTCATGTCAATGTGGATGTCTACTGCCCCCTTGTGGTTAAGCAAAATAAACTGGGCGGATTTGAACAAAAGTCAATTGAAAAGTTATTGTTTTAGAAACAATCTGATACTCAGACCTTTATTTATTTAACTTTAATCACACAGGGCAAACCTGAGCACCGTTATTGGCACAATGTTATTAACTGCACAAAACCCGTTGAAAAGCGCTATACTCCAATCCCTACATCAGTTGCATAAAGAAATATGCGAAATAGATTTCCAAGAGTAAAAAACCTTTCCTGTAATAACTCCCATGCATGAGTATAACTCCCAATCTAGTTCGGATATAATATAACTTTATCGACAAACTCCATTTCTCCATCCTCATTCATTTCCGACTATACTGTATAAATGTTTTAAACCCTGTAAGTGCAACTCTTTAAAAAAAAAAAAAAAAAAAAAAAAAAAAAACTGCTATTTCAAAGAACAATGCATACTTAAAAAAGGAGAATACTTCAGCTGCAGAAACTGTAAACGATGTATAATCAAATGTTTACAGTTTATTCTCTCACCAATTACACACGATTTCTCCTCCATTATTTTAGATATATAAAAATAAGTATCCACTCATGTGCGTTGTCGTTCTGTCAGCCAGTCTTCAGCACCAGCAGTCTTCTGATAAGGGTCCCTCTTGTTCTGAGGGGGCTCCCGTTTGTTCTGATGGGGGCCCCTCTTGTTCTGAGGGGGCTCCCTCTTCTCTCACTCAGATGGTTTTTTCTTGGCCTCCACATCTTTCTTGAAGGCCTCCATCTTCTTGGAAATGTTGGGCACCTTAAGAGAAGGGTGTGTCGTAAGAAGAGATGCCCTGGACTTTAGAAGACTAGAATATCCGTTTTTCACTGTGACGTTTTATCATAGCGGTAGTTACAGTGATACAGGATCATGTAGCTAGTTGACTAGACAAGGGCAGTGATGTCATAATAAAAACAGTCTATGATTATAGATTGATGTAAAGTGAAAATGAAAGCCACAAGCAGTATTATAACGGATTGTATAATTCCTTACCTCATAGTTTTGGGCGAGGTACATCCCAACAACGTTCCCCAGGGTAAGTCCAACCTGAAAGAGAAAGGTGGTGAGATAGAGACAGGTGTTGTACCGAAATCGGTGACCTATCGAAAACTGTGACTATACCTAACCCTTAGCAGTTAGAACAGTTGCTGTTCTAACTGCTTGCCATAGGAAATGTTCGAGCCCTAACGCCAATCCTAACATTTGCTGAACAGTAACGTTATAACAAGCCAACACCGGTAACTTTCAGGAAAGAGTTAGACTGCAGTATTACAAGACAACCACGCGAGGGCATTGTCAGATCCTATTACTTTGCAACAGAGGAAAGAACTGTCATTGACAACCAGACAATACATTACCCGTGTCGATGTTTGTCTAACTACATTTTGTTTTCCGTCAAAATAAAAAAAACAGGGCACTTGTTTCGGATGAGTTTGAACAACACTCGGTCTGTCCTAATTTGAGATAAAAACCGGTCTAAAACACACAGACATCCAGTAGTTTTACTTCGAAGCTAGCACTAGCTATACTGACGATTTTAGCTACTTATCGTTCTCACCACAAACACAGTGACAGGTATCTAAATTGTAAAAAATGACTGATATAACTCACCAGGAATTGTAACATTGTCGTTTGCAAAACTGTATGATGTATTTAACGGATTATATAGTAGTTTGGTCACGCTGTCTGGTTTGTATATGATGGTCTTTGCTGGCAGCTAGTAGCAAAGTCATCAACAAGCAAACTGGCGCATGCGCGGTAGAACGTTACTCCCCAAATACGGTGGTTGAGCAGGAACAAAACTAAAACCGAGGGACAGTCGTCATTACGAAAAATATATTTGTATTGTGTGATGTGGGAATTACTCTTTCTCTTACAACAGCTTTTTCATTGCTTAATTGTTGAATGACAACTAGGCTTTTGAACGTATTTAGACGTTTACATTTTTAGATAATGCGACTGGATGGAATGTTCTGATTCTTGAAAAGTCCTCATGGGCCCATGCAATCAGTCATATACATTTTGTTACCATTTGTTCAGTTAAATATAGACTTATGACTTATGAAATGCGATGTGCTGGATTCTGTTTTCGGTTAATTGACCTTTTCTGTTCGTCTCCCATACATTACACATATTATAGTTACTCATTTGGTGACAATTTAAAAGCTGACTCATTCACCCCAGAGCCAGAAATGCACTCTATCGCTGGTCCTGATATTTGGACTGTGGGGGGAAGCAGACCTGACCAATCAAACTCAGAAGCAGTGATGGGCGGAGCGGGTGGGTGGCTTCTGGGTCTTGAGACCCGAATGTTTTCTCAAAAGCCTCGAATATTTTAGGTTTAATAAGGTTGCAATTTTCAGTTAATATAACAATACGAGTCCAACGTAATGTTTATATATATGACCTAAAGCTAAAAAAAAACAATTTTGCACTCAAATTAACTCAAACCTTGACTAGGTCCTAGGTTGAGGCTAAGTCTCAACTGTTTACAACGTCTGGCTCCGCCCCTAGACCCTCGTTACTTTACTGCTCAACCCTCTCCATCTACCACTTTTCATTTTTCCAAAAGAGTAACTGATCGTTCGTGCAACAGCTAACTGCCATCATGACGCATTATATCACACTCAACACTGGAGCCAAGATGCCCATCGTCGGTTTGGGCACGTGGAGGGTAAGAACTGTCTATGTTTTGATGCCTATCGCTTACATAAGATCAACAGTTTTTCTATTTAAATTATTCAATGTGCTATTTTGTTGTACATCTGTTGTACCACTGACATCTTGTACGTATACAGTGACATTTGAAGTGTCATTGAAAAAACCCTGAAAAGGGATATTAAACCAAATATAACAGATCATATTGCTGATGTTTCTTCAAGAAATGAAATAAATCAAAACCCATATTATCATCCATACATGTATTAATACAGTGGTGTATTATGCATAAGATCATTGTTAGAGTTGCTAATAGTCTTACATAATTATGACCTTATGAATGTGTGTGCATTTACAGGACTTGATCAATTCTATAAACAGAAATTAGAAATGGTAATATCCAACTTTTTCAACCAAATACAAACTTTAACAAACAATAATTTAAAACCGTCACAACTAACCAACAGGAGCAACAAGTCTCTCAATACGAGTCATTGTGATCCTGGAGGAAACTAACATCAGGTCCAGCCAAGCATTCCTAAGTGCCGTTGTACTCCCGGAACAAGTGTGTCTTGAGCAAATACATGTAAAATATGCAAATGTCTTAGCAGCAAATACATGTAAAATATGCAAGTGGTGGTTGGTAGATTTGCTTCATTCACCAGCCTTGAAAAACAATGATTATCCATTGAGTGACTGGTAAAAAGTGGACATTTCTCTAGCCATTTGGTTGGTGGACAAAACCAAAACAGCACCCTGATTCAGAGTCCATTGTGCAGGGTAATCTTTGACTGGATCTTGTTTAATCTATAGTTAGTTTCCTTGTGAATCTGCAGGCTGCCACTGGACAAGTAGCGGAGGCGGTGAAGGCGGCCATCTCTGCAGGGTACAGGCACATCGACGGGGCCTTCGTCTACCAGAACGAGGACGAGGTGGGAGAAGGAATCCACTCCATGATTGACCAGGGGATCGTGAAGAGAGAGGAGCTATTCATCGTCAGTAAGGTGTGTGACTGGAGCGTTAAGTAGAGGTTGTCATGGCGTCCGTAACCAACAGAGGGTCATAAGACCAAGAGTCCAGCTTTCTGTCAGTGTTCCGACGGTCCTTGAAAACAGGCAGAATGTGTCTTTATACTGGATGTTTAGGGCTGTTATGACACAATTATGGGGTTAATTAACAGATTGATTAGTTACAGTTGGATTTTTCTAACCTCTGAAACAACTCTGTTCTTGTTGTCATGGCTCCCGGGCTTGATGTGTGGAGATCGCCAGAACGATCGCAAAAAAAAGCTGCTTTCAGAATACTAGGCCGTACACATCGACGATGAATCCCTTTCACAGATTTATGCCCACATTATTATCTCCCAGTGGAACCGTTTGGTGTCTGTTTTCTCCTCTCCAGCTGTGGTGCACCTTCCATGAGAAGTCTCTGGTTAAGGGAGCCTGTCAGAAAACTCTCAGTGATCTCAGACTGGACAACCTGGATCTGTACCTGATGCACTTCCCAATGGGCTTCCAGGTAGGGTCGGGGGGGGGGGGGGGGGGGTTCTCTCTCCAGGATGTGTGTGTCCCAGTACCCTCTATCCTAGTGTGTGTGGCGTACTCATGCTTACTTTCTTGATGTTCAGTTCATTTATGATTTACATATATATTAACATGCAAAACAATGACAATCACAAGTAGTAATTTACTGCTAAGCAACTGATATGTTTGATACTACAGCCTGGTGACAATATCTTCCCCGTCGACAAAGAGGAAAAAGTAATCCCAGATGATAGTAATTTCCTGGACACTTGGGAGGTAATAAATCAAATCTTGAGCCACTTCACACATTAGGCCTAGTCTAAATGACAGTCTGGTTGGGGGAAAATTTCCCCCAACCAGATTAGTTAGAGATTAGTTAGTAATTATTTGTAGTATTTGCCATGAACTGCTGACTTTCTGACCAGGCCATGGAGGAGTTGGTGGATGTGGGTCTGGTCAAGGCTATTGGCATCTCAAACTTTAACAAGGATCAGATTGAAGCCCTCCTGAACAAGCCAGGCCTCAAGTACAAACCTGTCACCAACCAGGTATTGGGAAATTTTGTTTTTCCAGCTCTTGTACAAAAAAACAAGCACATTCTTTTTTAAACCTTGATAAAGCAAATGTATACATTGTAATATTGCATATTATAATTATAATGTGTTTCTGTGCATGATGACATTCATTCTGTACATGATGACACATTATGTGTGTGTATGTGTTTAGATTGAGTGCCACCCCTACCTGACCCAGGAGAAGCTGATCAGCTACTGTCACTCTAAGGGCATCTCTGTGACGGCCTACAGTCCTCTGGGCTCCCCAGACAGACCCTGGTCAGATCACACTGCCCAGCTCACCAACACCCAGGATTACCAGAGCACAATGAGACACATACTCCAGCATTTCTATACAATGTGATTTACTTGTACTCTTCTGATTCTGCTGTAAGGACCATTGTTCCAAAATCATATTTTATTTCAAACAGGGCTAAACCGGACGAGCCTAGTCTACTTGAGGACCCAAAGATCAAGGCCATCGCTGGGAGGCACAGCAAGAGCACAGCTCAGGTATGAGACACAAGCTGACGTGACATTAGGGACAGTTAGTAAGTGCAACGATTATGTGTGGCTGATTCAGTAAATTCACTTTAGTTTTGCTTTTGAGTATTGCTTTCAAACCTTGTTCTTAAAAGAAAAGTTAGACAACATGGCTCACATGGTTTGTGTTACATGGTCTTCGAGGTTGAGACGGAGATGAAACATGAACAAGGTTCACGTGAAAGGGTGCTTGACTGTGAAGCGCTTCACATTTAGTCACATGACTGACCGTGACCTTTGTTTCTTTCAAGGTTTTAATCCGGTTCCACATACAGAGGAATGTCATAGTTATTCCTAAATCTTCTAATCCCGACCGGATTAAGCAGAATTTCCAGGTACCAATGTCTCAGCTAGTGAATTGAAGGAGATATGGGAAAAGAAAGGTCTGTGTGGGCAAACTATGTGTCTGACACTTTAGATCATCTACAAGCACTCAGTTTGCAGAGTAGTAGTAACTACATTATACTTAAGTAAATGTCAGAGCCCATATTTCTTTACTTGAACTTGAGTGAAAAAGTGTAGTCAATACTTCAACTGTGTGAAGGATGTGTGTACTTTCGCCATCTCTGTCAGTTTGTCATCGTTTTAATCTCTTTCGTTTTTCCTTTTCCCAGGTGTTTGACTTTGAACTGAGCGAGGAGGACATGAAGACCATCCTAAGCTTCAACAAGAACTGGAGAGGATTTTCCATGGAGTGGTAAAAGAGTGGGAGAGATAAAGGGAGAGATAAAGGGAGAGATAAGGAGAGAGATAAAGGGAGAGATAAGGAGAGAGATAAAGGGAGAGATAAAGGGAGAGATAAAGGGAGAGATAAAGGGAGAGATAAGGAGAGAGATAAAGGGAGAGATAAGGAGAGAGATAAAGGGAGCGATAAGGGAGAGATAAAGGGAGAGATAAGGAGAGAGATAAGGAGAGAGATAAAGGGAGAGATAAAGGGAGAGATAAGGGGAGAGATAAAGGGAGAGATAAGGAGAGAGATAAAGGGAGAGATAAAGAGAGAGATAAAGGGAGAGTTAAAGGGAGAGATAAAGGGAGAGATAAGGAGAGAGATAAAGGGAGAGATAAAGGGAGAGATAAGGAGAGAGATAAAGGGAGAGATAAAGGGAGAGATAAAGGGAGAGATAAGGAGAGAGATAAAGGGAGAGATAAAGAGAGAGATAAAGGGAGAGATAAAGGGAGAGCGAATAAAACGTCTGTTTACTGAAACCGTCTTCTGTTCACTGCAGGGGTTCCAAACACAAAGACAACCCTTTGAATGCTGAGTACTGAGAGCTCCGAGTGTGTGTGAGAGGGGTGTAAGGAAACACTACAGATAAGAAGCCAACTATCCAGTAAACCCTGCCTTTCCCCCGCTTGTACTTCATCAGGTTATTCTGTGCCGATTTAACCGTTGTGAATGTTTAATAATTGTTTTGCTTAGCTTCACCATGTAATGTTGCATGCCTTTAGTTTTTTTTGTACCAACTCCAGCTGTTCCCTTACTCTTCCTAATTTACATTAAATTAAATATATTAAATAAATATTAGTTTGCAACACTTGCCTCACTTTTTAGCATTTATGTGTTATGTACAGTACGATTATTTTCTTATCTCAATAAAAATGTCTATGGTACCTTGTTTTCTTGGTAGTGTTCATTTTGCTTTGTCATGCTGAACCTATCACACATGCAGACAAAAGCTTTATTGCATAAAAGAGGAAATACAGAAACAGCAGTATCACATCCTGCTGTGTCACACAGAACAAACATGCCTTCTCATCATGAGACTAGGAGTGTAAACGTTGCCAGGAGAGGTCTATGACCTAGTGGAAAGCATGTCTGGAAATATATCCCCAAATCAGATTATTAATAATTCATATGGAGATATGTGATATCACACACCTGTTCTTGTTCAAGTATTTGTTAATACATTGACCAGATAATGCATTTTCAGGTATGGGAAACACAGATTTTTTTTCAAAGGTTATTTTTATAAAACAAATTTGCGTCAATCAAACCTAAGCATCAATTCTACATAAATGGTCAAACAAAAAACACACTAGCTCACAATAACGTTCATCCTATCAATACATCACTTCTTACCCTTTAAAACATGTTAGACGTGAAACATCCAATATCACATTATCAGACAGATGTACAGCTGCATGTTCCTTGATCACATGACCTGGGTTCAATCCTTCAGAAAGAGGGTCACAGGAATAAGTTGTTGAACACTGCTGTTTTAGGCCCTTTAAAGGCTTGTGTTTTTATCCCAAAACAGCAGGAAAGGAGACCAACCGTCAATCTACCATCAATCCTCATGAACCTCAAATACTGTTTCCATCCCTTTTTAAGACTTTAAGAAGATTAGATTGTGTGATATGTTGTTTGGCAATATAAAAAGCATTGTCGCCTGGTGTAGGACAGAGCGTCAAAGTTCCACACAGCTCGTACCACCAGAGAGCTTCAGCTAGCTGTGTTTATTTCATTTAAATGCAAAGAGTTGTGACTAGGTTCAAAGAGAGACTGTAGCTTAATCAACAGTAGCAAGCCCCAGCATGAAATAGTAGCTCTGCTGTAAACAGTAAAGTATGTTCCTTCAGAACTTCGCATTGAATGGATCGTTTTTATGCTTCAAGCCCCTGGATAGAAGAGAGAGGAGGAAAGAGAGAGAATAATGTATTATTTAGAGAGACACGGTGAAATGACGGTGAAATGACTTTCTGCTGTAAACGGTAAAGTATGTTCCTTCAGAACTCTGCGTTGAATGGATAGTCATTATGCTTCACGCCCCTAGAAGAAGAGAGAGAAGAACATTAGAGAGACACGGTGCTCGTTCAAGGTAGAATATCAAACTAGTCGTGCTTCTTAAACAGATGGATGACACTGTGATTCCTAGGTTGTTATTGTCTCACCAAAGCATAGGACAGACCCTCCAGTTTCTGGTGAACCCCAGAATGATTTTCATCTCGTCCTCGGTCAGCTCAAAGTCAAACACCTGCAGTGTACACACACACACACGACCGTATTACCATTTCAAAACAAGCAACATCTCGAAGAGGAAAATGTGTCAAACAGAGTCCATGCGCACACTAGTGGTCATCGGAGTACGCGAATAACTAGGGTTTTCTACCTGGAAGTTCTCCTGGATGCGCTGAGGAGTGATGGACTTGGGGATGACTATGACGTTCCTCTGGATTTGGAACCTGATCAGGACCTGGAGGGTTAGGGGGGTTCATAGGTCAGATGTTGCTGCTGCCAGAACATTCATTTGGTGCGTAACACCATAACATTTTGTGTGCATTTCACACAACCCCTGTCTCTGAGAGGCACCTGAGCGGACGTCTTCTTGTACTTCTCAGCGATGGCCTTGATGTTGGGGTCGTCCAGAAGAGAGGGGTCATCTGGCTTGGCCCTGGACCAGACACACAAGGACACACAGTGTCACTGCCAGTCAAACATGGGGCCCGATACTGTTCATAAGGACTGGCAGAGATGGAGCAGGTGAGGAGGCTAGTGTGTTACAGCTGTGTGGATGTGTGCTGTGGGTGTTGGTGAGCTGGGCAGTGTGATCTGACCAGGGTCTGTCTGGGGAGCCCAGAGGACTGTAGGCCGTCACAGAGATGCCCTTAGAGTGACAGTAGCTGATCAGCTTCTCCTGGGTCAGGTAGGGGTGGCACTCAAACTGAACACACACACACACACACATTAATTCATTAATAGCTGTAGGTGACAATTAAACAAAGGAGTGAAGCCATTGATCAGTAAGTTAATGATGCACTTTGAGAAACACAAGAATGAGCACTGGGAGGAAGGTGCAACACTTGTGGGTTGTTCTGCCATCTGTGAAAGTTGTCTAGTGTCAACAGAACACACCAAAAGCAGAGACGGGTGTGTCAGCGGGGAGGGTGACTCCATGGTTGAGAGAAGCAGGGCATTTACTAGGACGGATGTCTCAGACAAACAGCAGCGATTGAAGGTCACCATGACAGCCCTGATGTCTGGCCCTGGAGGTCCCTGCCACTGTCAGACCGTTCTCTGCCAATAAGATGGCAGGAAATGAGAGATAACGACATTGTAATGACATCACAGGACTCTGGCCTTTACAGAGAGTTCTAGAAGCCCCCTCAGGGCTGGCAGGATTGTTTTGTTCTTCCTGTTTCAGCAGACAATCAGACTGCAGAGCTACTGACACAGATGCTCTCTATGTGATATACCTGTGAGTTTCTGGGTATGAAGTGAATCCCTGTACCTGGTTGGTGGCAGGTTTGTACTTGAGGCCTGGCTTGTTCAGGAGGGCTTCAATCTGATCCTTGTTAAAGTTTGAGATGCCAATGGCCTTGACCAGACCTGCATCGACCAACTCCTCCATGGCCTGGTCAGAAAGTCAGCATAAACAGGAACACATATGAATATGACTCATATTGTTTTGCAATGAAACAGTTGACCTACAGATGAAAACGAAGGGGATGCAGGGATGTGAATGATTGATCATCTTTCTCACCTCCCAGGTGTCCAGGAAGTTGGTTCCAGTCGGTGATGGTCAACCCTTCACTGTCCAGTGGGAAAAGGTCAGAGCCAGCCTGCAATCCAGGGTTGATTTAACTACCATGAAAAGCACATAAAAGATACTGAAGTCCCTCACTACTGACACAATGACCTACATTATAATAAACACCACAACTCTACCTGGAAGCCCATTGGCCAGTGGACAAGGTAGAGATCTAGGTAGTCCAGGCTGAGATCACTGAGAGTTTTCTGACAGGCTCCCTTAACCAGAGACTTCTCATGGAAGGTGCACCACAGCTGGAGAAAGGAGATATGGATTATTTAACGATTTAAGTTACTTAATTATCTGTCACTGTTCACATTTGTCATCAGTTGTCACTAGTCACACATCCTAATATAAAAAATCACAATATGTAGCAACTGTGCCCGAGGTTTTCACCTACAACACAGTGTCATTTCACAATGTCATACCCCACCCTAAACACAATAAGAAAAAGAGAGGAAAACTTAACTTGATGGCACATCATAAACTGCACGATTCTGTCTGCATCATTCATTACAACCAGGCTGCTGACCACTCGCTCATCCTGTAGCCTATAGGCGGAGCGCCCTGGCTAAAGCTGTCTCACCTTGCTGACCACAAACAGATCCTCTCTCTTCACCACGCCGTCTTTCACCATGGCGTTTATTCCTTCTCCCACCTCTGCCTCGTTCTGGTAGACGAAGGCTCCGTCGATGTGCCTGTACCCTGCAGAGATGGCAGCCTTCACTGCCTCCGTCACTTTACCTGGCGGGGACTGATGGGTCAGAGACAGACGTTTTTTTACCTCCTCCATATAGATACTAAGATAGCTGATACGAAAAACTATACAACATTTACCTAAACAAACTGTTTAATCAGTCGCTTTATTATACTGATTATTAATCAATGTGCATAATTTGAGTTGGCTAGCTGTAAGTGTTATAAATAGCCTAATCAAGCGAGTGAAGCGATGCATGAATATTTCATATCCTATTAACTGACTTTCAAAGTTAAACGACAAAGAAAACTTCTCAATTCAACAAAGGCTTGCAAGTAAAGGCTTGCAACTGACAATTATTAACATGTAATGTGTGAACTGCACGATTGATACAGATACTCATGTCATGTAGCTATATAGACTATCCATTATGCTAGCGAAACGTTAGTACTTGTCTTAATCGCTACTAGTTTTAACACTCGTAATATTATTTAGAAACGCACCTTCCATGTCCCAAGACCAAGAATAGGCATTTCTGCACCGGTGTTTAATTTCACAGATTTTGCCATTGCAGTTCCAAGAGATGAAATACAACCCGGCAGTGAGTTTCAAGCTAGGTCAAATGGAACCTTCGACAGTCACGAGTTAATATAAGCTAGCTGCCTGGATCCGAAGAGAAAGTTGGATCGAACAGCTACTCAGCAATCGACGTCAACATCGATCGATTTTTTATGTCTGTATTCATCTAAATAAAACGGATCTATCACGTCACTGTTACGGCACAGTGTAAACATTATTTTGTTATTTCATTATCGTTGCAGTTTGACTTGTAATAAAAACAGTACAATAACAACAAGAACAAGTTTCCAAAAAAACTTTTATTAGAACAATACAGCAGATATAAAGGTCTATTGCAATCATACACTCTTCCACAACACTATGTGTGCTTCAACAACAAACAAAATATGCACTCCCCCCCCCCCCCCAACCCCACCTCCACCCGCCTCAAAAACAAAAAACGCAAACACTTAAACAACACAGCAGCTTCCTCCGATGTTTCCGGTAGCGGGACAGTCCCACAAGACCGCTGCAGTCTGGTAGCGCAGTCCTGTGTGGAGTTGACTAAAACTAACCCTAAAATCGTCAGAAAACTCTAGAAAAATGGGTTTGATCAGCCTCCTTGGACTCTCCTTTCTACCTTGAGGTACTACCTCGATTACAGGAGGAATTGAACTGCAACACTGCAACAGGATACAAGCTTTAAACACAGCCCCCCCCCCCCCCATCCCAAACCATTCAAACACACCAACTCTCAGAACCCTTCTCCCTTAGGATAGAAGAGCTGTCTGGGAGAACTGGGGTAGAAGAGAAGCCAGTCATAGACACCGCTGTCTCTTTCTCCCTGATCCTGGACAATTTGGAAATAGATAAACGATGAACAAACATTTGAATCGAGGGCCTCAAGCCCTAACCTGCATTGATCATTGAACTCATCCATTCTCAAATAACTACAGAGCAAAACAAATCAACATCATCGTCACCATGTCCACCCAAGTGCGGCTGGGCAAACAAAAAGAAAGAAAAAGAAAATAAGTTGAAAATAAAGCTTTTTATCAACGGTCATGGTAAACAATAAAAAAGAAATGGTGCTGAAAATGAAAAAAAACGAACAGACACCTGACCCCAAAACACTCTGAGATGCACTGTTGTTCTTCATGTTGATCTGGCTGAAGGAGGCTGAAACCACTGCCACACATTAGCACCCTGGCGTTCCCTAGACCTGGGTCTGGAAGTGTCTGTCTGGGGGGAGAACACCACTGGGGAACCCAGCCTGGTCCCTGACTCTGGGCCTCAGAAAGGCACCTGTAAGGGGTACTGGGACCTGCTCATGGATCTCGAGCACGCAGGCTGCGTGTATGAGTGAGTGTGCTACTCCTCAAAGATACAACAATTGTTTAAGACAACTTTTTAGTTTTGTTTCAGTCTTACTTGTTGTATCTCTGTATGTTTTCTTTTCCCCCAGCTTTTCTATTCTTGTCCAAAATCTCTTTTTATTTTTTTTATTTTATATATATATATTTATTTAATACAAATCTATATAACCCAAAATTTAGAAATCTTATTTACATGAAAAAAACGGTTTGAAAGCGGCACATCCCAAACCTAAACACCCTTGTCAAAGAGAGACTGAGAGAAAACCTAGTGTTTTGTTTTTTTTCTTTTCTTTTTCAATTCCTTTTAGAATTATTTAGAGTTTTTTCTCTCCGGACAACCCTCATTGCATTTAGCAAAAAACAATTATGTTTCTCTCTGCACCATAAGCAAAAATATGTATCATCCAACATTCAACCATAACAAACTCCAAATCATCATCATCGGGCCGGTTGAAAAACCAGTCTCAATAACAAACGAAAACAAAACCTTGATGCAACCAAATTAAATCAATCAAACCATCAAAGATTCAAAACAACAGAACAAAGGTCATACATAGTTATATAGGTTTCCCCACACAAGGAAAATAACTCCCCGTCTGTTTTAATGTTGCTCTCTGGAGGTCATCCAGGGATGTACAGGGAGGCAAAGCAGCCTGTTTCGCTGCGGGAGGAGAGAAAGTGTGTGTGTGTGGGGGGGTGTCTCTCCCGGGCGGTGTGTTGCCGCGACGACCGGTCGAGGGCTCACAGGGCGTCATCCACGGCGCAGCCAGCACCAGCAGTGTAGCGGAACTCCTGCAGGTTGGACACGCCGTGGAAGTGGACGAACGCTCCCGCCACCACCAGGATGTGGAACAGCTGGTGGGAGTGGAACTGGACAGGAGAAGAAGAGGGGGGGGACAGAGGTTGGCATGTGTGTATTTCTACCACTGAGAAATACAGGTATTGTGTGTGTGTGTGTGAGAGTAGTATCTATTCGCACGCATGTGTGTATTTCTACCCCTGAGAAATACAGGTATTGTGCGTGTGTGTGTGCGTGTGTGTGAGTAGTATCTATTCGCACGCATGTGTGTATTTCTACTCCTGAGAAATACAGGTATTGTGTGTGTGTGTGTGTGTAGTATCTATTTGCATGTACGTGTGTGTGTGTGTGTGTGTGTGTGTGTGTGTGAACCCATGCTACATACCCAAATGTCGCACTTCCCAGGGAAGAACCTCTCAGGTATGCGCGCTGCGTAGAGGCAGGCTCCAGTGATGTACAGGGTGGCCATGAGGAGCAGCCAGCCCATCTGGCCCATGGTGGTGGCCCTCAGGAAGCCCTCCGAAATGACAAAGTGCAGGCTGGGGACGACCCCACTCAGACCCAGGCCCACAAACACACCTGGGGACACAAGGGACAGGACAGGGTCAGCAAGGTGTCACTGGGGTGTGAGGGGTTAAATAAGTGAGTTTCTTCAAAATCAGCTATCTCTACACACCGTGACACACTCACAGCACACACAGGGACACACACACACACACACACCCGTTAACAGTACCTGCTCGGACGCCGCGGTATTGCGGCGTGGCGAAGAAGTCGCACTGGGAGACGGTGATGGCGGCCAGACCCAGGATGCACACCACGATCAGGTAGATGAAGCAGGGCTGGGGGGAGCAGTAGAAGGAGTAGTAGAGCCACGGAACAAACGAGCCCATGATCAGGAAGGCTATACCAGAGTAGTCCAACCTGAGGAGGGAGGGAGGGAGGAGAGGGAGGGAGGAGGAGGGGAGGAAGAGGAGGGGGAGGGAGGGAAAGAGGAAGGGGGAGGGAGGGATAGAGGAAGGGGGAGGGAGGGCGGGATAGAGGAAGGGAGGAGGGGAGAGAGAAAGGAGGCAGGCAATGAGTTATTAGATTAAACAACTAAGAGAACGATGAGAAGTTTAGATAAGACAGAAACAACATGGGACATAGTGAATCCTTGTGATGGTAGACTGAGCTTACTTGGAGAAGACTCGTGACACGCCCTCAGAGTGGCAGTACACCGTGTGGAAGAGCCAGGAGAAGGACAGACACAGGATGGCTCCCAGGAAGAACACGCCGATGACTATCTTCTCCTGGAAGGGGGCTACGAAGGCCTTGTTGGTCCGGAACATATACATGAGCCCCAGACACAGGAAGAACAGGCAGCCTGGGGGAGGAGGGAGAGGCACAGGGAAAGGAGGAGGAAGAGAAGGCAAAAGTCAGTCCAGGTTTGACTTGCAGGACACAGAACTGACACAAGGGGGCAGCGTTGGGCTGAGTTCTGTCGAGTGGGCCGTTTGAAAGTATGTGTGTGTGTCGGTGAGAGTGAGCGATTGAGTGTGTGTGTGTGCACTCGCTAGACTTTCTGAGATGGGCATCTCTGGCACTGCACTTCAGTGGATCTCATCCTACCTGGTCGGGAAGATCCTACCAGGTCTCCTGGGGAGAAAACGTGTCAGACCCCCGCCAGCTCTCCACTGGTGTCCCACAGGGCTCCGTCCTTGGACCCCTCCTCTTCTCTCTGTACACCAGCTCACTTGGACCAATCATCACCTCCCAGTGGCTTCTCCTACCACTGCTACGCTGACGACACGCAGCTGTACCTGTCGTTCCCCCCGACTGATCCGGGGATCTCAGCTAGGATCGAGGCCTGCCTCACAGTCATCTCCGCCTGGATGACCAAGCACCACCTCCAGCTGAACCTCGCCAAAACAGAACTTATCATCCCAGCCAAACTCTCCATCTCCCACGATCTCTCAATAACCCTGGGATCTGCGACGGTGACCCCTTCATCCTCTGCCAGGAACCTCGGGGTTACATGGATGACGAGCTCTCCCTCACGGCCCACATTGCTGCAGTCTCCCGAGTCTCTGAGTCTCTCTAAGACTCACTTGTTCCGGGAGTACAATGGTACTTAGGAATGATTTGTTGGATCCGATGTTAGTTATTTCCTCCAGGAACACAATTACACTTATTTTATTGTTGCTTGCTTTCCTACAGGTACACTCTTGCACTTTTGAGGTTCATGTTGTTTAATTTGTAATTTGGTTAACTACATGCTCTCATGTTTCTTCACATTGGCACTTATTTGCTTTTCACAATGTTTGCTTCATGTTTTGGATACCCGCAATGTTTTGGGCCTATCTCGTTGTTTATGATCATTGACCTATGCACTTTTGTAAAGCTCTCGCTTGGAAGTCGCTTTGGATAAAAGCGACTGCTAAATGAATAAATGTAACTAAATGTGAGAGTGAATGTGTGTGTGAGAGTGAATGTGTGTGTGTGTGTATGTGAGAGTGAATGTGTGTGTGAGAGTGAATGTGTGTGTGTCTTACCGAGCAGATGTGTCCAGATGTTTCCCGTCTCTGTGTGGATCCTGAAGATGCTCTTGAAGCAGGCTCTGAAGGAGGGCATGGGGGGGCGGTGCCCATGCAACAGGAAGTCATTGTCCTTCAGCCAATCAGGAAGAACATCATGAGGGATGACCCGCCACCGGCCTTCCCATACCTGATTGGAGGAAACACAAAAAAGGAGGGTTTATTATACCCTCTTAACCAATCAAAGACCTGATTCCGTTCTGATGCTAAGGCCAGTGCTACTATGAACATGCACTCAACATCCTTGCCTTCCTTCTTTATTTTCTTTCATTTCCTTCCTACCTTCCTTCCATTCTTCTTTCCTTCCTCCCTTCCTTTCTCCCTTCCTCTCTGAGAACTATCTGCTGCAGATGTGCTAATCTGTAGGAATGTGCCTTCTGAATGACAGAACTAGCTCCACTAAATTACATTTCACAACACAAGACTGCAGCCAGAACCATTATATGATCCAGGAGATTACCAACTCAACTCTAAACCAGTTAGCTAATCACGGTGCATATTGGGTTAAACCATTCTGCCAGAAGACCAGGGGTGGTCATGAGTATTTATACACAGTCCCCCCTCTGGAATGGCCCAGTCTGATGTACAGTGTGCGGGCATACGGAGCATGTGACCAGAAACATGAGTCATTGACATGCTCTCCATTCATCAGGACGGCCCTTTCCAGGGGTTAATTTTGGGAACTGACAACCTGCTGTCTGCAATTTCAACAGCAACAAGCCATGCGCTTGTTCCCTAGATGGGGCGAGGATTGGAGAAGAACTATTTCTGGCTGGGTCCGGTTCTGGTTTATCACAGGTCACATTGCTGGGCTGGCCTCACTGAGAGCTCTGTCAGAACCGGCTCAGAGCAGGGAGAACCAGGGATGAGGAGGGGGAGAACCAGGGGTGAGGAGAGAGAGAGAGAGAGAGAGAGAGAGAGAGAGAGGGAGAGAGAGGGAGAGAAGGAGCGAGATAGAGGGAGGGGGAGCGAGATAGAGAGGAAAGAGAGAGAGAGAGGAGAGAGAGAGAAGGAGCGAGAGAGGAGAGGGAGCGAGAGAGAGAGGGAGGGGGAGAGAGAGAGGGAGGGAGGGGGAGAGAGAGAGGGAGGGGGAGAGAGAATTCCTGAGAAGTCATCTGTGTGTGTGTCTTCGATTGCGAGTGTGTGTGTGTGTG